>CP137678.1:16263622-16559473 GCA_037976565.1 Mesocentrotus franciscanus
ATGATGTCATGTTAATTCGACAGGATAACAATCCCGTTTTTGGCAATGGAACAGCTGATCGCGGCGAAGTTGAAAATCTACTGCCGTACTCGAAATCTGTCCCGGCATGCTTTGCGTTGAAACAACCGTGAAGGCACGTATTGTTTCCAGCTGGTCACACCAGCAATCACTGTAAGGAGAGCGCTCAATATGCTAATCAAACTATTAGAAAAAACAAAACAAAAAGACAAAATGAGTAGGCCTACCGATGTCGGAAAACTTCCGCATTATTATTTTCACGTAAATATAAATTGTTTGTACTAACGTCACCCTTTATAATTTAATATCGCGGATCTTGTAAAAAATATCGATTGTTGAGGGAAAGTGCGGTCAGTAGAAAGTCAGCCGATGGTCTCAAATTGTCCGCTGTCGGGCAAATGGAGGCAGCCTCTCGTACTGGAACCTGTATATAAAGACCGTTCAAGGGAGATAGGAAAAGTGTTCTTTATAGGCAGTTGATCTTGATGTACAGGTTCATTTATACAAATACATGGTTCTATAAACCAAAAAAAAACATTTTAAAAGGGAAAATGTGGTCTGTACAGACGGGGTGTATTTTTTTACAGATTGTCGCTCAAGCAGGTTTGTATTACACATTCTTCCCTATCTTCAGGAACACTGCGACACAGGCTCAAAAAGATCTTCATCTCCAACCACTGTCCTTCACAGAAACCAAACCCGACTTAACCAGGGGAGACTCTAGCTGCCGCAGGACTACAGAACCAAGAGCTGCACCATGCGATGAGGACGCGAAGCCTGTGGAGACTGTGGTGGAAGCCACCGGGAAGCAGGTACAGATGGCGCACGAAGAGGCACCCCGGACGGAGCCTTTTCGACCAGAGGCACCGCGACCTGACTCACCAATGACCTACTAGTGTCCCCTTGATATTTACGAACCTCCCGAAGACTACGAGGACGTCATGATTACTACCTGTGTAACAAATGTCTAATAAAAACGGGGCTATAGCCCAGATAGCAATAGTACATTTTTAACAACGTTGGGCCAATGTACGGTTGTATGTTTGCCCAACGTCGCAAACATAACAATAAGTCGCCAACTATTTTTTTTCCATCGGGCCCACGTTTGCTGAACAGTTAAGTGCATGACAAAAGCGTTTTCCTTGGGCAACAGTTTGACCGATTGTCCAATGTCGTAAAGACAATTATCAATATTCACTGGGTATCAGCAATGATTTTGCCTAAATGTATAAGTCCTTGGTATCAGGAAAGACTAACGGCTCAACGTTCAGCCAACAATGGGTCGCCTACTGCTACCGTTCCAACCGTTTTCTTTTACCGACGTTGCCCCCCGACGTAGTATCGCTATCTGATTAGGGCTTGTGAGAGGGGTCTAATGAAACCGGGTGGCTTCTGTATTAAGCCTATAGTGGTGAGAGAATTCAGTAGTCAGTGGGTTCAGTATTTGCATTTCTACATTGCAAACCTGTCCCGCCATGGCACTAATGTCCTTTGAAAAGACATACGTCTACATTTGTCACTCTCAATCCATATGTACCTGGCAGGAATTAATTCCGTGAATGCTCTTAGCACCTAGGGCAACTGGACTAAAGCAGGGATTATAATACTTTGTAGGAGCCTGGGATAGATCTATGCGCAATACAAATGTAGCATGCTATTATTATATCATAATTATCATTGAAATGCAATAACTTCTACCAATGAATGAAATAATTGTCTTATTTACTTCACACTTTGATGGGCAATCGTAGATTACTGTCTTACCTAAGGACGTTACAGGGACTCGATCCCTGTACCTGTAATTAACAGCCCGATGACTGGGGTATCTTTGTTTATATTAAATGGCCCTACTGCAGGACTTTCATTAATAGATAATTAGCTTTAGAGGGAACGAGACAGTAGGCTCTTTTATACGCTTTAGAACATAAATAAAGTATAAAGCAAATGATATGCATGATTTGTACATGACGGTTATTGTTCTTTGTGGTTAGAAGTGTTCTTATTTAGCATATGACCAATAGTGTTTGAAAGGTTACATCCCAAACATGTCATTTATTCATTTGATTGTAGAAATTTGCATGTTAGATTTTAATCCGATATAGTTATAACTGGAAATCTTAGCATTGTCAGTGCGTTTGTTGGACACAGCTGTCCGAAAAATCAAGGAAATTAACAAAACTACAATATGTGCAGACATGAAATTCCATTTTGCAAATTTAGAGTGAGTCTGTGTTCGGAAGGTGTGAATGCAGTGTCATTCACATGAAATATTCGAAGAGAACAGATATTGAGGCACGAAATATAGTTCCAGAAAATTAACCGTTATTTGCTTTCTTAACACAGCCAGGGCCTGCATATACCTTTCTGTTTTTTTGTAATGAATGTATAAATCACATAACTATCAATAACAAGGGGACATAATTACATTATAACATTAATTACATTACGGAGCTATTTTGTTAATTTTTGCCCAAAGTGTACATTAACAAAAGAAAGAGATATTGATATCAATTCACGAAAAGCTTCTATTTTTACTAATATGTTTATTTCAAACAGTTATGACGATATGCCTTTTATACAGTGTTATAGAGAATGTAATATAGCCAAGAAAAAAAAATAATTGTCGATATACTTTCTACTTCTGTTTATTAAAACATAATCAATTCATTTGCAATAAACATCAGAAACTTGTCAGTGTATTCATATTTGTGTACGTTGTACTTCACCTTTTTTATTGTAAAAATTACCTGGATTAAAGTGTTTCTGAAGGATTATTCATGTCATACAGAAATATGTACATAAACATGTTTCAACTACATTTATCGGACTCGGTATAAAAGAAAATCTTTGAAATGTTTTTCAAAGACAAATTAATGGAGAGGAACTCGTCAAGGAAATCATTTGAAGTATTGCCACTATGGTAGTTAGTTTCAAACTTTGAAATAAACCATGAACATCTCGTGGCATATTTCATCTGATTTTCCATAAAGCGTCTCCGACCCGTTCCTCTCATCTTCTAATTTTATCGAAATTAACTTCCCAGGTTGAGCTTCCTGTTTTTGTTGTTGATCTACGCGGCTTTGTCTATAGCCTCTACTGTAAAAATCATTTTCAGGAAGCAAGTGAGTTCGAAATATAGGAATAAAACAAACAAAACAATTATTAAGAATATATAGAAGCAAATTAGTGCCAAGTAGATTAAAAAAAGAAAAACCAGCACATTTTATACAGTCTTGTTTTCCTTCTTTCTCTCTTTTAAATCTCCGTCAACCATTTTAAATATTTCATCTAGAATCAGAATCCATCTCCAAAGCCATCAAAATCAGTAGCAGTACAAAGCCGAAGATGACACTTTCGGACAGAAGAGGTTTCGCTGAAGCGTTACCACACGGTGCTGTGGTAGGCGCGGCGGGTTCACTTGACGCAAGCATGTCGACGTAACGGTCCGGGATCCGTTGTTTGGAGCTGGGTCTAAGGATAAGATCTCACACATCAGCTGGTAAACGTCCACCTTTGTGGAATTAAAAGTTGACGGAAAGGAAAATATGTTTTAAGTAACATGATGCAATGTTATATCCCAAGCTGAAACATGACTGGATAAGGGTGAATGTATTGAATGCAGGGGCGGCGATTTCTTTTCATGATTCATAATTAACAAATTATATTCCTTAGCAAAACTACAGTATAAAAACAAGCAATATACTTTTTTCACACTTCACTTTTACTTTGCCGTTAATAAGTGTGCAGTCCGAAGGGTTGTAAATATTTAGTAGGTACATTTTAGATAGTAGGGAGCTTGGGCAGGGATGGGATTTCGATTTCCCACTTTTTACTCGTAAATTTTGAAGGATATTATGCGAGGGAGCGTAGCGACCAAGCAAGAAGATTTTTTTATTTGTTTATTAGTCTAAATTCTGCACTCTTGGGCCCTCCAGAGCCTAAAGGTGTGTTGCAGTCTTTAGTCAGTATTTGCTATACATTTGTCTTCTTCACTTTTTCAATTTTTTCGGGGGGACGATCCCCCCTAAACAAATTGAGGGGGACGTGTCCCCCGTCGTCCGGGATCGCCGCCCCTGATTGAATGTATTTGATACATTACTGATTGACCAAGGATAAACAAAAATGGAACCCGAGAAATCTGTAGATAATATAAAATATCCGAACAACATGTTATTTATGCCTATAACATCTAAACAAAAATAAATTGCTAAGGTTGTATCTAAACGGGGGAAAATAAACCTCTTATCATTTATCAGTGTCTTTATGGCGATAAGTCCTAATGAGGGCATCCTAATCCATTCCAAAGAAGAGTGCCTTCGTTAGGCTGGTTACGTTTGGCGATTAAAGATGAATTAGTATTGGCTTGTTGATAAAATCATTTACCGATTCTAGTGGAGCAGCAGCGTAGTTACGTCTGAAGTAAGGACCCTGTGCGTAGAAAGACGATTTCATTACCATCCACTGTGTGTCGTAGCCATGGTCAGATGCAGTGAATGAATCATTGGCGCCGATTGTCTGTCAAATAAATATCCATGGAAAGGAATAAGTGGTCATCAATCTAAAATATACTAGATATTCAGTAGAAATCATAGAAGATGGTTAAATGTGCACTATATGATGATAGTTGATCAACGATAACTACAAGTGTGTCAGTAAAGGGAAAATACTATCATTCAAATATAACGGTGAGTTGTTGTCACGCGGTTACATTGAAAAAGAAACTCTCTGGAAAAGTTGAGAAAGTTTCATTATGTAGTACGTCAGAATTGAAATGTAATGTGAGATTTTGGAATTGGGAAAATGATCAGAAATTTAATCAATATCGCTGAAAATCACATTTAGTACACACGCAGAAATGGATATATGAGACTTACACACATATACACGCGCACACACACACACACACACACGCATGCACACGCACGCGGCATGAAAGTTTGTATTGCTTATTTCAGCTATTTATCATTCCATTTCCAATGTAAGGCAATTTGAAGAGCGGTCTATTACAGGGGACATTCAACTTTTTCAGAACTAAACATAAAAAGAACGGAAAACTCACATTTCTATTCTAAACTCAACATTCTCCTGAAAAATCAATTAAGATACAGTATAACCTTTCTTACGATATTGATAATCCTATCTGGTCATTACAGCAGGCTTTTATGGTTCACTTTATCATGCTTTATTCTTTCCTCTTTTCTTTTGCGGTACCCTTCTTTCCTTCTTCTCTTTTCCATGTCATTTTTCACTCAACTCTAGAGCATTTTCAAAGTTGTCGCAAACCCATAATTGGTACTCGTATCTCCACTGTTATGTCCGATGTACATGAGGCCTCATTTTGAGTGCGCCATTACCTGCGCCAATCACCTGTGCCAATCAAGCCAGTGAAGGAATTCGCTCACATGCCAGTAGTTCAAGGCAATAATTCAACCGTTCACTGTCCATTCCCGTCTTACCCGATGTCACTGTCTTATGGTGCGTCAAATACCGCGTCAAGCGCTAGCTGACGCAGCCCTACGTCATCAAAAGGACGCCTCGTGCGGGCATTACGTCACCCTTGTTTTAGTTTACCGTGTGCAAGTGCCATCCTGGATCGACGAACCCAAAGATAGGGAGAACCCTCTCGTGATTGCCGTAGTGAAGGCGTTCTGGAATCTCCTCCTTCTTGTACACGTGGAGGGCAGGGTGGGCAGACTTCAGCGCTTCGTACACCTGAAACAGAGAAATGCCAAAGCTTTTAGACGCTAAGCCTACCGCACACCACATGATTCTCCTGTCATCCGATTTCGAAGATAATGGTAACTGTATTTGATATAGAAATCTGAACAAACATCATCTTCCTGATTTATATACCAAATTGTATACATATATATACTAAAAAAAATCAAATCAATCAAAATAAACAATGAGAAGAATACCAACAACTGGAAGTTTAGTGCATTTAACGCTTCTAGTCAGAATAAGAGCCAAATTGGCTTCAAATCCTAGACAATCGCATTAATCGTCTGATGTCACTACGATTCAGAACCGATTTAGCTTTTGCTCCTCCAAGGAAGCATGGAATCACTTGAAATTCGAATTGTATCAATCATATGACTTTTCGAACCCTGGATCATTAAGATTTAAAAGGTTTGAATGTTCAAATTAAATGTTTTTGAAAATTCTTTAAAAATCGGATCGTAGTCAAATCTCATAGTCAGAAAGTGTGTGGTGGGCTATAGTAGATTACTAAATACAATGTTTACATCCAAATGATCGCAAAAACCTTCGAGAAATAAACTAAAGGGACATTTCAATACTACTGTAAATCCCAAAGACCTCATCTTTTCGGATTATGCAATGTGTCAATGTTCGCATTTTCCATAACTGATGCAGCAGGCTATTTAAATTTTTTTTTAATGAATTAATAACAATGACGAACATATTTTCGTTAAAAGTTGCTTATTTGGCGGCTATTTATTCTTGAATTACACGCTAAATTTTCAATTACCTCGTCCAGTTTTCCCTCAACGGGAACCATTTGAAAATTCGGACCGTAATCAGCGATGATGAAATCAACGTCTGAGCTAGCGATGTAGTCGTACAGGTTGACGTGTTTCGATGTCTCGCTATTAATGTGCCCGTGGTCACTTAGGATGATGACATTGACCGTCTCGTCCAACCCTCTTTCTCTAAGAACACGGAATAGATACCCAATGGCATCGTCGACTTCGTACAGCTTATCGATGGCCTCTTGACTTCCAATACCGTACTTGTGCAGCCATTCGTCGGGGTTGTCGAAGTACAACATGATGAGGTCGAAATCGTCATCGGTTAGCCAGGAGATTGCGTCATCTATACGCGACGTCATTTCGTAGTTCAACCTGTGAAATCAGTCAACATCTTTAAAAGCCTGTATGTTCAAAACTATGGCATCATTAAATCATGATGCTAGGGACAAAATGTGGCATGAAAGCGAGTGATATTCAGCGTCTAAATTTATCGAAAAGAGCAGAGATATAATTACGTACCGTAAACAAAGTTGGAAGTACCACGGTTTAACAATTATTTGAAATCATATGATGACAATTGCAGATAGCTCATTTTTGAGAACCCTATAACAATATATGAATAGAAAGGATTTCCATTTAATAATCACTATCTAACGACATTAATTATTTCTAAAAAATAATTATCATAAATATGTCATGGAGAAAATTATATTTTCGAAAGCATGTTTTATGAATTACCTTCATACTGACAATTAACAAGATGTGATTTGCGTTAATAGTCCTGCAGAAAACAAACTTTAGATCGAAAAGCAAAGTGGTTTATGTATCCAAAACTCAAAAGTCTGTCTGATGAAACCCCATAATAATTGACAATTGCATGTCCATTTCCTTCCTGGTGTTAGTCCAATTTTTTTTTTATAGTCGTGAGAAGTACGAAAATGGTACAGGTAACATGAACTCATTTTTACCATAGATGTACTCCGGATATTCTTATCAGTGATGCCTTTGATGGGTACGCTACGGGATAGAGAATCGTAACAGCGTGAAGACCCTGCTTGATGGCAGTATATGACCATTAGCGTCACATAAAGTGCTTTGGTACTGCTTATTAAACTATATCTCCTATATTCCCTATAAGAAGGAGAGGGATATAAACAGTAATCAAAAAGCGATTTTACTTACCAAAACCACTCGGTGCTCGGAATATTCTTATCAGGGCTGATGCCTTTAATGGGTACGTTACCCCCGGGGTAGAGAATCGTACCTGCGTGAAGACCCTGCATGATGGCCGTCACCCAGATCGGTTCTGCCCCGGTGTCGAACCACTCTGTGATGTTGAGTGCTTCTGGGTACGAGTAGGTTCGGTTCTTGGTGACAGGATCGAAGTATAAGTTGTGAATGGCGCCATGACTTTCTGGATACAACCCTTAATGCGTCATTAAAAACAAAATGAAATGGGGGAAGGAAAAATGCGCTCACTGTAGTCATAGTCCTTTGTTGCAGAAAATGAGGAATCTACAGGGGCATGACGTTGTAAGTGCCACCCCCCCCCTCTTTGAAGAAAGAGGAGTGGATCAAGCAAGGCAATGACGAAAGAAAAATCACTGGTCCTCTTCCCAAACATCACTCAATGGCCCTGTTCTCTAACATTTCATCAACCTAAGAGGCAGGTACTACTACCTGACAGCAGTGCCCTTCAATGACTGGACCCTTTCCAATGTTGCCAATGGATAACTTAGTAAGATCTATAGTCATGTATGAAACGTGCTTATGGGACCCAAATAGTTCGTGACTGTACTTAACCCTACATGACTAAAAAAAAAATCAGTTGTCAACAAGATAAAAAAATCATGAAAGTAATCTGGACGCAGTTCACACCTTACCTGTGGCAATGGAGTACATACTAGGCGTAGACATTGAGATGAAGACTCCGTTCATCCAGCTGGCTTTGACACCGTTCCTCTCCACTTCTTTAAGATTGGCGAGGTCCAAGCCAAATGAATCCCACCTCAAACCGTCAGCCAACAGGAGGATCACCTTTTGCTGCTCAACGGGATTTTTTTAAAAAGAAGTGAAAACACGATTGCAAAGACCTTTCAGAAAATATCATCATCAGGGCGATTCATTACCTAATACATGTATTATCCTGTACAAAATTAGGTTCGGATTATTTCATTTCACCTCATTTATAATATTGTTTTGTAAAATATAAGTGCAATATTCTGTGAAATATAGTTCCTTATTCTTTTAAATAGGTACAGCTTTTTAATAATATCTTTTCTCAGAAAATTAACATATTCATCCCAATCGAGATTGTGATCTATATATACCTAGATATTTGCAATGATGTATCTGATTGAGTTTTACGTCATTGATATATATATTAATCGTTCGATTTTTAACTTTGGTTCTAGATCCAATTAACATGACCTCACATTTTTTAGTATTGAGAAATAATTTGTTTGAATTCAACCATTTTGAAAGACGTATAAGATCAGCATTAATGACATTTTCAATAGTTTCTGTTGTTTTACCAGGGTAATATATGCATGTATCATCTGCGTATAACGATATACTACATTTTTCAATACAATTTGATAAATCATTAACATAGATGGTAAAAAGCAGGTGGCCTAAATTGGCCCCTTGTGGAATTCCACAAATTACATTCAGTTCGTCTGATTTTACATCATTTACAACCGTGTACTGTCTTCTATCAGTCAGATAGTTAAGGAACCATTCACAAGCTCTTTTGTCAAGTCCAATCAATTTGAGCTTATCAAGGAGGATAGCATGGTCAACCGTATCGAATGGCTTTCTAAGGTCAATTGTCACCATTCCAACAATGTCACCCTTATCTATACTGTCCAACAAGTTTTCTGTGACATTCAGAAGGGCAGTCGCCGTTGAGTGCTGAGGCCTAAATCCGGAATGTTTTACGTCAATGATACTATTTGACGATAAGTAACTATATAATTGATTGAACATAACCTTCTCGAGTATTTTTGCTATTACTGATACTATTGAGATTGGCCTATAGTTTCCCATCTCTGACCTCTGTCCATTTTTGTGCTCAGGTATAACTCTAGATCATTTTAGCTGGGTTGGTATTTTTCCCGTTGGTATTGTTAAATTGAAAATATACGCCTAAAGGGCCTATCTCACTGAGCGGCGAATGCTTGCGAATGTAGCGAATTTGGGGTTTCGCCAGGGTTCGTAAACGGTTGCAAGAAAGTTCGCAAACAGTTTTCATTGTCGCAAACAGTTTATCTCGTCGCAAAACAGTATTAGGCCTTTGCAAAACAGTCGTAAGCCTTTGCAAGCGGTTGTAAGACGGTGTCGCTGAAGTTCTTTTTGATCAAAAAATCAAAAATTCGCAATGTTCGCAGGCATTCGCCGCTCAGTGAGATAGGGCCTTAAAGGTACTATGTCCCATTTGCAGGCCAAAAAAATGAAGAGGTTAAATTCCAACGGCATTTGAAAGACAATACTAATTTAGAACTTCCCTAAAAAAAGGGGGGCTTGAAAATGTCTTTAATTGGGAAAATAACGACTATTAGTTGTCGAATCGACTTAGGAGCTATAGAGCCAGTAAGTAATAGTCTGATTTTTCAGACCATTGTACCGAATGGTCGTACGTTTAATGCTGCGCAAAGATTCAATCAGTTTAATTTTGGCCATTACAAGAAGTGGGTTATTGATGTAGACAAATGCTCATGTACCCTTTACAGCTCATTTTATGTATGTTATTCCCAAAGATGAAAAAAGCCATTCAGTCACTCAATAGTGTCTGACAGTGAAGTATAGCAAGTAAATGGGTTTCCTTGCATAATTTGAATATTAGGACACTGCTAACGTTTAAATTTCACAGATAGGACATACATGACATATTCATAATTCCTGCAAAGTTCTACAGAATTTGATGTTGGCTGCAAAAGGGACATAGTATCTTTAAGGGTTTTGCCATTGTCATTTTCGCACAGATGTCCACCAGTATACACCAATACTTATGTGCTATATAATCAACTTTTCCGTCGTGGGTTTGATCCCTAAAGGGGGTATTTCACTGAGAGGCTAACTTTTCTGACAAATGTTGGCGAAAATCAGGATTCGCCTTTGCGACATTTAGCGACTTTTAGCGATGTTTAGCGACACTTAGCAACATTTGAGCGAATTTTTGCGAAAGTGTTTGCGATAGGCAGTTGGCGACTATTAGCGACTGTAAGCAAATGTTAGCGACAGTTTTTGCGAAGATTAGTAACTATTTGCCAATCTTTTGCCACTATTTGTGAATGTTTGGGACCTTTTTCTAACTCCTGGTACTCAATGGGTCGATTTTAATATAGGAACCATATGGTAACATGGTCGCTAGCATTGGCGAATCAAGAAGAACTTCAGCGACACCGTCTTACAACCGTTCGCAAAGGCTTACGACTGTTTTGCAAACGCTTACGACTGTTTTGCAAACGCTTGCAACTGTTTGCGGAAAAATTGCAACAAGAAAAATTGTTTGCGACAGTGAAAAAAGTTTGCGAACTTTCTTTCAACCCTTTACGAAACTTTTGCAACCTTTTACGAACCCTGGCATAATGCTTGCGAATGTAGCGAATTTAGGGTTTCGCCAGGGTTCGGAAAAGGTTGCAAGAAAATTCGCAAACAGTTTTCACTGTTTTTTTTTCGACGCAAAACAGTCGTAGGCCTTTGCAAAACAGTCGTAAGCCTTTACAAACGGTTGTAAGAAGGTGTCGCTGAAGTTCTTTTTTGATCAAAAACTCCAAAATTTAATTCGCAACGTTCGTAAGCATTCGCGGCTCAGTGAGATACCCCCTTTACACAGCATTAATGTCCTTTGGCAAGCATTGATCTATAGTTGCCACTCCGTATACTTAGGAGCGAAATGGTTGGATGACGAAAGCCTTTCTGATAGATATTGCCATATGCCCTCACGGTGACCATAATGGTAGGAATACTCCTCAGGGAGTGGAAATGGTGCACACTGTGTGCATGAATGAATCCGATAAACGGGGTAATTATCTGTAAACCGCTTAAAGAGGGTATTCCGTATTATGAGCCACATAAATTCAGATTTATTATTATTATTATTATTATTATTATTATTATACGCTGAATGGGGTGGCTTAGTTACACCTATTCTATACTTGTATGACTTCATATTTTTCGTAGTCTCAATTGAACAACTGGAGCAGTGGACGGGGGCAGTGGACGATTACGGATTTTGTTATCATTTATGGGTATATTTCAACTCGTTATGTGTGTGTGTGTGAACGTGTGTGTGTGTGTGTGTTGTCTGTTAATTATCATTGCCAGATATAAATGTATGCTTGAAAAAGGCTGAATCGTTATTTCACGAAACCTTCACCCCGTTCTCGTATCGTAAATAGGGACTTTTAGATTTACACGACGAGAACGTGGACTGCCACGTGTGCCATTCTTTCAAGGTACTGGCCCGTGCCCGGTAGTGCCTTAAAAGGACGTCACATTACCTTAAAAGGATGTCACCGTGGCAGTCCACGTTCTCGTCGTGTAAAATCTAAAAGTCCCTATTATCACATCGTGAAAAACGTGTCCCTGTATTTTCAACTGTTCGAACGGACTTTGGATGTTATAACCCAGCTTAATTTAGCTCCGACAACTTCAACGCTCAGTGCATTCAAGGAATAAATCCCACCAGGTACCCACTTATCACCTCGGTTGAGTGTGGAAAATGTACCTTGTTTTTTCAAAGACTAGAGACTTATCCACTAGAATACAACACCTCGATATTCATGATCTCCCCCACCCCCTCCTATATTCCAATCAAAAATGATGCTTTCGGGTCTCGCATGTCTGGCAACCCAGGTTAAAGTGAACCGGTAACATTGTTGAAGGTTGATGAAAAATCTGCGTAATTTTTGTATGAAATGTTACTTATTATATTCCTTCCACAGTACTAACCCTCGAACATGCAAAAAATCCTGAAAATTCTCAAACCACAAAGATATTGATGGCTTTCTTTGAAGGCGTCACTGTGCAACAGTGGCGGATCCAGGGGCCGGGGCCAGGGGCCCGGGCCCCTCCCTAGAAAAAACAGGTAAAAACACCCTTTTTTGGAAAAAAAGAAGTTGGGCCCTCCTGGCGCCAATTTTTTTTTGGTCACTAAACCCCCCCCCCCACTGAGCGAGAAATCGACCGGCACGATTTTCAAATTTTCGCACGAAGTGGGCCCCTTTTTAGGCCCCCTCCCTTGCCGCCGGCTGGATCCGCCCCTGCTGTGCAACACCCTCTAACAGTAAATTCTCCCAACCAATTTTTGAATTTTCCAACCGTTTTTCCATGAAATTAAGACATAAAACAGGCTTTAACAAATCTGTCAACACTAAAATATTTGGAATAGTATATATAGAGCCAATAAATTGCTTTGTGACGATTTAAATTCACCTACAATTTTATTAAATTATAATAATATAGTGGGGAGAAGTAAAGAATCGATCAGATCAGTTTTCCCCAATCTTTATCATTAATAATGGTCTGTTTTCAATAAAACTTTCAGATTATCTTTAATTGTACATCTAGCATTGAAGTCACTACCATAGCACCATTTTCTCTCATCTGAACAATGTTACCAAGTACCTTTAAGAACAGAGTCTCGATGATTATCATTACGTTCAAGTTATTTACCTTTTCTTCTTGACCATCTTGACCGTGTGCTTTCCACGTGATCATCATGACCCCTGCTATCACTAATACAACCTTTGGAAGCAGCATACTGTATACCTGTACATGGTGCGTAGAAATGGATTACTCTATTATAATAAATATATCCCATGTTCTTTACTGTTGTAATGTATGGTCGCGCAAAAGTATCGGGAATTTCAAGGCTTAGGCGTAGTAGGGATTTACTGCAAGGACGAAATGTGAAAAAGTCAGACATGATTGGCATTAAATTCTATGGGTTTGTTGGTTTACATTAATAGATTGTTTGTGTTACGTATACTAATTGTTAAATACGAATGATACATTGTGCTTTATACCTAAACCTCGTGTTTTAGGTACTAATATCAGAGTTCATAATTATTATCTAAAGTGCCTAAAAGTCTTCATTTAGTGACATTACGTGTGTTTTAAACTATTGAACAATGACAGTAATAGAGTGATATGCCAGTGTCACAAACTCACTCACTCACTATACGCTCTACCTGATCGTAAATACTTTAGCCCCCCCCCCCCACACCTTGAAAAAAGTTCTGCGGGGCCTGTAATGTACCCTAATATATATCAGGTAATGTTTAGTAGACAAATATGTTTTTAATCTTCTTAGTACACCTAGCTTTTGTTTCAACGTTAAAGACACCTTCTCAGTATGTATCTGAAAGTCAAGGCTAGAGTCGATGGTTACACCTAGACACCTAGATTCATCAACACATTCAACATATAGACCTACTTACCAATCAGGAGTGTGCGAATCAAAGGAACAGCATTAAATAATAATATTTTTGTATAGTTACCGTTTGCAGAGGTCTATTAGTTCACGAATAACAAATAATGTTACGCCCCCTCACACCAATAAAATCATTTTAGACTTAAGCAGTTCAAGCAGGACATTACTGTTGACATGAGTTTTATTGTGTCGTATATACAAGACTAATCGAAAACGCTCCCTGTTGGCACATTTTTCACTGTGGTTGCAATGTTGAACCAACAAAATATTTCAATGATGTTAGCAATGATATTACCATTGGCTTCTGAACTTGTCATCATTGATCTTGCCTGATGGGTGTGAGCCGAGAACGTGACCTGACATTTGCTCATGGGTCAATTGTTCCTGGATTCATTTCGTCAAAGGTTTGGGGTTATACCTCAGTCACACCGTCAAACCGACTTCAGGCCGACTCCAAACCGAGAGATTCTTGGCCATATACGTAACGTAATATTTTCGTTCGGTCTGGTGTCGGTCTTGTCGGTGTAAATGAGGTATAAGGGTTAAGGTTGCGATTGGGTTTTATGCTGGAATTAGGGCTAGTGTTAGGGTCAGGGTTTGTGTTAGTGTTAGGCTTAGGGTTAGGGTTAGGGATAGGGTAAGAGTGAGGATTATCTATAGTGGCGGGTCAAGGCTTTAAGTTAAGAATTCGGTTAAAGCAGGAAACTGACTCAAAGCAATTTTCGCAGGAGCAAGTATTGTATAACCAGCCGCTTAATTTGGTGAGGGATTTGCTTGATCTGTTACTTTCTAGATCTACAAGAGGTTTTTTTTCTCATTAACCCGATTTTTAGCTCAATTAAAACAATATAGTACACTGTCGCCCATAAAGTTAGAATGATCTTTTTACAATACGGTTTATCCTTGATTTTTTATATCTTTTCATATATTATTGATCAATCTCTGTGACTTTTCAGATTCATCAATATAAAGTTCTGAGAAAATGTAAACTTTATCTATCAAAAATAAACCATTTTGTCACAATCACTTCATGAAAAGAGATAAGATAACTACATTTTTCAATTTTTTACCGCAAACAGTGTATACCGATATGGATAAGAATAATGATATCCCAGATATTTGATTACATTCTGTGAAAACACTAAAACTACCATCAAACCGGTGAATTTTCATTTCTTTTTCCGTAAGACCAGCTGCAGGAATCCGATATACGTAGACAACAGGCAAACTACATCGATGTCAACTTGACCCCATTAACTTTTTTTATTACAGTTAAATATATCTAAATCAAATATTCCGTTGGATTTGACTTTGTCATGTGTGTCTATTTGTAGTAAATAAATTACATCAGCGCTTATTAGCTTTAGAGCACGATCTGTTTGAAGATTGTACAATTATGGTTGTTATATAAAATATGTGTACGTGTACGTATACAGTAGAAAACACAATATCGAGCATTAAGTAAACATTGGTTGTCATGCAAAGGCAATGGATTGAAGTGTTTACCCGAGCAGTTACAGAAGTTAATATTGCTACTACACTTCCATTCCAGTAATGTAGATGGTATGGATGGGTGAGGGCGTATGTGTGGGGGAAGGGTGGGAATAAGTCACAAGATAGCACAACATAATTATGTCGTGTTCTTTGCCAAATAGCTCCCTCCCACATGCAATATTTTATATGGGAGGGAGCTACATGTATTTAGAGCTCCATGAATTGACCTTTGATCGCGTACGTGTGCGCGTATCACAACTTTCTCTCTTAGTACGCTACGGTTCTTGCGAAATAATTATCCCTTGGCGTAAAATGCACAAGTCATACCCACGTATTGATTGTCGTATCCATGGCCAGTCGGCGGGAAGTTTCTTTTGGTATAAATGAAGCAAAAATAATAATAAGGACAAATATTAGTAAATCTTTATAACCAGGGTTTATATAATGTTGAGTACAACCACAATGCAATATTGGAACGGTCTTCTCTTTTCCTTTACCAGTAATTGCGTCATTGTATGATTACAAAAAAAATGTTGATGTTTATTTCATTCATTTTTATTACGACATCGCTTTCCATGACATAGAACGTAACATTACAAAGATTAAGGCTATGTTTAGGTTTTGTTCGAGCAGCTTATCATGTTTTGTGGAAGCATGCAGCTTCTGGTGGTTTGTCGACAGAACTGTGATTTCGGTCAATTTTGTGATTCCGGATCCGGGCCCTCGCACACACACACACACACACACTCAAACCCTCGTTAATTTTACGCACAAGCGCGCATCGTCGCACACATTGCCCGCAATAGGGACTTTTAGTTTGCACGAAGAGAACGTGGACTGCTACGGGGACATCCTTTTAAGGCAATGTGACGTCCTTTTAAGACACACTGCCGGGCACTGCCAGTGCCTTTAAAGGACGTCACATTGCCTTAAAGGATGTCCACGTAGCAGTCTACGTTCTCGTCGTGCAAATCTAAAAGTCCCTATTAACTACACACCTCTGACATTAGTAACTCTTGTCGAAAACCATGAAAACTATCTCAATCATGTTTATCCCTCTTCGCGTAAGGCCGCCATCTCTTGTCAGAAAAGAAGGTCAGACCGTGATGTAAATTCAACACTGTTTAACGAAAATATAAATTATTCCTAAAACTTGCATTTCCACTCTACATGAAGAGAGTAGTGCTTGATTTAGTATTTTTTCTTATTAAAGTGAGGATAAACGAATGATAACTGCATTGTAACTTTCCATGGCATTGCATTGTATTATCTTGGATATTAAAATGTATTACACCAAAGGACACCTGTATTCTCTCAATTTCGTAGATCCAATCATCTTTTTCGTTACCTTAAATGCAATATTAGGACAATAAATGGAGAGCTAATGTTATTACGCTTTAATCCTTAATGCACATGCCAGGCGGTATCTAGCTTCTCTAGCGAGAAAATCTGTTTGACAAATCTACGATGTGCCTCTGCACCAATTACCAGCCTACTTTACGTATAATTTATATATAGCGTGTTTAGTAAATGTGTCGGTACATCCTTTACCGACCTAGGTATCATAACATACATGAATTACTTTGGCTGATGTATGTATGGTGAAACATTTCCCCAATCCCTTCATTGTTTGATCTCGAGAGTGGTTGACAATTACGTACCCTGTTGCATTTCCATTATAATCTTTCATTTCAATGTCCAATAATCATAAATCAGGCACAGAGCGAACATTATTACTCCATTCCTCTCGCTTCTTCTTATCTCTTCTCCTCCCCCTCTCTCTCTCTCTCTGTCAATCTCTCTCTTTCCCTTTCTCTTTCAATCATCACCATGACCATTGTCTCTCTTATTTTCTTTGTCCCAGCTGTTCCTCTCTATCATACAGAAAGATATAATACATTATATTTCGGATTCTCTTCTTCTTTTCTGTCCGTATGTATCTTTACTAACCTCTCCCCTCCCCCGCTCTGATATTTTTGAACTGTTATAATTATACTCTATTGTATTTTGTTACATGCAGGGCATGTGATTTCTGAAAGACAAATAAATTTGAACTTGAACTTGAACTTGAACACCCTCTCTGTTTGTCTCTATCTCAATCCTCCATCAAGTCTTGCCTACCAATCCATTCCTTTCCATTCCTTTCCTCTCACATTCTTCATTTTCACTGTGTATCTTTGTCTTTCTCTCTCTCTCTCTCTCTATCTACCTACCTACGAGGGGAGAGATTTAGAATTAGGTTATAAACCCTGAAATTGATAAGCACAGCTCATGAATTATTGTCTGATCGATGAGTTTAAAATCTCATTTTGAAAAGAGATTGCCAAAAGATTGCGAAAAGAGATTCCCCCAACCGCAAATCCAAGAAATGCTCATCCGACTATACATGCCATACATATCCCGGTATCGCTATCTTCTCCCTGTCATTGAATTATAGTCTGTTTGCATTAATTTGTATCAGATTTTCATAATCTTTTCGCGAAGTTGAGATGCATTTGATGTGATGTATGTCCATTGCTTACGATATTATATTTATCCAACGCACGCTCTCTCTCTCTCTCTCTCATTCTCATTCTCTCTCTCTCTGTCGCCTCCTCTCTCTGTCGCTCTCTTTCTCTCTTCTGTTCATCTTCCCCCTCTGTACAGTATATCTACTCCTATCTCCAGTTCTCCCCCTCTTCTTTTCATTCTAAATCTCTGTCTCTCTCTCTATTCATGTTTCTCTCTATTTCTTTATCTCTCTCATATTTCTCTCTCTCTCTCCCCTTCCTTCTTCACATGTCTCTCTCTCTTCCTCTCTCTCACTCTCTGTCTCCATCGCACACACACACACACACTCTCTCTGTCCCCTCTCTCTCTCTCTCTCTCTCATTCAATCCCTTTCTTATTTTCTCAGCTTACCATTAGCTCTCTGTCTCTCTGGCTCTCCCACTCTCTCTCTCTCTCATCCCCAACCAATCACGACCCTCTCGTTTAGATAATACGCCGCTCGTAATCATCCTGCGCTCTCCATCCATCCCTGCCAGCCATTAATAATTCTACAGCTCCCCCATCTCCACGCAGCTCATCCGGGGAAGGAGGTTGATGGGAGACGAGATGAGAGAGGAGAGAAGGAGCTGGGACGATAACAAACGGATCATTATCATTCACTGATGCGGGCCTGCATCTCACGGTGCTCTGGCGTATAATTCTTGGGATAGTAAATTGCAAAACGCGTAAATTAACCTACAGGGAAAATAGTAAACATGATAACAAATTGACGACAAATGCATATTTTCCATGGATCTAGATGTAGAGTCGACTGTTGTTTACATCATCCAGGCAAGACGATGCATTGTGGAGATACTGCTTATGTAAAGGTAAGGCACAGCAGATTTGTTGCATTCTAATGCGGATATATAGCATTTCAGTGTGAAGATATAGAATTAACGTATCTTAATTCCGAGGTGAAGAAAACGCCGTTAACTCTTTCGCATTATTCAGCAGTGTTATTCACCAAACCCATGTATTTGTAAACATATATAAAGATATATATCTGACGAAATATATTGACACCGGTAGTAGTACATTGAACTCTGTAGGATTTTTATTTCAACTTTTGTAATTATTATTATATGTGATATATTTATATGCTTACAAATACCCCTTTTATTCTAAACTACGCACCTATTATACTGTCGTTTTCTGTTTTCAATTCACTTAGATCACGAGTAAGAGTTCCTAGCGCTGTTTATATATTTTTTATACCCACATATAATTGTGAAAATCTTTGTGGAAGGTATCCAGGTATGAATCACACCATAAAACCATTTACATATCATTTCCATTTCCCCCCCCCCATATTAGTTTAAGAATGTTTTGATATAAAGTAAGCAATTTTTTTAAACAAAGTAGAGCTCGAAAACAAATCTGTTATCTCCTTGCTCCTAATAGTAAAATTAGAAGAAAAAAATTCCTATCATATTCTAATTGTTTTGGAAAAATCTATTAGACTCGACGTTGATGACCGTACGAGTATAGATTTGAGAACCACCGCTGATTGACTTTTTGGTTGATCTATTTCAATTTCATCTATGCTTCTCGGTCATTTCAATTTGATAATTGGCAATCTGTAATATACATGATGACCCCTTTTCACAGAGAGTTGATCCTGTTAGTGAGGTCGTTAAGAAGTGCCGAGTTAATGATATGAAGTTGTGTCTATAATGGTAACGTTTGGATTCGGCTGAACCTTGACAGGCTTCGTGAATAAATAATGACACAAAGTGAATGACTTTCCGCCAGGGATACACGTTTGCCTCATGGACTGTTTGCATTCATTTCGTGCAATATCATTTACCAGACCCGCAATGCGTTCTTCTTTTTTAGCCTTTTCAATTGCCACTCAGTGATAACGAAGAATAGAGCGAGAATAGATGAGACCATTTTTATTCAACCAGTTGAACGTAAATCATTAACAATAATAATAATATACCAAGCGCAATTAAGAATAAAGTATTTTCTACATTTCTAGATTTTGAAGAGTTTTTAGTTAGGTAATGAAACCGCTTTTTAAAATTCGATTTTGATGAGATTAGGAATTAACTTATTTAATACACCCAGATTATTTTCAACTTATTCTCCGTTAAAACTCCGTGACCTGATAACATATAATTGGCTGTCCATGCAAATAGGATAATCCTGCCAATCATCATGATCATTATCCAGTATGGGGTGGGGCTTAGAATATCGTACGATGTATGATGACACCAGGAGCCGTTCTAGGATAAAAGTTTTGGGGATGAAGGAAGGGGGCGCGGAGATTCTTTTTCTTTATTTCTACATTTGCCTAGCGAAAAAGATATTGGGGGCTTGAAAGAAAGATAAACAAACTCTAGACCCTACTGAATGATTCAGGCGAATGCTTTATATGTTCAACAAGTTGGAAACAATAATTACTGCCCATTCGCGAAGGGGAATTCCAATTCGGCATCTCCTCTCATTCCCTCCCTCTGTTTTGAGACATCGAATCTCCCAATCTAGGATACCTAATCAAAATTCAATTTACATGGAGAAGAGTGGGAGCGTGTACTTGATGCATTCTCTTAAAACACAACCCTGGACAATCTTCTATACTAGGTAAATTCATGTCTTATGTTAATTACACCTTACCCGCCTAAGGACATTTCATCTTGGATGATAAATTAATTTCCATTTGTTCCATTACCAACAGCAAATGAAATTATTTTGTTTTGTTATGATACTACATTCTTTTGTTTGATATGGTAAGCCTACATACCTAGTCATTTTCTACCTCAAGAACATTGTAACGTTTAAAAAAAAATCTATATCATTTTTAGTGCTTGGTTGCTCTTGTCGCATTTAGGCACAGTATGGATGTTCGGAATATATAATGTCCTCTTGTTAAAACAAGTGTGCTGATCGAGGGGGTGCTTAACATATGGATAACATGGGCATTTTCCCCTAACAAATTAATAATTTCCTATTTGCAATATTAGGACAAAATTGTATTTCAATAAAAGATGCAGTTTGCTCCAAAATAGATATTACAGGGAAATTGGTTTTTTTTACGAACTTTGACAAATATCATAAATGACCATTAGGAAGTAGTGAACGCTTTTATTGCGAGTAAGGTATACATACAGTGTAAAGAAAGAAATTCATAGAAATCAGTATTCCACTATTATTTCTCCATGAATAAAAATGATACCCAAGACATTCCGGAATGGCACAGATTGTAATCTTTCATGCCCTCTATTCCAATATGTAATCGTAATATATTAAACTAAGGTATTATTCAGGGCTGTAATTAGAATAACTAGTTTCTCAAAGCTTAATTCTACACCGCGTGATTGAAAACGAGCTTGCTAAATTTGATTGGATCATGGAGGTTATAGTTATAGGTCCATGATTGGATTTTGTATTTATGATTTTAGATGACACCGCTGTCACTAGGGATTACTGTGTTCTATATTTGATGTCCTTTTATTTTGATCATTTCTTTTTACAAACATACATTTCCAATTATGATTTATAAATACCGGGAATCAAACGTAAATCGTCCATAGCACATTCTAAGTCAATGTAAAAGATGAAAATGCATTAAGACGGCATTTTTGATAAAGTTTGATGTCTATCAAAATCAATTTAAACAGACTAAAATACATTAGCTTAAGAGTTGGAAAGAAGGATAAAATCCCACATTATGTTTGTAGGGCAATCCAATTTTTTTAACGAGTTCGTTTTATGAAAGAAAAAAATAATAGGATTGTAAAAGTTTGAAATAGATCGGGCTAATATATAGTACAAAAGCTATGAGTGATTGAAATGTGAAATCACAAAATCTTTGCGAATCTCAAATTGACATTTTGGTCAGTGGATTGTGACGTATGGACAAACAACTCTCTTGTTTGTCGTGTACAACACACATTATTTCTGTCTTTTTCTTAAGCGTTTTCTTCCTTAGGGCACTTCACAACAAAATTGTTATGGATAGCATATAATTACAAACCCTCTAAAAATAAAACGCGTTCTTGGGTCATACATTTCGGAAAATTGACCGTTTGGTAATTTAGTGTGTTGGAACAAATCAGGAAAATGTACAGCGCTACATCACAATGATATTATCAATTCAGCCAATTTGAAATTAACATACGTATAATGATTACCAAAAAAACATATATTTTTTACTCTATGTCCTATTGCGTTCAAACTTTCACAAGCCTGCTTCCCTGACTTTTACTGCTTTCTGCTAGAGTTGCATTTTCCTTTTAGGTAATAGCAAGTAAATGGTGGATAGTATGCCGTCTTTCCCCTTGTAAAACTACACCCGTCATGTCTGCCAATATGTTGCTCTAGACTAAATGAAATATTCTAGCAAAGTACTTTACAAGATAATGTATCATCATGAGTCCATTTATTTATAAAAGATTAGGTGCTTCCAAAATCGACTCTCAGAGGACTCTTTTAAATGGCATTTTTGACAGATTCTAATTCTGATTGATATTAAAAGAAAAATGTCCCCACAATAATGTTTGAGCGATATTGTATGAAAACAACTAACCGGAATTTTGCAGCTCGTTTGTCATTCATTATCTTGATTTCAAATAATATTTCATGGAAAACATTCCAAAAGAGGTTTTATCTTATATATATACATTACCTTTCATCACCAAAATGATGGAAATGTCTTTAGGCATCTGAGGGGTAGCTTTTTATTTAGGAGCAGTTGTTGACTTTATTATTGAATGACTTATCTAACAGAGGGTTTAACTGCCCATGGTCCAATTTCAGTCTTATATATTTTTGTCATCTACCATCACAGTAAGAATATTGCAAAAATATATTCAGAGTATCAAGGGTGACACCCCAAAATGTGTCTTCTCTTCACGCATTCCATTTCATCGTAACGCCCCCTCCTCATACACAAATACACACGCACCCACAACACACGCACACACAGGTACACATACGTATCAAACACCTTTCTTAGCTAACGTACAAACTAAAGATTGCCGATGGATATTTCTTCGAAATGATTTGAGTATCATGGGGGGTACACCAAAATGTATTTCTTAATCGTCTTAACACCCCGGAGCACTCGCGCACACACGCAAACATCTCTACGTCAAGAAAAAAATATTTTACAACGTACACAATTCAGACCTTCTCTGTTGAAGGCCCCTTTTAGTATTCCCCTCAGTATAGAAGTAATTTAAAATTTGATTTTGAAAGGCTTGTTTTCCTGTTGTCGCCATTGGGATACTTTCGCCATATTGATTACAACCCGACCTTGAAATTGAACGCAACCTTAACGGGCGATGTAGAACTCAACGACCTCTCACCAGGGACACCTTCCCCTTACAGAGACCCTCAGAGCTACATAAAATTCATCGATTGTTAGGAGAACAGGGGCCCTAACAAACTGATGTTGAAGGCCTTGAATTATTCATCCAAACTCAAGCAACATCATGTTTTTTTACACACAATCAATTCCGATTAGGCCTTGATTCGGACGATCAAGCAATTTATAAGACGTCAGGCGTTGTTTATCTTGATGTATCTTGTTGTCACTATAACCTCAGTCTAACATCATTTACATGATTAAATTTTTTTGTATTGAACGTTAACCCATTTGGGTTGATACCTCACGTCTTCGATGCTACTTTTCAGAGAATGACAACAGTAGTAACTTGTAGAAATAATGAAAATGATACCCTGGAATCTGGGCACATTTTACAATGATGAAATACTCAATATTACCTCACGGATTATCATCATAATAATACCATGGAGTATGGTGAAAATGAAGTACATGTATATAAAATATATAATATTATGTTGAAAGTGTTTTATTCAGCATGTACTCAAAGTACTTTTGAGTCGTGGTAATAAAACAAAATATTGATTCTAGCAAAAAACTAAGTGTTAAAGTATACAATTAATTGTTGATGCGTCGATGCTAAACGATTTCCGTAGAAATCTGAGCTCGGACCCCCAACACAACTCGCAGATTCATTCGTAAACGTTAAATTTATTTTCAGTTAATTTCATTTGCACCAAGTCTCGTTCGTCTGTTTATACATATATAGTTTAAGCAATCCATCTATCATGTATGTTGCATTTAAACAATTCGGAAATTCATTTAAGCCATTTTCTCCACCGTTCTCTGGATAAGAATCCAACACTAAAACCTCAAGATTGGCTTAACTAATTTAAAGACAATGTGGTGTGTTTGAATGTAAATTGTGTGCATTAATTCTGACCGCTTTGACGTATTTGCTCGGTCCTGGCCCCAACTGCCAGATAATATGACCAGCTATAAAAACAAGACAACGCCGGTATTTTTCTGGATATCTATGTTGCTGTTGAAAGCGATTGATTTAAGTGTACGTCGGGAATATTTCGTTTTATATGTACGCCAATTATAATGTGATTCCAGTGATGGAATAATCTTGACATTCTGTTCATCCACTCCGCTAGAAGACCTCTTTTGAATTGAATCTGGGGTGGATATCTATCAATACTCCATTCAGTATCCTCAATCTGTTCCCAATTTATTGGCATTTATAACCTGTGTTCCTTTCGGATACTAAGAACAAGGTATTACATAGATGCACGTTGCCATGGGGCCAAGATGGACGTCGCTGCCTGAGGGAAATCTAGTGAATATTGATTTAACCCCCTTAAGAGGAGCAAATGCCAATATTGTAGTAAGAAAATACAGGAAGTAAAAGCAATTTAGAGGATTTAGGGGGAAGACGGAGAGTCTATAAGGGATGTTGTAAAATGTACCCTCTATGGTAATTGAGAGAGAGCGAGAGAAAATGAAAAAGAGAACATACAGTGAGATAGAGACAGAGCGAGAGAGGCAGAGAGACAGAGACACATTGACAGATAGAGACATACAGATTTAAGGGAGGTAACTGCATATAAAGTGTGTGGTGTGTGTGGGGTATTGTATGCGTGTGTTTGTGTGTGTATGTGTGTGTGAGAGAGAGTGAGTGAGAGAGAAAGAAATTGGAAAGTGAGAGCATTACAAAGACAGAAAGAGGTACTGTTAGTAGAGATTGAAAAGGCGGAGGGAAATACAAAAAGAGAAAGGGAGAGAAGAGGGAAAAGACAGTAAAAAAGAGAGAAAGAAAGAAAGGAAAACAAAGAATAAAATAAGAAAACAATGAAAAAGAAAAAAAAGAAACAGAGAGAGGGAAGAGGGGGAGTTTCGGCCTGGCTAGAATGTTTTGGCTCTTATAATTCAGATCAATCCCTTTTCCATGTTTTCAGTTTCTAAAAGGACTACTAATGGAATCACACGATCTATTTCATTTCAAAACACCACTTCGTGATCGAAGGTGTTTGAACTAATATTTGTAGTCAAGCTAATCAAGTTTGAATGTCATATCAAAACTCTGATGTCGATCTACCTCAGTACGAGAGCGGGTAGATCGTGTGATGAGCGTATGTAGACATGCATTATTTGTTTTATACAACGAAAATTCCTAGATTTGTCTTATTTGGTGAAGAAAAAAGAAATATATAGCTGATAAAATAATTCCCGGGTTTAATAGACTTACTGTTTGCGCACACACAGAGATGAGCACACCTACCCCCTATACACGTTTACGCGCAATGCTATACGCATAAATATATAGGCCCACACACAGGATAAGCGCACTATTAAACCTAAATGCGTTTGACCAATCATTAGAATAGGATATAGGTACAGGTGCAGGTAAAAACAAAGAAAAACATGTTTACATGTGATTTCTCGAAAGGGGCGCGTTATAGAACAAAACCATTTCGGATATTCGTAACAAAACATGACAGATGTATAAGGAAAGAATCACATCTGTTTTATCAGTTTACGATATTTATAACAATTATAATGAAAATACACATACATACAAATATCAAATGTAAATTGGCACGGAATTCGACCTTACACTTGGAGCAGTAATGGACACAGTGAGGAAAGAGTTTCATGTATTGAATGCCTCGTTTCCTGTCATGAAGGCTAGAAAATGTAATTTCATTCCAGATTACTTAAAGACCCTGTCGGAAGTGAAAAATGAAATAGATGAATTATATATAAAAGGGAAGCTTACAAGCCATAGATTACAATAATACTAATTATATGCTACTTTAGTGCCTGTCAGACGAGTATCAGCGCTCTGAAAACTCGAAATCTAAAGCTTTGAAAATCGGGAGTTGTTGACCTAAAAACTAGCTATCGAATTGATGACTTCATCGCATGTGGAGTACGCATATTTACAATGACTTTGCATTAATTAAGCACGGCTCATCGCCTCAGCTATATAGGCGAGCCGATCAGGTGCACATACTATGTCGTCACTGTAACTGCGGCAAATTTGACCCCTGTTGACCTGTTATTTGAATAGGAGCGGAAAATAAGGTTTTAATTCGCTTTAAGTGAAAATATTTTGAATTCCTTTATATTTTTATTCTATGTTCATTCAGCTTTCCATTGATAAAAAGTTGTATTTTCATCGGATAGGGTCTTTAACGGATATGCACCTAATACCATAACACCCTAACATAGCTCCAAGAGCTACTTTAGATCTTCTTCCTCTCTTTCTTTCTCTCTCTTTCTCCCTCTGTATCTCTCCCTCTCCTTGATATACACCATACACACACGTGCACACCCTCAAGCACCCACGCAAGCACACACACACACACACACACACTCTCTCTCTTTTCAACTTCTTTTAGGAACCTTCCAAATGTTTTCAGCCTACCTTAAAGACAGCATGTCGGGATTTTCTATGTGTAGTGCATAACAGTCGGTGGACTTTACTATATATGCCTCGTACAAACCTCACGTGCAGAAAGAGAAATCGTGGAACAACGTCCCATTCATGATTAATCGAGGTAGGATCTATCAGAGCTCGGACAGCGTTCGGTTTGGTTCGGCAAAGGAATATGTTTCGAAAGACTCCCCTTGTTGAGGCGGATCTTTGCGGCAATTTGTTGGTAAACGCATGCGTATATGTAATTGGGTTTTTACAGACGTGGATTAATCATATATGATTATTTAGGTTGTGGACCGACCTTTATTGTCACCACCCAAAAGACGTGACTCAGTAACCTGGGTCAAATCAGAGTCATCTTGGAGGCGAACTTGTGAAGGCAGAAAGCTAACAGTACCACGGACATTACTGCTAGAACAAATCACATCTCACATTATGCAAAAACAAATGTCAGTCTTTAGACCAGACCGAAGAACAGATAATTACTGCTTGAGAAATCGGCAGATGATGTGATTACCTGACTGAACATCTCCAGATACCTCACTTTACTGTTTAGTTGCTACACCCCTCCCCCACCACTCCCTTTGTCAAATCTACAGTTCACTGCTTTTGGGCTTTCATCGGGTTCCCCTTCATCATTCGTGTGTATCCACAGGGCTTGACAGTATATTGTTACAAGACAGGGGCAGACTCAGGATTCTTTTTAAAGGAGGTGGGGGCAACATTTAAAAAAATGCTCAGACGAACTGGGAAGAGAAAATTAAGTTCATCACAAATTAAGGTCCTTCTTGGATATCTTGTCCAAAATCGGGTTTAACAAAGTAATTTAGTCCGAGATCTCAATTTTAGGTTTGCTAAACGGGATTTTAGATTCTCCAGGGTCGGGTTTAACTGAATTAGTAAAACCACGGAGCTAGCTCCATGGTAAAACACGGACCTTAGACTTTAAAGAAGCACGGGGCAATTTTGACACCCGACACCCCCTTTATCCGCCAATGTGTAATACCAAACGTTCTTTGGACTAAGACATCTATTCCCACCATAGGTTATAAATCATCCTTAGGCGTCCATACGTGTATGCATCCAACCCCCTTCAAGATATTCATGATAATACTTAGGTTCACACAACAGTCTGTTAAATTAAAGTTTAACTTCGAAATTATGTTGTAGTTAGGGACGCAAGTGAGTTCAATATTATACCAGCTTGTAGTTGAAAGGAATGGTTTCCCCTGGCTTGTAGTTAACTTTGAATACTCATTGTTTCGGTCCCGTGTGAACGAATCCTTGTCGTTGTCTGTGGATCGTTGTTTATAAATTTGAGGCTTTCGAAAAGTTAAAGTGTAAAGCTAAGACGGTCCCGTGTGAACATAGCTATTAGGAGGAATATATGAGGGTCATACCAGATTAATTACGTCGCTCCGGTCTCTGTTAATATCCGCCCTTGAAGAGCAACATCAAATTTTCTTTATTCAGAGTGGCGCTTTGTGATGCCAGCATTATACTCCCGGGTATTTTAGAACAAAGAGTTAGGCTTTTCTAATTAAAGAGCTAACAAGCTCTCCTTTCGCTCCGTCAGTGATATATTTTATCGTGGTGCTATGACTTGCAGCTTATGTAGATTGCATCACCCTTTTTTTCCCTTCTTTTCAACATCATTTTTTTTTTCTTCATCGTTTTTCTATGTCGTTATGCTTTTTGTTTGTCCGAAATGTCATTTTCTATGTGCTTCATGAATGCAGTATTCATGAAACACATAGAAAACGACTTTTTTTGACAGTAAAACACATAGAGCACGACATTTTGGACAAACAAAAAGCATAACGACAGTATTTTTGTAAAATGAAATAATATGGAAACAAATATAGGGGAATTCATTTTCAAATAGAAATAATGGCATCCTGAAGACATATAAATGAACAGAAATTCAGGATCATCATACACGTTTGTGCGGTGCCCCCCCCCCCGAGTTCTAGCCGATATGGAGACAAAACAAAGGTATAATGATTCTTAACACAGAACAAAGACGCTGTCAATTTCTGTTAACTTTCAGACTGCACTGTATATCATAATATATAGCCTATATAGTAATGATAATGACAATAATAATAATAGTAGTAGTAACATCTATATAAAGCCTACTCATGATTCTAAGCGCTGCTCTATTATTACCCAATATTTAAACTAATAATTCCATTACTTATTTGTCAATTGATTATAATAACATTAATCAGAGGGCAATGTTGAGTATTCATAACTATGCAATAATACATTTACGGCCGGGGTATAGACATGATAGACGTGTCTCCAAAATTCAGAAAAATAATCAATAATTCCGCGACAATGTACCAATATCAATATATCAACCGTTATTTAAATGCATAAGTGGATTCTCCGTAGACGGACAGTGAGTACATGCAGTCGACTTGTTACGAATCGCCATACGTGATCTGGATCCGTCGTTGTTCATAAGCAGGATAAAGGACAGAGAAACGGTGGTGTGTGAGGTTCAATACTGAATAAGTAATAACACTGGCTTCTTGTACATCGTTCATCTCTCTCGCAATTTACAATGATCGTGTCGCTCCAGTATTAATGGGGCGTTCCCACTATCACGATTGGCGCCACGATTGAAATTGTGGTCTTAATCGTGATGTAATCGTGGTGATCCTATCAGATATTATCAGATCTTGAGGTCAGTCGTGGCAATCGTGTTGATCGTAGGAAATTTTGGACGGTTCAAAAATTTCTACGATCAACACGATTAATTGTCAATCGTGATCATCGCATCAGATCGTATTGGATCGTAATAAAACGCAACATATCGCATCTAATCGTGCTTCCTAATCGTGGTGATCGGGATCAACCTTAGAAAAGACAAACACCACGCTCTGTTGAGATGTGTTGCGATCTGCCACGACCTGTGACGCTCTGTCGGGTACCATTGCTCACGACCTGACACGAACGACTCAAGAGCAGATACAAGATGATACGAGTAGATGCGAGTAAATGCGAGTAGATACGAGAAGTCACGCTTTTACACGGACGTTTACGATCTGTTACGAGTTCTCGCGCCCAGTATATTTATACTTTCTCTCCTTCCCTCTCTCTCTCTCTCTCTCTTTTAAAATTATATATATCTCTCTCTCTCTCCTCTTTCTCTCTCAACCATTTGTTTCTCATTCACTATCATTCTCTTTATAGTCCTTAATCATAATAACTCCTTTTCCTTCACTCCATCAGCTTCTTCAACCTCACACTCTCTCCCTCTTGTTGTTAATATTCCTTCTCCCCTCTCTCTCTCTCTCTCTCTCTCTCTCTCTCTCTCTCTTCTTATCAATCATGGAAGGTAATGTAAACATGTATACCATTAATTTGCAGACTTGAAATAGAAAGTTGTGTCCATACAATCAGAAGATGATAGATACCAACTTTATATATTTCGATAACATTATAGACAGATATATACATACAGGTGTGACAATTTTGCAGTGTGTAAACTATAGTGCCATACTATTAAGTATAAGGTCAAAAATAGCTTTTGTTCAGGTAACTGCTATTTAAACATCTTTTAAAATGTATTACATTATAGTTAATCTTTCACATGGAAGTTTTTGTTGTTCTTGCACAGACATGGACAATGAAAGAGTTAAAATTCTCTCCCTTTTCTTTATCCATAAATATATGTCACCTATATTTAACAACTTTGCTGTAATTAACCTAAAATGAGTTTCCACTGCTCTAAAACATTGACTTAGAATAGTCAGTAAAAATAGAAAGAAAATCATGCATCTTCAATATCAATTTCCTGAATTTTTCAAAAATAAAAATAAAAATATCAAATATCATCCTCTCCACCTTCCGCGTCATGCAGCCTGGCCATCCTTTCCTGCCATGCGACCGCACCTTGTGGTGAGTTGAAGAAGGCCTTTAGGAGTTCCTTGTGATGATTTGCATCTGCTGTAGCTGAGTTGCGAGGTACAGAAGGTTGATTCACATTTAGCCAGTCCACATGGTCCCTCCATGCTCCTGGGATGACATTCTGGTTTTCCGCCTCAACCATATCATTCACATTGTTAGGCTTCTGCTCTAGAGTCCTGAGGAGACACCTGAATCTATTGGCCAGGATACCGAAGGCATTTTTCACCACTCTTCTCCCCCTTGAGAGTCTGTAGTTGAAAATCCTCTCCTCCCTGGCTATCACTCTTCTTCCGTATGGCTTCATGGGGTAGTTCCTGAGTGCGAAGGCGTCATCCCCAGGATGAAGAAGGGCATGTCTTGGAGGTCATCAGGGCTTGCAGTCAAAGGGCAGGGTGGGGTGAGTCCTAGGGCTTCCTCTTCCAGGCCATTGAACAGCTCAGAGTCGCCAAATATCTGATCATCTGACATGTGTCCTTTTCCACCAAGCTCGATCCACACAAAGTTGTAATCTGCATCCACCAGAGCTAGGAGTGGTATCGAAAAGAAGCCCTTGTAATTGTAGTACAGGCTTCAAGTGTGGGGTGGCTTCTTGATAGCAATGTTTTTGCCATCCAGGGCCCCAATGGCATGGGGTATGTTCCATCTCTGCTCAAACTGGTTAGCTACGGCTGTCCAGGCTTCAGGGGTGACAGGTAGGCTAAAACCTCATTTTGTACGCTTGCACAATTGCCTGGCACACTTCTGGAACCATCTCTAAAATGCTGGACACTCCACACCTAAATGCATACGCAAGGAACCGATAGTTGTCCAGTGGCAAGGTGCCTCAGTGTCACTGGCAGTTTCAGTCCAGGTGAGAGGGGTTGCCTGAAACTGGTGCGTCCCCTCTCGATTGCTGGGGCCACCCCCTGCAAGACTTCATCGAAGAGCTGTAGTGTAGTTGTTGTGTTGTGTAGTTTTGGAACGCTATTGGATCTTCCAGCCTCAATATGGTGTCTAGGAGGCTGGAGAACTGGCCAACTGTTGTCTCGTCTCCTCTGTGAGCCATGGTTGAACCCAGAACTGCCTGACTGCAGCTCTCCTGTACTTACGTGATTGGGGCTGTGGCTGGTCTGTACCGTCTGGCTGCTGCTCGTCTTCTTCCTCTCTGGCGATAATAATATAAGCATACAGTAATACTGCAAATGTCACGTTGTCATCATCCTCAACTCCTGTCATCATCAATGGTTGTGGGTTGTAGTGATCACTTTGTAGAAGTTCAAGAAACAATGAAGTCCATGGTCAGTCGGCCTGTATATATATCCGTCGGGGTCCAATCGTAGCTCAAATCCTGATCACTCTCGACCCTTATCGTGAAAGACATCGCAACCACAACCGTATACTGTCGCAACAGAGCGCATCGGTTCGTGATGAACGTATCGGAAGGTATTCGAACGTATCTACACGTACCCGATCGTCCCAAATCGGGGACCCCGATCGTGATGATCGTGTCACATCGAGACCCAATCGTGGACTCAGTCGGGACAATCATATCGCAACGTATATGATCGTATCTGAACGGGAGACCAGATCGTGTCACCTGAAATTGACCAATCGTGACCATATCGCAACCAAGCGCACCAAATCGTACCATAACGTATCGACTCGCATCACCTCGTATCCAAACCTAGCAATTCAGAGAATTTCCACGATCAGCTACGAATGGCCAATCGTGGGGTTCGTAACGGATCGCACGACAGTGGGAACGCCCCATATGACTACATACAGCTTCAGCATGGCTGCTATTAATATAACAGCTATTGCAGTGCTCTAGCATTGGTGAATGCTGGAAGATGGCTTGTTTCTTAACAACTAAATTCTTCATACCCTTTGTAAATTTGATGTTTTTGTTTGAATTTTTCATAACTCAAGAATGAAAGGTGCATTGGTTGAATTTGGTCTTTTGTCAAATATTTTTATATATATGTTTTGATATGTCACATTCTCAAGAAACGTAAATTGGGAAAAATCTATTTTTCACATACTCGAGTGTGTTCATTTAATTTCCCCCTTCTCTCTCTCTCTCTTTCTATCATTCTTTGTTTTTGTCACTCCCTAGATACGCATCAATTTATATTTCATTCTCCTTCCATGATCATGTAATCAATTTCAATTTTCATATCTCCGTTGCCAAGGTAAATAGAAGTGTTTTATTATTATCAAACTCTGCTGCAACTCCGCTAAATGGAATATGTTTACTCCAATTTTATTCGACATGGTCATGCCATGACTCCGATATGACTGAAACGGAATCCATTACCTAAGTAAGTTCACCACTCATTACCCTATAACAAGGAGGAAACACAACTGAAATACTGTTATTCTGATGAAAGAAATTTGTATGGTAGTTCTGATTTAGACTCTAACCATGCGACATTAAATAACAGAAATCTGTTGTTTTATTCAAATTTTTTCACCAACTTTTGCAGTATTTCCAAACTCACATGTTTATTTTCAAACATTTTTTGTTTTGCCTTTACATGACTCCAATTTCCAAATACATTTTCCCTTTTGTCACGTTAAATTTACGTTTCTACCCCCGGACTCTCACATGCAACACGGGACGCCGCATCAAAGTACCTAACCATTAGTGGCGTATCTAGAAATCTATAAGCAGATGGTCCCCCACCCCCACCCCCAAACGGGCAGAGTGTATCCGCGCGTAAATCCCCCGTATGCCACCGTATGATTAGGGGCATGTGACCTCCTTGCAACTCCTGTATCTACGCCACGACCCGTCACGCTCTTGATCGTGGACATTAGGGACTTTTAGATTTGCACGTGGACATAGTGGACTGCAACGTATGACGTTCTTATAAGGCACTGTGGTGTCCTTTTAAGGCACTGCCGGGCACGGCCCAGTGCCGCCACACGCGGCAGTCCACGCTCTCGTCGTGTAAATCTAAAAGTCCCTAATAAAACGAGTCTTCCTCAGAACTTGATCATCTTCGTTTTATGGAGAGGTTGTGTTAGCCTCGAATCCCTTGGACATTATCTAAATGGATTTTTCATGACACCTGAGCTGAGTAATAATTGGTGTGAAATATGACTGGAGACGTTTCAGAGTGAACTCAAGGACTCAATTCCCCTCGATAAGTAGCCTGGTCTACTCGGTAAAATGAAACAATTAGAGTCTTCGGAGCGCATTAACTGCACTATAGAAAGACTATTTATATCAGCAACAACACTTATCAGCGCCATTGTACACTTTAATTCAAGAAACTCAAGAAATTTGTTTAATCTAAAAGAAAAGCATGAAAATAAAATATATATTTACAATGGAGGGAGAAGATGAAATCCCTTAAGAGCACGACGCTTTCGGTGGGGTCGCCCTAACAATACAGACACACATATTAATTACACAATGATTATGACCTACATAAATTAAATATGAAAAACAATTCAGACTTAGTGGTAAACTTACCCATTTATGTGTAATGCTTCATTTAGACACATATTCATATATAATAAGGTCAACGCTTGTAGAAAATGTGTCGAGCATGTTATTCATGGACTTCACCGGAAACATAAAGATGTTCTCATCTGTTGCTGTACTATGGACAGGAAATGAACAACGGCAAAGTAGTATAAAGAAACACCGACGAATTCACAATATCGAGAGATTGTATGGCACAGAAAAATGTTGGTATTACGAAGTAGACATACAATTAATGTTAGCCATACCCTACCTGCAGGCCCGTAGCCAGGGGATTGGGGGCACGTGCCCCCAATTTTTTCCAAGATCACACACCCATCCTCATAGACCCCTCCCCAGGACGTCGATCAATTACATGTATGTGCCCCCCAAAAAAAAAACATCAAACTCTGGCTACGGCCCTGCCTACCTGAGCCTCAGTACAAATGGACAATTTCCTGTGATTAAAGACATATTCGTTTCTGGCCATCTGATTATTAAATGTGAAAGAAATGATTGAGAAAAGTAAATGGTGAGGTACTTAAAGATGATTGCATATAGATGTTCTCTAAATCATCTAGATGATAATGAATTGACTGGGAAGTCACATACTGTGAAGAACACTGCACATAGAAATGAATATGTGGGACTTAACACAGATATGACATGAAACTTTGATCCAAAGGTTTTAAGCTATGTCTTGTCATAATTCGGAAATAAGGGCATTTGAAGAGGAATACTTTTTCAAGGGAAGGTTTCTTCTACCATACTCTTCTACATTGACTTTGGCATTAAAAGAACGAGAAAGCTCATACATTATTCCCCCACCATTTTCCAGAACTCAACCTCCTCTTTAAGATGAGGCTTAAGAAAGCCATACGCACCTGGGTTTCGTATCAAAACCACTTTTCGTATACTGGGGATGAATACAAATGAAACCGCCAAGAATAACGTATAGCCAATCCGTTTCTTCAGTTTATGCTGTTTTTGTATAGCTTTAGCGTATAGTAGCTTTAGTCGAGGTCACACGTAAAAGCATGGATGATTTGTGTTCGGTATATTTCGTTTATATCGTTTCTGCATAATACTGGAAAGCAAACAGCTAGCTAGGGATTTGATCTGATATTCACTTTTCGAAGAAACGTGTGGGTGTGCGCACATGAAAGGGACTTTAAAAAATGAAAGCGTTCAATAATTGGTGTGGCCGATTTCCAAGGAAAGTATGTGGGCGAACGATTTAATTATTTCATGTCTTATTTTCAAAGCTCCGCGTTTGGCACACCCTGAATCCAGATATCTATGAAGAAATGTAATCCCTACTACTCTTACTTGGATGATCCGTTTTTCGTATCCACAGCAATTACATATATGCGTATTCTCCAGATGATTGTATTTTAATTTCAAGAAATACTTAAATTGGAAAACTGTTATTTAGCATTTATGTTATCATTAATTATTATTCATATCTTGGTGTCAGAAAATTAAAGAGTAGCACAGGCTGAACATGTCACGTGACAGAGAATTTATACAAATAGATAATATACGATGTAATATTACTTTGATATTTCGTGAACTATTTGTCTTTTTAATTGTATTCTCCATTTGACCATTGTACAATCAGAACCTCTTTTAATTATTAAAAATAATTTTACCGAAAAAGTATGGTTGCGTCAAAACGGTTGTTTAAACGTTCGATGCTATGTTTATCTAGGATGAGTCACATATCATTTGATAATTGACTCAAGGTCATTTACAGTACACAAACCCATTACGACAGTTTGTAAGGTAGTTGACTTCATGTGATTATAGTATTATGTTAGTTGTTAAGTTGTTAAGCACCGCGCACGCAGACCACATTGATTATTTAGTACATGTACTACAGATTACACCGAGTTCAAGTATCGAAATAATTTGCAAAGCATTAGATTAAAGGTGGAATGTGGGGCGTGTGTGTGTGTGTGTGTGCGTGGGTCGTGTGTGTCTGCGTGGGTGCTTGTGTGCGTACGTAAACTTTATGGAATGCATATCATCGTTCGATATAACAAAGTTTAACTCTGAAACGTCTCCAATCATATTTCACAACGATTTTCTTCGTGCACTTGTGTTTCAACCATGTCATGTGGCCTCAGTGAAATATAAAATCGTCCCGGAAATTTCGAACATTTTATTTTATATATTTTAACTTCGAAGCCTGTTTGTAATATGATTACTACTTAATTAATTTTCACAGTGGCCTATCACAAAAATTACAGTTACAATCCTTTTTTTTATTATAAAGTATGTCGATCGTAACAGAATACATGAATGTACGTTTTGTATAACTATCAATTAATTAAGGACTTTCACTCCTGAATATAACGTCTAGATTTTCTTTCATTTACCATTCGGTTTTTATTTCTCCTCTCTATCGTTGATTGCAGATCTCCATTCACACATTGACGAACACCGCTAGCCATTAATCTTCCTCTCTTATTGATCTTGACGACACCTGCGTCATCCGCCCGCACAGTCCCAGGAAAAGGAGCGGTAAATAATCCTCCAAACACACACCAGCTCAGACCGTCTGCATCAACACGCCGCTGCAATAACGGTGGTTTTCCAAATACTCTAGATGGTAGTAGCGAGTGGTTTCTTCACGAACCACGTGAAGTGATTTACGATAACAACGGACAGGAAAAGGGAAAAGAAAAACGACATCATTATCTCTTGCGTTTTGTGGTTTATATAATTGGCGCCTCGTTTATCGAAGGAGGAATCCCCCTTATTTTCATTTTATCGGATAGCTACCCATTGTGAGCAGCTGGTACCCTAATTTTAACTGTTGAATTCACCTCCATCTGCTTACGTCAGCTACATCCTCGCAAACACCTTGGATGAAATATCGCGATTAGGGTAATGAGAACGCAATTTGTTCGTTGTACATAGGATAGAAAGTTATTTCTTTCCTAAAACCACTTCCTACATTAGCTTGTTTTAGATGATACTGGAAGCAATTTCCTTCGTAAAACGATTTTCTAAGGGTTCTTGTTTTTCCTCCGTATTCATCAACAACCTCGACAGGATCATAACCACGATGTTTCTATGATTGAAGTTGGATCCCCTAGTCAACGTTATTTCATCTGAAGAAATATGATTTAGAGGATGATATTGCCTGGCTACATGACACAATCTATGAGCCACATCAGCAATTACACGACTTGAAATTACTTGTAGTGACTTGAAGTGGCCCACATCTTGTCTCTATCTAGGCGTCTACAACTCATATATCACTCCGAGTTCTTATATGTATTACAAATGCCACCTCCTGTTTACGTCACTCACCGATTTAATTACTCTCAACAAAATATTATTTGAGATGTTGAATTGATTTGCGCGCAGCCCACGCAGTTCTCGTGTGTGATTTTCGTTCTTTCATGCTTTGAGCCTACCAGGTATACGTTGTACAGGACATTGACAGTTACAGCTTATTTTACCGTGCCTTCACATCTTCAGTTGGTGATATCCTCAGAATAGGAGTTTTTGCTTGCACCTTATTCGTATAAGAGTCTACTTCCAACAGATTTGATGTACATATCGTGAGAGACTATTTGATTCCTCATCATGGAAGGTCAAAGTTCAAGTGTCAATGACATCCCTGGGACATCCTATGGTGATGGAACCAATGGATCACATGGTCAGAACAAAGCACCAAGACATGTGCCTTCAACGTCAAAGGAAAGTCCTGTCGTAGCCAGACGGAAAATCACGCGTCCTCCACGTCTCGAGAGCGTTTCGGAGAGTGAAGTTAGCAGTTCCAATGTTGAGTCACCATCTTCAAGTTCAGAATTCGGTATCAGGTCCTACCTTCATAATTTCTACGAGCCAGAGCGAGGGATGCTAAGCAAAGATGATCTGTTCCTTGGTGCAGATCATCAATCGTCCATGAAGGACAATCGCCATGACTCGTGCTCCACGCGGTGTTGGAGAAGACGGTGCTCCTGCGCTGCGCATTGGTGGAAAGCAGGTGTCTTTGTCGGTGTAAACATTCTAATCCTTGCGGTGCTCGCCCTACTGATAGGGTACTTAGTAGAACCTAAGCAGGAGATCGTGGACTATCGGGCGGACGTCGCCGTGGTGGACCAGGACAACGCCGCGTTTAATCGCAAGCTCGACGCAGCGAAACTCGCTGGGCTAATCATGCTATGTGTTGGAGGATTTATTGTCGCTGTCTCCCTTTTGGTCCCTAGCGTGTTGACCTCGTCGTCTGAAGGCACTGGGCATCCAGGAGGGGTCAACGTCGATCCCGATGACCATTTCCCACCGTACATGCCCTTGAAGACTACAGAAGACCCTATGGCCGAGGACGGGATACCGTATACCTCTGAACTGTCCAATGTGCAACCGGAAAGGTTGGGGGCGGAATCTATAGTGGCCGGGAAAGGAATGGTTAAGGTCCAGGCCAGTTGAAACGTTGTGGTTCTATGGAAGGTCTAGAGTTGGTTGAATTTCATTAGTAATCTATCATTGATGAGGTGCTTTTATTAGGAGAGATGAAAATGAAAAGGGGTGACGTTTTGCCATCATTCCGGTTTTTCAAAACATTCCCTTAGATTTACGATATGATTCCACTTCATTGTGATATGAGAATCACATCATGCCAACAAAACGATCTGGAAATTTGATAAAATGTTTTTTTCATACAGTATTATTTTCAAAACCGCGATGTATTATTAATCATGTTTATAAAGCTTAGTAAAATGTTACATGCAGTTGTCAGAATGCTAAAGGTGAATTTGAAGCAAGATAAAATTTTGTTCTTGCACAAAACAATTAGGTTTCGTGTTACATTATGCAAATGTTCACCACAATGTCCACACATGATTACGTGTACTGTCTTTGTCACAATTGGTGTCGTGTGAAAAAAGAGTAATATTTTCTACACATTCTGAACTAGGACAAGAAAGATGTGTTATCAAGAGACATATTTAGAAGAGTAAAGCCTCGTTCAGATATGACGCGGCGGACCGCGGTTGTTATTCTTTAGTGATGACGTAAAGTGTAATACGCTTAGCATTTCTGAATCTTAAAACACAGAGCTCAGTGAATACGCGCAAGTCTTCTGTTGCCATTAATTTTTTACACATTAAAAACAAATCGGCGGCTTTGATTATTTTTTCAGGGTTTATCGCGCCATATCTAAAGAGGTCCTAACACCGAATGTTGTGTAAGACATGGTGGGCGTGTGTCGAGTAAAATGTGCTTTAATACACGCGTGTTCCGGTTAATTTATTGATTGTCAAAGTTGGGAGACTGCTGAATAAGCTTAGTTATTGGACATGGATGTGAAATAGCCATGAAATGATGAATGTGATTAAATGTGATTTCTTTCATGGAAACAGTTTGGATTGTCTTTGTGATTGCCTATTGTGCAAATTCCAACAGTAACTTTAGAAAGATGCTGAACCAAAATGAAAAGGTATGGTGTACCAGGGAGATCTCCCTGGGTGTACCAAACACTTTCAAAAGACGTGATTTTAAAGAGGAAACAAACCAAGGACACGTGTTTTGGGCCTTTAAAAAAACATTATATTATAAAGTTGTAATACTCTTCCATATCGCTGAAACGTTAACAATCTTTACCAGTATTGTGTTTCTGCCCAAAAGCCACCTTGACTTCGGGCAAGAGTGCACACTAAAATATCATTTTGATTTTAAAAAATAATAAAATAAAACAACATTAAATAAAGAGGATGTATCCCTTGGGAGGATGAGAATGACGGGCAGCGAAAAAAAGAGCATGTACTGCAACTTAATAAGAAGAAGAAGGAGAAGAAAGAGAAGACAATTAGAGCGCTTGAGAGTGACAAGGAAAATATTTTCCCTCTTTCTTCAAGCTCTGTCGTTTCAGCGTTAGCAGTGTGTTTACGTTAGAAATTATAATGGGGAAAAGAAAATATAGGTTGGCAAAAACATCTCTTAATCAAAATCACTGCTAAATTTAACGGTCAACTTCATTTTAGATCAACGAGACGCACTTCGTATCTTGCCAATGCTTCTGCTTAGGCATTGTGTACGGATCTATGGTTGATTTCACATAGTGGGCGCCCACGCATAAAAGATGCGGCGAAGCGTCATCCTTGTTCTCCTCTTCCTGTTTCCATGGTGATTTTGAAGAGCTCTTTGGGGCATTCGTAGATGTAGAATTTTGAGTCTAACTAGTCGGTACCTACTTGTTGTTGTCACGGTGGAAGCCGTAGGCGGAATGATGATAAAAGTATCCAAGTTTCAAGGGATTTGATAATGTTACATCGATGGCCTCGTTTTCCGCGTTCAATCCCTTCTCCATCCCACTTATATCTCTTAGAAATCGTTTAAAATGCATAATGATCGTACAGCTTCTTCAAACTCAAATCTGTCTACGTACGGCAGAAACATAGTCGCAACTACTTTCGAAAAATCAATCTAAGGCAATTTAAAGGTATAGACCAGTTTTGGAAACGCCCCTCTCTCAAAAAAATGAAATGGAAGCTCTCATTACCAATTAGGCCTATGTAAAAGAATATGTTTTGACTAATACGTGATGATACAAATTTTGCCGGGAAACCGCCTACTAATTGATATATTTGGTAAATCATTATATCTATTTGGACCTGATAGACAGATCGCTCACGTGTCGCGCACGTGTCGCGTAGTCCGATATACATCTTTCTATGTACAGTGCTTGTAACTTTACCAAGACTGGGCCAAATTTCTTATCAATTTGATGATTCCAGAACCTTGCAGTACACACCAATACTTATATGCTAGATGATCATCCTTTTCTGATCGATTCCACAACGTTTCTTTCACGATGCAATCGCACGATCAGAACTGGTCTTTATCTTTAAGTGGATTTGTACGTCACCTATTGAATTTTCAAATATTACAAATACGTATTACGTAATCCGAACATAATTTTTTAAAAATATGCAATAGGGTATTGAATTTGCCCCTGAGTTGTTTTATCGAAAGTAGTTGCGATCATGTTCAGGATGCAATTTTAATCGTCATTATTGGATAAGTTCATCGTATCATGTTGTATGACGTATGCTCCTGCAAGAAATTCTCCGTGGATATTTCTTACACTAACCAAATTCCTAATTAACCCTAAACCATGCACTGTACGTAACCCTAACCCCTAACCTTTAACCTATCCTTTAACCCTATTCCAAACCTTACCCTTTATATACATTTGACGAAATAATGACGGATTCAATTGTCGCTTGAGCATTGTCGGATCATCGAAGTGTTTCTGTTTCTTTAATATAATGGGGAGATCTGGCCAGATAATGTTTTGTAAAAGAAATTATTTGAAGTCCTTCTGAATGCTGAATTATGTAATACCCATTTTGCAATCATGTACAATAATATTCTTGAATCATAAAAAATAGCACAAAATAGACTAAATACTGCTGAATATCACAAACAACACAAACATGTGGCACCGTCGGTTTAAATTACTAAACTATTTCTTGTCGGGCTTTAAATGTAATGATGTATTTCAAGAGGAAACTTTTTTCATGAGACATGACTCCAATGATATTCTTCCACAAATTATTTTTTCCTTTAACAGAACCCCAACTTCACTCTAATTTAGGTAAAGGCTCCGTTTCTTTAGTTATAACTTATTCATTGGAAAATATATCAGTGAGCTACATGTATTCACAAAGTGGCATCATGGTTGCCCTGATGCTACTTAATAATTTGTTATGTTGCCATGGAAACGAAAGAAGTTTGGTGCATCCTCCGACATGCTCAAGAAGCTCTAGAAAATCGCAAGGGATCTTGACTATCAGATAATTTGCCCCAGAGTATAATAATCCCATCAAACTAATTGTGCATTGACGTTGTCGGTGTTTATCTTTAAGGAATTTTAGAAATCATATGGAGCATACAATTAATTACTTTTCTCCATCTACTAATACGATCGCAACTACATTATGAAAATTGCATATGGAAATAATGTTTGAATTTATATGCAGTACGTCTGTTTAATGTTTGCACATTTTAAAACATGTCAGAAGGTGACGTTAAAAATTGACGCTGTTAACATAGCCTCAGGTTAGTTTGTCAAAAGTGGTTTGCGATCGTGTTTTTCTGCAAAAAAGAAGGAATAATTTTGTTAGTTGTTCTCTTGCCACTCCTAAAATGGAGGTTAGGTATTGTGTTTGTGTTTGTATTGAACGGAATTAATGGAAATTCGAAGAGGAAGGATTCCTCTGTGTTCTTGTACTTATATATCGGTGTGTTCCAATTCATTATGTGTCACCTCGCTTTTGAAAAACTGTCAAAAAATGAACTATCAGGGGAAATATTTCGAGCTGTAACGCTTCGTTCCGTTGTGAATTTGAACATAAATTTTGTTCCATGGGAATAACATTATCATGGTTATAAATTCTTGCTGTTCAGAAATTTAAAATGAAGCCATTCTAAGTGAGAAAAAAAATTCAAGACATTGTTCAAGACAGAGTTCAACCGATTTCACCACAGCATTCAACAGAAGGATGAGTTCAAGTAAAGATGAAACATAATTTGTGAATATCATAGTAGAAATGTCTCCTGAAGATGCCCTCGTATTCGGAACGTGACGAGAAATAGCTGGATCACACTTTCATACCACACGTGTGCCGTGTCTGAGTCTAATTCTTATCATTTTGATGATTCCAAAACATCAAATTTTACAGTAATTCCAATGTACTACAAAATCAGCCCCTTATGATTGTTTCTAGTCATTTTTTGTTGACATTTTATTGGCATGACCAGTGATCGTCTTCGTCTTTAACTTTGTTGACGGGATTCACCGCCGAAACATTGAGCTATGTTGAAAAACCAAGAGCGCTGGGGCTAACCCTATTTGTTTAGAAAGTGTTGAGGAAATACAAATGACATGATCTTCAAGTGATTCTCCAGACGGAATAACTTAAGATTGGTTGGAGACTGTGAACGTCGCATACATATTGTATATGTAGGGACAGTGTTAAGGTGATCGTATTCACACCGTATTATATATCAATTTCTATATCATCAAATTCATATCTTTTGTCACTCGATTCATTGTAATGACTTGTCTGGTTTATCATCATTCCGTTTGAAATAAATTTTAATGAAAATGCATGATCTCGTGAAATGTTCTGATTATAGCCGAAGTAATCATTAATAATAAATCGTTTCACTAAATTTGTATTTATTGGCCATTGGCCAATTATACACCGTTAGATGACTGTGTTGCATGAGTTGCTCATATGGGACTACGTTCATATATAATAAGGATGGACAATAGGGCTTCATGCGAAATGAAGGAAAGCACTTTCTCTCTTTGTCTATCTCAATTCATTTCTGCTCCCCCTCTCTATCTGTTTATTTATTTCTCCTCCTCTCTCCTTCTCTCTCTCTCTCTCTTTCTCTATTGTATTTCAGCTGCTCCCCTTTCTCTTTCTCTATCTATCTGTTTATATTTTTCTGATCCTCTCTCTCCCTCTCTCCCCTCTTATCATGCTTATGTATTTCTGCTCCCACTCCTCCCTCTCTCTCATGTATTTCTTATTTCGGCTCTTCTGTCTGTCTCTCTGTCTCTCTCTTTTTCTTGTCAATCATACCTTGGTAATTGTAGATAATTAAGAGAATGTTTAAACAAATAAATTGGTTGACTAAGTAATTAAAATTAATGTTGTCCCATGGGGGCATTAATGATCCTGTATTGAAATATTAGGTCTATAAAATGAGTCTTACATCTCAATGCTTTTATCTTGTCACATTACATTATGTCCGAGTTCATTTTAGCGAGACTTGCACCATAGGTGATGACTCACATTTTATTGCGATCGATCATGTCGATAATAACGCATGTTTACACGAAAAACGAACCATTGATCGGTTTATTGCCAGAAGATAGTGTTTCAGTGCCCACAAAGGCAACTGACAATTCAAAAAAACCATTTAAGTGCTCCAGCTTCATTGACAGGATGTGTGCAAACAGAATCTGTACAAAGACAATCAATATGGCACGTGATTATGACGCCATAAATAAGGGCCATATTCCTGACGGTATCGCGCTGGTTATAATATGATACAGGTCAATTGCTTGCGGCGTGCGTGGTCAATGGAAAGGTGCTAGTGATCTAAAATTTGCCCAATCGACCGTTTTTTAAAGCACCATCTTAATAACACGCGAGAAATTGGTACTTTTAAAAACATGTGACATGGTTTTAATACACTGCAAAAACAAGGGTGTTAAATTCAACACCATGGGTGTTAATTTTAACACTTTCCCGGTGTCTATATCGGAAAACACCAATTGGTGTTATTTAACACCAGGGTTTGGAATTAAACAATTCAATTCCACTCTTGGTGTTAAATTCAACACCATGGGTGTTAATTTTAACACTTTCCCGGTATCTATATCGGAAAACACCAGCTGGTGTTATTTAACACCGGGGTTTGGAATTAAACAATTCAATTCCACTCTTGGTGTTAATATTTGACAACTCCTACTGGTGTAGATTAACACCAATATCTGGAATCATAACATATTCAATTCCACTCTTGGTGTTAATATTTGACAACTCCTACTGGTGTAGATTAACATCAATATCTGGAATCATAACAAATTCAATTCCAATTTTGGTGTTTATATTCTTGTTGATCCATTAGAGATTTTTCTATGGGTTTCTAATGGTCCCACATTCCATATTCCCTATTATCGACCATTATCGACCAGGGTAGAAGAACCAGTGGTAAACTGATCATTCATAATCGATATTGGCAACTGTCCACCAATAGGTATATTCTAATCTCCATTGCATTAACTCCATCACATAGATCATTTGAAGTAAATTCAAGATTAACATTTAAGTGATTTGTGTGTGTGTGTGATTGGGTTTTTACAGACGTGTATAAATCAGATATGATTATTTACGTCTGGGGACCGACCTTTAACGTCACCATCCGAAAGACGTGACTCAGTTTCGAACCTGCGTCCTCGGCTGAATCAGTTTGTAACTTCCACTGTTAGCTGGATTACAGGCGCACGCCACAACGCCTAGTGATACAGGCTGGTACACGAATATATAATAAACATGCATGTTGTTTCTTGGTTAGTAATCATATAATCAATATATCTATTGCTAAAACGTTAATGTAATTGTAACAAGATCGGACAAATAATCTATTGGACAATAATTGCCAAAGGAAAATACAAATCACAAAATTGATGTGCATTGTCATAATTTGCTTAACAAATCATGATAAATGTATTTTTCTGTGAACACGTGTAAAGTAATCATTAAGCGCGCGTACACTTTGTGAAAGCTTATTCGACCAATCAACCGCCTTAAACGAAATCACGTGATGATACTTTCAACACCAAGCATAAAACAACACCATGTTACTTAACACCCAGTAATTATTAATTCATGCTTAAATCTGACCGGTGTTAAAAATAACACCAATGGTGTCAAAAAATTCAATACCATACTGGTGTTAGAAATTTAACACCCTGGTTTTTGCAGTGTAGGCTTAATGTATTTTACAATCTAGATTGCAAGTGAACCAGTTTGGACATTCGGATTGTTAAGTTAAATTTTATAAAACCATGTCTCAAAACCGTAACATTTTACTGTGATGGGATTCGAAAATTTATTCATTATTATCCCTCTTAGGAAAGGAGAGATGACACAGACTTGCATAACGAAATGGTTTGTTTATGAAGCACATTAATTATAAAAATCAATTAAATGGCACGAAATAATATGAAACCGCATCAGGTGAATATTGATATGTTAAGCTAATGACTACTGATACGACTTTTATTTTCCCTTCAAAAGAAAGGGAAATCAAATATAAAATGGGTAAGTACATTAGCAATATGTAGCATATACTCGAATAATGCGCCGTAAGCATGGTCAGTGATCAGATACTGGACACTGTTGGAAAGTATGGGGAGGAAGAGAAGAGATAGAAATCATAAAAAGCATCTGTAAATGTACCTGACAGAAGAAGAACAAAAATAAACCAAGAGCGAATGTTCAGAAAGATGCCTCGATATACCATTATACATGCCCCTATTTCCTCATATCTCTGACAGGTTCACACAAGCATCATAGCATGAGATGTAATTCCTTACTTTTTTGATCAATCAGAAGAATATATTAAGTACTGAAATATATCCACAGAATCCATTATTATATCATGTTCTTCAGGATCTTTCACGGTAATTGATTTCTCTCCATTTGTTTCATGCCAACGATTCATGACATTAAAGAGAGAGAGAGAGAGAGAGGGAGAGGGAGAGTTAGACTTTACAATCTGACTTCATCTACTCGAAAACATAATGACAATCGTATTCTTTTAATTGCATTTTCGAAATATATAAATCATGCCAATTCCTTCATCTGCTGCTATCTGTTACGACGACATCTGGAAATAAAATGAAAAGCAATAAAATACTGAATACTGTTATTGCAAAGACGCTACAGACTGACATATATTGTTTTAAGGGCTTACATGTAGAAAGGAGACCACGTTTTGATATATCATAATGTAAGCAATATCATTTAATAAACAGTAGTGTCATTCACACTTCGATTATTTTCGCCATCCTCTATAGTTTATCCACCCCACCCACTCCTACAAAAAAAGAAATATGTTAAAGTGACTCGGTAACATTGCCTCAGATTCTGAAACAAAATCCTGGATTTAGCTCATGCTGCAATCATAATTATAAACCTTTAGGTCAGTCAGGAATCCCGTGACTTTTACAAGCCGATCGCCTGTCTGATTATCAAGATATTTATGATTGGAAATCGAAATTTCATTTTTCGTTTTCCTAACGGTTTTTATAACACTACAGTCTATTGTGGAAAATGAGTATGGTAAAACCGGTCACTCAAAGATTTTTCCTTTTTTGAGGCACTTCATGATCATTTAGAAGCGCAATTTTTTTAGGGCTTCAATATTACACCATATCACAGACACAAATAACACGTAGTTCGATGCATCTCAGATTTAACATTGTTAAACGATGCCTTTAAGTATATAGTTACAGCAATGAATACCAATGAACATGATAAAGTGAGTGCCTGATATCCAACGCTTTCTCTGACTTAAAACAAATATTTACATGATCGCAAATCCTTTCGAAAAATCAACCTCTTGCAACTTGTGAAATATGCGGACAAATTGATGCCATGTTACATAACCCGGACGTGGTTTCGAAGGGTTATACAATAGAGTATTTAAAGTACACTTAAGTCGGTATTTTGAAAGTCTCAGCGATTGTGTCTATGACTTTTACTACAAATACATAAAACAACGCATTGAAAATGTAGACTTTCTCAATAAGGCACTCCTCGATACACACAAACACCCACCTACCCACACGCATACTGACGCAAAAACCCACCCACAAGAACAGACAAAGCAGATGACATGATATTGATAACATAATGGTTTTTGCAAGCTTGAAAAGTGTGATCAACCTTATTTTGAGGACATTATCGAAGTTATCTCAAACCAACGAGTTATCTCAGCGCTCTTACTCAAACCAAGGATATTCAAACTGCGCGAAATAAGATAAAAAAATCACTCAGCAAAATAGCGGGAAAATTGTGTAATAACTTGAGTGCTTTTCAGATAACAATGTGGTCAGGGCACACCTGCTCATTTTAAGGACGATTGAAGGGTAATTTAGTTTCCCTTGAGGGCGCATTTCCTCTTTTTTTTCGTCTTCGGAAACTAAAGCCTCGTTTAGATATACCGCGGTTAACCACCTAAGAACATATTTTTTTAAAGAAATTTAAAAAAGGTTGCCGCTGCAATGTAAAAAAAACATTTTCTCTGGTGATTGGACAAGGGAAATTCGACTGGAACTATACTTATGTCATTTAATTTTTCCACGTTTTGTTTTTGTTTTTCTTCTTCTTCTTCTTCTTATTAATGTTGCAGTTATTGTTATTGTTGTTGTAGATGTTGGTTTTGTTGATGTTGTTGTTTTTTTGTTGCTGTTGTCGTCGTCGTCATTGCCGTTATTCAGTGATTATTCTTATTCGTTCTTTCTCTCTATTCTTTATTGTGAGTGAGTCTTATTACGTTTTTGTTGTTGTTTCGTTTTGTATTATTTCTTTGTCATATCATGTTAGGCAGTTTACCACGTCTAAGCGAGACTTGATGGGCTTATTTTCCCCCTCGTTCATCTCCTCGAATGTCTCTGCTCTAGACATTTTTTCAATATTTTCATATCTTTGCGTTTTAGGTAAACTTTCGTAATAACATCCTTATTGAATTCTAGTGGCTCAATAATTCATCAGAATCGCAGATATGGCCTGATACCCGGCCCTTCTCCATTGATCCTTCAGAAAATTTTGCTCAAAATAGAATGTAATTTTACAAAATCCCATTATTGATTTGTTATTTGCCTCGACATCTCAATCTCACAATCCCATGCATTTCAACTGATATAAGACAGCGTACATACACTCAGCCGTATGTCACGACACGCAACATTACGTTATACAGTGTGCGGCAAAGCCCACGCATTTTACTTCTCAAATCGATGCATTCAGTAGCACGCACTTGGAACGTTGTTGTTTACATCAAGGATTTTTTCCCTTCAGATTCGTGAATATTGACTGCTTGTACCCCCGTAATGCATATTTGGTTGCTTAGGAGAGAGTATGATGTTGCCTTGAGGCCGAAACAACCTAGGTCAACTGTAATTCTGAGAAAGGAAGTGTGATTGTATTTAATCTTCCTTATATTTATCTTTCTTCAAGATCGTAATACTCATCTCCAATACCAAAGGCTACTTAAAGCTAAGGGGTGGAGGTGGGGACACAAGGGCGTGTTCCCCACCAATCGAAAGAAAAAAAAGGAAGGGAAAATGAAAAGAGCGGAAAGGAGAGCTGAAAGTTCCTCACAACCCGCTAACAAATTAACTTGTGTAATATTCTATTTTCGTTGATCGTTGCCCCTCACTAACGATAATAACAATGATTCTGATGATGATATTAATGATAATAATATTCATGGAAATAGTAATATTATTAATGATAATGATAATAATATTAATAATAATAATAATAATGATAGTAATGACAACAATAATAACACTGACAATAAATTTATTAATAATGCTATATAATCATATAAATAAAAACAACAATAATAACATAATGATGATAGTAATAATTATGAAGATAACAATAGATATAGTAATAACAATAAAGGAAAAATATCAGTTTCGATCATAATACTAACGATAATGATGACGATGACGAAAAATAATAAATGTAAAGATCAAAAGTCTAAATGTAAATCCTAAATCCAAAACAAATTACCATTGTTTTATACTTTTTTTTAAAGAAGAAAGTAAATAGCAGCTGTAATTGAAGAAATGTAACACACTTAATCATTAATTCTGCCTTTAGAATAAAAGTGAAACTGATAATAAAGATTATAATAATGATAATAATAATAATAATGATAACAAAAAAATAATAATGATAATTATATACATCCATAAAGCGCAGACACTTTGGAAATATATTCTACTGCCCTGCAATAGCTTCTGATGCGCTTAAAATCTACACCATAAGGTTAAATGAAAATATTTGTATATAGTTTTTTTGCAACTAATATTCAAAACTGATTTATCTTATTTCAGAGAAGCATTATTAATTCAAATGACTTGGACTCTGTTTAGTGGGTACCGACATAACGTATGCATAATGCAATGAACCTGATTTGATTGAAATAAACTGATGCAGAGACTCCTATACATCTTAGTATGATTTGATATGATTGATTTATTTCTCTTCATGGTCTCTTTGGCCAAAATTACAAAGTAATTACAGCATAATCACGATAATGAACAAGACAGTCATGATTGCAACACCATCAAAGTAAAGTACTTACATTGTGATATTAACAAAGGGTAATTATGATGAAGGATTGCTACAAAAGCTAATAAGCTTGAAGGAGCTAGTGGCAATCCTTTATATAACTTAACAATTACTATATATCGAAAATAATATCGCTAGTGATATTCGTTTGTCTTGCAATGTGGTCAATAAGGAATCTAAAAGATCTCGACGTTTCGTGCGCCGCTCCAACACTTCGTCAGGTGATAAAAAACTAATGTAAGCAAGGGTGTTTTATACTCTACGGGAGGACCGGCGCGACGGTCAATAATTCGATCGATAATTGGAACAATAATGCACAAGGCCTATTGGCCGACGCACACGGTGCTCGACTAATCAGCAGGCCGCTGGTTCGGCTAATTATGCACAAGGCCTAATGGTCGACGCACACGGTGCTCGACCAATCAGCAGGCCGCTGATTGTTATTGTTCCAGTTATTATTGTGCGTTATTGTTCCAATTATCGATCGAATTATTGACCGTCGCGCCGGTCCTCCAGTAGAGTATAAAACACCCTTGCTTACATTAGTTTTTATCACCTGACGAAGTGTTGCAGCGGCGCACGATACGTCGAGATCTTTTAGATTCCTTATTGACCACATTGCGAGACAAACGAATATCACTAGCGATATTATTTCGATATTACATCCGCAATGAGTAATATATTTAGCATTAATTACTATATTTACAGAAATGATGTTGGGAGATGGGAGTGAAATGAGATGTATGAGAAGATGACAGGAGGAGATGGTAAATAGAGTGATAAAGGTGATGACTGTGCTGAAAAGATAAGGCAGGAGGCAGAAGTGAATGGGAAAATGCGGGCAGTACATATTTAGAGGGTGGGAGGGATAGAGGAAGGGAGAGAGTTGTTGTGATACATATGTTTTGAAAAAAGGATAACATAGTTTATCCGCATAAAGTTAACAATTCGTTTTGACAATGCTAAGCATTCAAATATAAAACCGTTCCACAGACATTCTAGTATCTCCTTCATTTTCCATAGCCAAAACAATATCAAATAAAGATGCGAAGACAATGCCCTTGGTGCTTGTGACCCCTCTGCATCAACAGGGAGTAGGTCGGGGTAAGGTTACGAAATGAACATCACTACTGTGACAAGGGTGCCAAGAAAATGGAGATCAAAGAATATATTTACACTTGCAGTTGTATTTCTTTGTTTGTTTTCTCTATCACTAATCATCTTCTCTTTGGATTCGATTTATCTTGGTATCAAAAAGTTCACGAGAAGTATTTTTTTTTCATTGGAGGCGACTGGGATACGACGACACCAGAAATGACATTTTTCCAATAAAATTCTAATTTGACACCTGAGAAAGAGTTAAGTTCGAGGGTTTCAGGAGAAGTTTTAGTTAAAGCTAAGGTGAAAATGGCATTCTATTCTTTATTGTAATATCGGTTAAGAAAAATATCATAGTGGAAATATCCCATGAAAAGATAGCTCTCCAAATTCCCTCATTTTCGAAATATAACAAGAAGTAATTGAAATGTTTGAACCAACGGTTATGCCACATTTATGTGTTTTCCATATACATAGTTTTTATTTGCGGAAAAATTGAGCAGTTTGCTTTTCATTTTGATAATTCAAAAACCTCACAGAATAGACCAATTCTCATGGTTCTACTCAATAAACATTTCAAAAAAATTAATTACTTCCAGACTTTCACACTACGATTGCATGACCAGAACTCAATTTTATCTTTGATGGTAAGAGATCCACTCTAGTGGCATAATCATCGGTTTCAATCGTCCTCACAGATCAAATGTTGTTATAATCCCATAGATCGTGGCGCCAATATTCTTGAAGTTGAGAATCTCTCATTTCTTTTCTTCGGCACTTTTGAAATACCCAGCAAAACAGAGAGATAGAGGGAGAAGAAGAAAAGAAAAAAAAAAAATCGTCGTTGCATCATTATTTATTTTCGCACAACGTACCGTCATAATCACGATTATAATTGGATCTACATTCATGAAATAAGGTCAGATGGGGAAAGATTTATCCTTCTGAGTGACTAATTGATTCTTTGCAATGCAAACAAGCTTACATCACAAACATTGTTTTGATAATTTTGAATACAATAATATAAATAATTCATTTTGCATTGGGTTAGGGCACAGAAATTGCTTTGATATATTTTGAATTAAATTACATAATGACTTTATATAATTGTTTATAAGGTGTGCATTTAGTGCTGCATTTGTTGTTAATTTCCATTTACATAATTCACTTTTTTTATATAAAATAATAAAAAATTACCAAAAAAAAAATGCTAGTCTCAATATTTTGGCTGTTGAAAGATGTAAATAAAATAACTTTCAGTGAAACGTTCTTGTTGTGTTTTTCAAAGCTATGGTTTCGTCGTAAGAAATACTGTAATAACCGTTTATCGCACCTTATACACTCCAAAGGCAAAGCACGAATACGGATTAAAACGTGACTTGATTATTCCTTGAATCAATATGTAAACGCTTTTTTTCCTCAACGAAATAGGGGGCGCGATGGTAGTGCAGTGGTCTCGTTACCGGGAGGTCCCGGGTTCAGAGCAAAGTCGACTCGCTATAGTGCCCTTTGATATAGCGTAAATCCTCATTACCGAGTCCCTCGGAGAGTCTTGAAAGTCGTCCGTTCCCTAGTTACTTATGTACAAGAATACACATGCTAGCAGTCAGGTAAAACAAACCAATAAACTAGCAATTCATCATATTCATTTGTAGATATTTGCTTGACGTTAACATTTCGAAACAGATGCCGGGTTTAACTGCAATATAGCTAGTCAATTGACATAGATATGCTTTTACTGGAGTGGTTTCACGTAGCAAGAAAATGAACATACGAGAGAGATTTCAAAATAGCTGATAGATATTAATGTATATTTCCCTACGGATATTATGATAAGATGATTGTATCAGAGAAGGCGTGTCGTCTCAGCGGAAACGCATTCGATCATCATCACATCAGGACAGCTTAATGGAAAGCATCTCCTCCAGGTCAGTCCCTACATATGTTAAAGTGAGTTCAGACTCGAAAATCCGGCAATAAAAAAGATTATCCCGCACCCTAAGACTCGTTCACATATGACGCGGTAAAAAGCCACAGTGTAAATAAATGGCAAAATGCGCGCAACAAAGGTCGTACGCGTATTCACTTGGCTCTTTGTTAAAGATAGGAAATGTGTAACGTATTATATACATTACGTCATTATTTAAAAAAGAAAAAAGAAAAGTGGTTTACCGCGGCATATCTGATCGAGGCTTCAAAGTACACATTTACACCTCTTGAGGATCATTTTCGCACCCCTCTACTGTACTTACTAATCCAACATTAAATTTGCACCCTATTTTACGGATGTTTTATGTTATCGTTTCAGGTGCGTGTTTAACAGACAATTTACAAAATACAAATTTTGAAGGGGAATATTAGATAATAATTTACCCCTCCCCTTTTCTGTCCCTCTCTTTCCCTTTCTCTCCATCTCTCCTTTTAACTCAATTCCCTTTTACCGATTTCTTTGGTAGCGTAGCGTACAATCAATAAGCATTATAGTGTGTCTTGTATCTCAGGAATTATGAAGACAGCAACGAACAAATAAATGGAACCATATCCCTGGACTTTCGGTCGTTTTGAATTGGGAGACAGCAGGTGCAAAGCATCATACTTCTTATTAGCCAAATGGAAAAAAAAAACCTGAATTGGATTCGACATCGGAAACTCGATAGAAAATTATCTACCTGGAGGATATATATTTTTTGGCTTCTATCAGAGGCATTGTTACCAGTGTATCAATGAGTATCTCGTTTGCAATCATGTCGTCTTAACAGTGCAACTCTACCTGGAAGATAGATACACAAATGATATGACTTACACCACGGGATGGGATATACACTATACAAGTAAAACATTTTAGGTAAAGATTCTCTCCACAAAAAAAATCGCTCATACATATATATCACTGCGACATCCCTCCCTCGGTCCCTCTTCCTTTATCTCTTTCTATCTCCCTGTCTCTCTTCATTCTTCTTTCTTCCATCACTTCTTCTTCTTTCTTCTTTATCTTTTCTTCTCCTTATTCTTCTTCTTCTTCCTCTTTAATGGATGTATATATATATATATATATATATATATATATATATATCTCAATATATATATATATATACGTGGGTGTGTGTGTGTGTGCGTGTGGGTGATGGTGTGTGTGTGTGTGTATTATATTCTTTCACTCTCCTATTCCTTTTCTCACTATTAATTTTACTCTCTCTCTCTCCATCTCTTCCTCTCTATCTCCTTTCTCTTTCTCTCTCCTTCATCCTTCATCCCTTTCTGTTCCATTTTCTCCTTTCCCCCTCCTCTCTCTCGCTCGTTCACATGAACAGCCTAATGCAATATAAAGATACATGGTGTTGACGAATGTATACTGTTGCTTTTGATTTGACCATAATTTTCTTCTCATATTGATTTCATCCCATTGCATTGTTACTGCGAATTCGTTTGTATTATTTCAGCTACCGGCCTACAATCCAGGCCTACGCATAAAAGAATCCTGCATAAAGTTGCTCCATTATCATTTCGGTTTAATCATCATATCCACCGAATATTCATGAAGGATATACTCTTCAATCATCCCCACTCTTTATCCTCATCCACATCCCTGGCTTCATTTACAAAATTGCTTATTCTAATGAATACCAATCGTTCAGTTTGATAAACCATTAATTATATATGGCCTGGCTTCGAGGGGAAGTGAGTTTCATCTCTCAATGAAATATACATCGCTGGACAGAGTCTCAATCTGATATTGATATTTGTTGCAAGATTGCGATTATTTGGGTTTTTATTCATTGTTCTCAGTTTGTATTCGAAACAATCCATGGTTTTGATATATATCAACAAGGATTCTTTGTCACTGTAAGTTTTAAAATATTTCAATAAATTGAAGAATAAACACTGCTATTACTCCATAAACGTAAATATATATATATATATACATATAGTTAACAATTAAATTATTCATACCAAGTTTTGAGATTTGTTATGTATGTGAAAAATTGATTTGTCTCCTTGCTTACATTAGTTTTTATCACCTGACGAAGTGTTGCAGCGGCGCACGAAACGTCGAGATCTTTTAGATTCCTTATTGACCACGAGACAAACGAATATCACTAGCGATATTATTTTCGATACTACATCCGCAATGAGTAATATATTAAGCATTATACATATATATATATATATATATATATTACATATAGATACATCTATTCATTATTATTAACCATTATTCTCTCAATTCCTTTTCACAGTGTTTCCTTTCCACGAGAATAGCTAAAGCTGTTTGTACGTGATATATTTCCTCGCTAAGGACGTTGCCTTCTATCCAACTCTGAGACGTGCATGGCAAACACAATAAAAGCAATTAAAATGGAATAAGTTCAGAGTCATTGACTTTGTGATGCTCCTAAACAACAGACGTAGAGATCGGTTGGAAATTTGGAATTGTATAACAGCTGGGAAGAACAGACGTCGACCGGTATCAAATTACCCCTATTAGCAGAGTCGCGAAATTATTAATGAGAGATGCGCGCTTGCTGTATTCTTGGTAACGTCTGGGGTGCCAATAAAGGATGTGAAATATGATCTGTTCCTCAATTAAAATCAAATTTGGTATCCATGTATTCTTTGATAGTTTCAAATCGTAACCTTTGGTTGATTACACCGCGAATCATGAAACTCTTTGTCATCTGTTAATTGTGTTGATGATGACCATAGTAGTTATCTAAATATCCCTTTATCTTAATGTTTCTAATCGCTACATGTTTGTGAAATGTAATTATGTTTGTTTGTGATTGTCGTTGTTTGTACAAATATTTTTATTCTGCATGGCATTTATAAAACTGCATGTATTCAGTAAGTATATCTACGATTAACCAAAAGAGAGGAAGAGAGAGGAGATTAAAGAGAGTATGATTACATGGTTCTATGATAATTGCACCTGCGGTACTTTCATAAACTTATCTTAAAAACTTAAATGTAACGTTTGTAACAGAAACCCTAAACGTAATGTAAAACCGAATTGCAATACAAATTCTAACCCTACATCTCCGACGAATTAAAGCCCGGATAGAATCGCAGCGCAAATTCAAACATTTTTATATTATTCAAATTGACATGATTGAGAGAGAGAGATATGTCTCTGCACCCCCCCACCCTCCCATCAGCTCCCGCCAGCGGAGGTGGGAGAACAAATCTAAACAACATGTACTACACGTGGATATTAGAAATTCTGAGGATTCCGTCGAAAGGGGAAAAGATGCACACTATTCTCTTTTCAAAACAGAAAAAAATACAGTTTTCAAATTGTCTATACTTTGCTATAAAATTATGATATATTTATTACCTACAATAGTTCGATTTTATCGATTGTACAATGACCATTGTCTTACACGTAATGACATTAAAATATACAATATCTTTTTCACCTTAATCTCGTGCGTGTTTTTATGTAATACATGGCAGATATTAGAAAATGATAGAATAGAAAAAAAGGCACCAATATACAAAGACCACTAATGCGCATAGATACTGCTGCAGTTTGCACAATCATGACTGTGCCGGTCTATTCCACTTGATTATGTGGAAACATGATTAGACAGTTCTCATGAATTGATTTTAGACTGTAGTTCATAGACTGTTATTATATCAACATTCAAACATGATTATTCCGTATAGTCCCATACAATGTATATACCTTAATGCACGCCCATCAAAGATTGAGGGCTTTTCCATACTTTTACAAGGCATTGGTCATGTTCAGTATTTATTGATTAGGATGAAACTCAAGGTCATATATCGCTTACATATCAGGAATGAAAGAACAATCATATACCGTATACAATAAAAAGTAAATTATACATTTTCTACGACTCAAACCTTGGAAGGTGGGAAGCTTTAACCTTGGAATAGAATGTCGGTTACAAATTACATACGATAATGATTCACACAGGTAGTCAACTATCGTTAAAATCATTCTCTTAAAATCTCCTAGATATCAGAAAATTCCATTATCATTGCAATAATTATATCCGCAGCACTCGTATGCTCAATGGCACTTAATTGCACAAATATATTGATAGCTCCTTTGTTGAACCGCGGTAGACTGTGAATAATTCCTCTTGTATGGCTGGGTTGGGTCTGGTTAAATATAAAGATAGAGGGAGCTACAGCATATATGTTCCACCAGACCCATCTGTATTCTATAGAATTTGGCCAACTTGGTTTCAGTTGGTCACGACATGGCGTATATTCTTTTGTTGATACTCGCCTAACAAAGCAGTATTCGCCATAGTGTGCCCAACTCGAACCTTGTTGGCCCAACTCTCCTAATCAATGGCTCTGTTTTCTATCGTAGCCAGATGGGTTTGTCCCCATAAAAATTGCCTATAGCACGTTAAATAGTAACTAAAAAGTCATTAAAAAACTCAAAACATTTAAGGAAAGTATATATCCTTGTAAATGACGTCACAGTGCAGCCAGTCATGAATAATATATGCTTCATAAACGCAACCGTAGCTGCATTAACAACATTGAACAGGATTAAAAAAAACCGAGAAGAATCGATGGATCGTGATTTATTGACATTTGGAAGCTCCAAACCCATCAACCTGAAGAAAGCGACATCTTGTCTCAATTTCGAACTATAAAAAGACAAAGACATCCTTCTTAACCAGCCTAAACGGATAACACAAATGCTCTGATAACATTTTCCATCCGTGTTTAGTGCTAAAAGTATAAAAAGTTATATAAAGACAAAAACATCCTTCTTCACCAGCCTTACGGGGAAACACTGAATCTTTGATAACATTTTCCATCCGTTATTTAATTGTGCTAAAAAGAGTTAATACAGATGCAGATACCATTATATAAGTATTATTATCACATGGATGAATTAACGAGATAAAAATCGAACGGATTTATATATATCCCGTTGACAAAAATTCGGAAACTTAAATGCAAGTTTTTATATCATTAAAAAAGGTTAAAATGTCATATAAAAAAATACCACAATATAAACAAATAAATTTATCGATTATATTACAAAATTGAAGCAACATTGTCAATTTGACCCTGTTTAAATATTTCTTATAACTAGTTCCTCTCGATGACAATGATAGGTTGAAAACACACCCAATTCCATATTGCACTCTATTCAATCATGACTCCTGCTTGCAGACCATTATTATTCAAAGCAATATTTGATTTTGCTAATAAGTTGTCACAGCTTTCACCATCTTGAAAAAATGTTCTTCGCATCTGCAATCGATATGAGGAAAGTATTATTTTTTACAGAAAAGGATACCTGTTATTTCGCTTTTAGATATTAGTTAGAGTTTTTTTAAATAAATAAATAACGAACGAAAGACTACGAAATTCGTTTATTGATATCAATACTTAGACAGTTAAGGAACAATAAGAGCCACACATGATTCTTCCTGGTCCTAGCATGTGGCAACTTTTTTCCCTCAGGAGAAAAAGAAACAGATTGAGCGAACGTGATTAAAACAGCTTGGTCATATTGATAGTCTAAAGCATCCACCGCCCTCCCCCCAAAGGAATAAACAACCAACCAAACTGTTTTCTTTCTCCATTAAGCTAGTACATTGCGTTAAAAGGTTTAGACGGCCTCAACTTGCAGCAGTAAGTTTTGCTCCATATTTTATACATAGTTATACATGTAATTTTATTTTTATATTCCGTGCAAATGCGTCATAACTGTTAACAGTTACTGGAATGGGCATCATTCACGGATGTTGCTTTGCTGCCTCCTGTCGCTTACCCTTTTCGAAGATAAAGGGCCGAAATGGCTGGTAGGAGGATCTCCATACGACGATCGTGCAGTAACAATGTCCTTGGAAAGAATACTGTCCGTGTTTTGAGCATCTCTTAGACAACATTGTGCGTCTTTTTGTTTGTGCTTCAGAGCGGACAGGACTAAGACGTTGGTAAGTGATTACAAAATCGTTTCTCCAAATTACGGTCGTGAATTAATCGCTTCACAATAATAATGATAATGTTGGAAAATCCACCGAGAACAGTGGTCTCAAATCACTTCTATAATATTACACCGGCTCTAGCTAGGCTACCGATTTCACAGCCTTCTCGGAAATCCTTCAACAGGTAACCATTTAACGCCTGGTTTGAGAGTGGCAAATATAGATTAATGGCTTGCCAAATGACACTAGTGCCGTGCCGGGTCTCGAACCCATGACCATCGCTACTTCAGTCAAATGTATAAACCTCTCAACTATTTCGTTATAGTTTTATCTTGTCCATTAAGAATGTTCATGTTAAATACATGTTAAGCGTATACAACTAACCGATTTGGACACTTCAACTACGTCAGTTCATGATTTCAGCCTCGCTCAGTTTTATAAATAAGTTTCTGAGTATTCGGGCAATCCTTCGGTATCCTTGCTGAGCGCGTATTTGGGCGCTTCTAAATAAGGCGGCGGAGGTTCGGAATAGTCGAAGGCGCTATTTACTTGTCCGTCTCTCGTCTGCCCTTGCTCCAGCGTAGTTGGCCCTCTGGGGTGTTGGGTGATGAATTTATTTCGTTTGCAGCAGAAGATACAGCACAGGCAGGTCAAGATGACTGACGTTGCCAGGCCGAGAGCGATCCAGAAGCTCAGCTCTGGAAGATAAGAAACAAAGCAGGATAAAAGAATCAGTTATCAAAAGTAAGGGGTACTATGAATAGGAAATCATCAGGGCTAAGATATTATAATCACTTTAAGTGTAAATTTCCATGTGTCTCCAATCCCTAATAATGGACACGCAACGGCTCAGTGGTAGAGCAGTGGTTTCGTAACCGGAATTCCCGGGTTCGAGACCGAATTGAAGTGTTAGTGCCCTTGGGTAAGGCATTTATCCTCATTATCAAGTCTCTTGGGGAGGCTTAAGGCTTAGGGAGCACTATTTTTTTTTTGACCGGGGGGGGGATCCGCCAATGAGTTAATTCAATGTTTGATGCACATTTGAAAAAAAATCTATCCAAGTCTGCCGAACTGTACAAGTATCTCTTTGCTGTTTTTTTTCTTCCAACTAAACCCATCAAAAATATATGGAATCTAAAGTGGGATGGATTATAGCTCTCTTTTCATTGCACAATTATTATCATCATAAGGTGTGTTTATTCTTCATTGAAATGATACCACAATCGTTATGATTTTGCAGCCATGGAATGAGCAGTACCTCAGAATATGGGGGCAGGGTCAAAAGTGAAAGTTGAAAATGAAATGGTAAGGACTCATAATGTTATGCAGAGCACTCTTTTTTCTTCGATATAAGAGAGTGTGATTTTTGTAATAGACAGTGGGGCTATTGTTCCCATCTGGTCATCCGCGAATGCCAAATTCTAAAGAATCTGAAATTGAAATTCATGCACTATGGTGACATGTCAGGCAGGATTTGCTACCGTTTGGTCTTCAGTTTTCTGAAGCATAATATCCACGTTTACAACTGTTGACAAGGCCCGAGCAATAGGGCAACTTGAATGCGATTATGCCATGACAAGAGAGATATAAACGATCATACTTGAGTTTCCAAACTGTTTTTAGGCGTTTATGTAATATCAGCATTAAAAATAAATCTTAGCTTACCAACAGAATGGAACAAATAGGAGGACGACTGCTGCTCATCAGTTTCTGTAAGTAAAAAAAAAAAACATGTTGAGGGTGGATCCAAGTCACTTCTTCACCACATTATTTAATACCCAAAATCGAGGACATTCCCTAAAGACAGGGGTGTCGATCACGGGGGGGGGGAGGGGTGGGGGTATGGCCTGTACAATCATCCCCCCAATAATTCACCATACAAAAATTTTAAAAATGAAGAGAAAAATTAATGATGAGAGCCCGATGAGAGTAGTTAATGGTTATTACTCGCAAGATGACCATCAATATACACATTTTGCTATCTTATTTTCATAATACATACATATATAAATATAAAACGAAGTAAATGAGACAACCGTATATGAGACACGAATAAATTGAATTCTCGCTCATACGGCTTCATCAGGAATAGATGAATTTATTCAATTTATTCAATCAACAGCATCATAGAAATGCAATGCGCCGTTTTTTTCATAATGCAAGTAAAGTAATAAAATATTGTATCATTGAAGAGAAAGACGGTTTTGTCCAAATAGCAGCATGTAGGAGACGAAACTTTCAGTTTGTTCCCTGATTCATACTCAGTATCTATTTTTTTTTAAATTGATTTCATCCATTTCTTTGTTTATTTATATCTCTACATGTAAAACATTTCAAGAGCTATTTTCCGAAAGGAGCAAAATCTTTTGATAGCAAATGGAAATAATGATATACATTTTCCTCTATTTACCTTGAACAAAATTATTAACCTAAATTACGAGAGAAATTATGAACACATGCATCTTTTAATAACAATTTTCCATAGACACCTGAACAAAATCGGGTAAACAAAGAGTTCTTTCTTAAGTTACACACATGGATCTAGTGCCTCTTGAAAATAAGCTCTTTGTATGTACATAAACAAGCAATACAACAGAATACTCCAGTTCGATATTTTGGAGAAAGATTATTATGTCACAACTTATTTTTGTTTTATTGAAAAGCTGATGTAGGCCTGTGTATATTGTATTCAAACGTAACAGGCATAAGATAGTTAAGGTGTTTTTGAAGGTTAGAATGTTATTATTAAGTTTGAAGTTTTGTTTATAACACCCTTCCAATAATAATGCACCTTCTAAGACTGGTTATAGTTTTTGAGAAACAAAATAGTGCTCTGGTCAGGGCCTTAGGGGAATATTATGCTTATATTTTAGAGCGTATCTGGTATGATAAGTATATCTGGGTGAAGAAGGAGATAATGGAAGTTTGTTGTTTGGTAGTTGGAACGTAAGTTTTATATTATGTTTTTAAGAAACAGACAGTTTGTATGAGATCAGGAGTGGAAATTTTCTGTCATTTTGAGAACCAAATTTTGCATCAGTGATATTCTGTTTCATTGAATTGAGTTTCCCGCAGAGAGGATTCAGTTGGTTTAATTAAAGAAGGAAGAGAGTCAAATGAAGAACCAAAAGCAATATGTTTTTCATTTACTAATGAGAACTATTTTTTTGGAGATCTCCTTACACAGAATATTGGAATGGGTTTTTCACGATGAATGTTGTTTGGAGACATCAATATTCATAAAATGTATGTTTCTATCACCAGGAAATAAAGAATTTTCTGTCTACATGAACCTTTCCTGGTTGCTTATTAATGCATTTGCCCACTGGTAACATAATACTTTCACAAGTTGATATCCCTCACCATTGGATTTTTTTGTTGGTAATGTCTAAATTTCGTTTAAAAATAGATGATATCAGTCTGGTAGGCCTACACTGCAGGCAAGAGTCAAGACTAACATTTAGCATGTTATTCATTTTATTACCACTCTTATATTCTCTGAAATGTTATCTTTATTGAGGGTGACTTGAAAAAGTTAATAACTTGGAAGAGAGGGGTGCAACCTGCCACACGCTTCTACCGAAAATATTTTGGCACCTGTCACCCCCCCCCCCCCCAATCACGGATACAAATCGACACCCCTGCCCAAAGATATTCAAGAATTGGTTTCGTTTACACACAAGGAAATGATTTTTCAGTAAAAGAGTAGTTGGATCCAAGTCACTTCTTCGCGATATCATTCAATACCCAAACTCGTGGACATTCTCTTAAGATATTAAAGGAAAGGTCTCGCGTTAAGACGATGGGACATGCTTTTTTCCAGCAACAGGGTGGTGTCTGACTGGAAAAGTCTTCCCCGAGAAGTAATAGACTCAAACTCGATCGATACTTTCAAAGCAAGATTGGGTATAAACATTGGTGGTCTGAGCTTTTAAATCTATTACGATCAAAACCGTCTCTACCCTGCGCATGTGCAAAATAAAGACACTGATTTCCCATCGATTTGAGACCCCAGAACCCTGAACGGATGAAAGAAGTAACCGAGGACAACATGATCTACCTCTCCTTGCATCCCTATGATGATGATGATGATGATGATGATGGTGATGATGATGAGGATGATGACGATGTTGTTGATGATGATGATGATGATGATGATGTTGATGACATGATCAAAGTTAAAATAAAAATGTCATCAGGTGCATTGCCACAAGGATGGATGACATAGATTTTAGGTCATCTCTTTTGTTGGAAATTAAAGTCTATAGAAAACCACCCATTTGGCTTATTGATGGTATTTATTATGTAACTGTTATGTTGTTATATTGATGGGATCATGTATATTGTTCATTTTTCAAGGGAAGGCCAGTTTTCTGTGTGGGTTTTCTTTTGCTACATATCAATAAATTAGAATGTGAATGTGAATCTGGTTACTGTTCGTAGCAAATCTCATAATTCAATTTCTGGCAAATTTGGTCCACCCGATACCGAAATACACTTGAACATTGCTTTGTTCTTTTTCCTGTTCCATATTATTGTGGTAAGCTTAACTTAAATGAATAAAGTATGGAAAAAGAGTTAGGTAATTTTGATGTGGTATAGATGATCAAAACAGATCGCTGCACGAGGGTTATGATTCTTCTATAGTACCGTAGATATTAATAGTGAATAATGAATTAATTACTGGGGGTAGACCTACTTATTACTCCTAAGTTCAGATTACTGATTACTGCTCAAAATGAGACCCAATTATGTAATGAAAGAATTGTGGTACATTATATAAAACGACCCAGGAATAATTTTTATCCATTATTACTTTCAGTTTGTCCCATATGGGCTCCTTACACATAAGTATATGTTATATAATATATATATATATATATATATATATATATATATACATCTTACATTTTTCAAAGAACACTCTGCCTACTCCACCAAGCATTGGGTGACACCATGTGATATCCAACGAGTACATATTTAGCACTCATTATGGAAACCAATAAACACATAATATCTTCGTCGATTTGTTTTCGATTGAAATATGTATCCCGCTTAGAACAACATGATTGAAAGAAAAGAAGATAACAATATGTACAGGAAATTCGTTCAATAAAGCTGTTATATATATTAACTTTTTTTCCAAACGCATGCTTCTTTTGAAATATTTTCAAGCGAAATTTCATGTCTGAATACTGAAGAAACAGACCCCGGCTTTATCATATAGTTGAGGCCAAGTCCAGACGTACTTGATGTCTATTAGACGATACTTTTAGCGTTTTGAAAGTCGTGTAACCTTTGAGAGGGCTACACAAATGTACCATACATCTGGCAGGGGCGGCAGGCATGTATGCTAGGGTAAACATAGGTGAATCACCTGCTTTACTAAAGCACTTGTGATTTATGAGCTGGCTGGAGGCCAAAACAATGAAAAGTTTAAATTCCAATGGCATTTGAAAAACGAAAGGGCTTGAAAATATCTTTTGCTAACTTAATAAGGTATAAATTTCACAAATAGGACATACGTGACATATTCATCATTCCTGCAAATGAGTTCTACATAATTTGATGTTGGCTGCAAAAGGGGATACAATACCTTTAAACTGCTAGAGAACAGTGCAGTAACACCTGGTGCCGTTTCTTTATCAATTCTATTTTTTTATATTTTATTCTGGTAGGATCAGGCTTACTTTTAGATCCAGTTGATTTTGTGTCAAGCAATGTCACTGGCTATTGTTCGCAATCGCACAAAATATACACAAAAGAGCTAATCATGCGATAACGTTGTGAGTGATATTGCCTGGTTGTTTAATGGGTTCTGTAGTATATAGAAAAAAATGCACATTGTTGGGAATCTTATTGAGTATATCTGGTTGAAAATCTACATTCAGTGAAAAACATGGCACCCGTAAGTTAGTAAATGGGACGAGAACACAAGTTCATCACAATTTGTGTGATTCAACATCATCATCATCATCATCATCATCATTCTTTGGTATTGGTGGTAGTAGTAGCAGAAGTAGGAGTAGTAGTTGTAGTAGTAGTAGTAGTAGTGGAAGTAGTAGTAGTAGTAGTAGTAGTAGTAGTAGTAGTAATAGTAGTAATAGTAGTAATAGTAGTAGTAGTAGTAGTAGTAGTAGTAGTAAAAGTAGTAGTAGTAGTAGTAGTAGTATTAGTAGTAGTAGTAGTAGTAGTAGTAGTAGTGGAATTAATAGTAGTATTTCCGTATTTCAATATTACTAATAATTTTGTCTGTTTCACTTACTTTCACTATCTTGGGCTGTAGTGACTCTCCTACTGATGTACATGAATACGATCGCCAAAATTAATATTATCTTCTCAGTTTCCATGCTGAATCTACTGTCACGTGATCACCGTCGCCGACTAGTATCAAGGTGTCATCAAAATTTAAGTCTTTCTCCCTCCGATTCCGTCTATCAGATGTAATGCTTTGGAAATTAATAAAAGAGAACATGAACTTCCGTTAAACTCAAAATAAATGACAATGGGTTTGTCATAGTATTCGTCTATTGGACCCACAAGGGCGTCAACATTGTGTTGAAGTATAGGAGTTTTAACTATAACTATAGTTATAAATAAGTCCATGAAGCTCACTATTTAGCATTTCCTCAATTACAATGTTCAGGTGGCTTTATTCCTTGGGATTACGTTTCCATTTTGTTGTCCTCAACCGACAGACAGACGAACCTTCTTGCAAAACAATATTCAAGCATGCGCGCGAACAATCCAACAAATCTAATCAAATCGAAATCCATCTACTTGTGGTGTCAGATACTACGCCTGCCCTATTACAATAAATCATGTTTACAAGGAATAATAATCGAAATCCATTATTGTCTGCACTGTGGCGTACTGAGCTATTTTCAACCATAGGACGAGAACGGAGGCACCATATCGTGAGGGCTCTTGACACTCATACGAGAGGTCCTAGGTTCAAGCCTTGCTCGTGCCCAGTGCTTACATCCCTGTACAAGGTGTTTTCCCCACATTTCTCCCTCTCCGTCCAGGTGTATAAACGTTGCAGGGGCCTTCAAACAAGGGCAATAATTATCATCTTCAAAAGCTTTGAGGTTATCGCATATTGGGATGAATAGCGAGTCAGAAATATATAACAATTGGCTTTTTTTTCTTCTTAATTCTATCTCTTTCCATTTCAGAATTGGGTCAGTCACCTTATTTTACGATTGATGCTATGTTGTGGTGATTATTTTACCTGACAGCTAAGAAAGCATATATGCTTGTTAGTAAGCAACCAGAGGACCGACGGGTTTAGGTCCTCTCCGAGAGACCTGGTAATGAGGATTAATGCCTTAACAAAGGGCACTGGCGCATCAACTCGGTTTCGAACCCGGGTCGCCGGATTACGAGACCACTGCTCTACCAACTTATTACCAATCATGTGAAAGAATATGTTTTGACTAATACGTGATGATACAAATTTTGCCGGGAAACCGCCTACTAATTGATATATTTGGTAAATTAGTATATCTATCTGGATCGGATAGATATCGCGATCGCGTATAGAGTCCCATATAGATCTTTCTGTGTACAGTGCTTGTAACTTTACCATGACTGGCCCAAATTTCTTATAATTTTGATGATTCCAGAACCTTTCAGTACACACCAATACTTGTATGATAGATGATCAACCTTTTCTGATCGATTCCACAACGTTTCTTTCACAATGCAATCGTATGACCAGGGGGGTGTTTCACAAAGACTAAGATCGACTTTAAGTTGGACTTAAGTATAACAGGCCGTTCGTGCCATTGTTTTCTCTCATCATTTACTGGCATTGGTCTCTCACGGGACGTACAAATCGTGGTCTCAAATGTACAGAGTTTACATTTTTGATAGTTCATTATTGAAGGAAAAAATGTTATCTAACGATTATAATTTAGAGACCAATGGGGATAGCAACCAATGGCACGAACGGCCTGTTATACTTAAGTCCAACTTAAAGTCGATCTTAGTCTTTGTGAAACACCCCCCTGAATTGGTCTATACCTTTAAATAGAAATGAAAAGTGTGTATTAAGCGTGTACCATCATAATTCTAGACAAACCAATATGTCATCATTTTTTCAACCACCGCTTCTATAGAGTATTGCTTGAAAAATAAGTGGCGTACAGTCCAGTCGTTGAGAGGGCACTGTCATCATGGGGGCTCTCTAGTTGGATGAAATACGAGTGAACGAGGTAATCGAGTGAGGAAAGGATGAGGAAGGGGTAGTAACATCATTTTTTCACGATGCTTTCTCTCGCTTTCTCCCCTCCTCTCTCTCTCTCTCTCTCTCTATTTCTTTCTCTCTCTCTCTCCCACTCTCCATCTATCTCTCTCTCTTTCTCTCTATCTCTCTCTGTTTCTTTCTTTCCTGATGTTAGGGGCATATCTGGGGGCACATATTACAATTGTTGTTAATATGCCCCTGTATAGTACAATTTGATCATAAAACTTGCTTCTTTTCTCATCAAAACTTGGCATAGAAAAAACAAAATCCTGTTCATGCATCAGTTGATTTTTATTTTCATAATGGTTGCCTTGTTCAATAGTATTACTGAGCTGTGCACCGTACCATAGGCAGTAAACACTGAAAAGGGTCGAGCTAATCAAGTTCTCTTTATTTAATATTATATTTCTGTTATTCCCATTGCTGTTCATATATATGTTTATAAATAAAATGAAGTTGGGTAATCCTGAAAGTCAAGTGGCTTGAAATAGCAAATGGTTTGTTGAGAGCTATTCCCTTTGAATAAAAATAACAATAAAGTCTATCCACCTTTCTTATTGGAGAAAAGGTATTTTAAATTTTCTTCAATAGGGTAGAGGAAAACGTAAAACAGACAAATATCTTCCCTAAATGTCCTCAAAAGGAGGATAAAATCACTAATATTAAATGATTATAATTCTTAATTTACTTTTTCTCTCTTTTTCTCTCATTTTTAAATTGTATGATTTTGTTTTGCTTCTCTGTAATCTCTATATTTATATATTTATTTATCCTGCTTGTTTGTTTCTTTTTTTGTGGCAGCAACAATATATTACGACTGTATGTCTATTTACCAAAGGCCATAATGAAAGTGTGAGGTGTGATTAGTTGGTCCATTATAAACATATCAATACCGTATCATATTACCCAGGAAATAAGTGACTCATTCATTATATATGTATTCCAATATTTCAATGGAGGATGCTGGGGAAGGGAACATAAAAACACCCATTTCCCCCTGAAAAAGCGAATATAGCATACCTTTAGAAGTAAACATTATGTAGAAAATTTAAATAAAACTTGCCCCAATGCCGCCCCACACCTCCCTGCAGCAGATTTTATTATTTTTTAGGGGTTATGCTATCAGTGCCACTCTCACCCTGGTGCAGCAAATCTATACCAAATTTATTTTGTACCTCATAACTTTGTTTTTCTGTTTTGAAGGGGGTCTTTGTGATCAGAACAACAACAACAAAAAAAATCGACTTATAAAGCGACCACCCCGCCACAGAATACTGGATCTGGCCCTGCGTTCTTATTGATACCTTTTTTTCAAATGACTTTCAAGAACCACTGGATGTTAGCCTAATGGTTGTGCACATTTTCATTTCCTCATGTTAACTTTGGACGCACAAAAAAACTCGATGAAGAAGGATTTATTTTTCATAATCCATTTCCGCTTACTGTTTGTCTGTATTGATATAGGTAAAACAGTGCGTTTGCATATTGCAAAGGTCGTGTTTAAGAGGGGTCAGTTCAGGATTTTTGAAAAAGAGGAAGCACAAATCTGAAAAGAAATCTGGCTGCCAAGAAAATGATACAAAAGGTTATTAGATTTATCACGTGCCATTCTGGTCGAAAATGATTTTTGTTTTCTTTGCGTACAAAGATTATGAAAATATATGTATAACTGTTTCTTTCCCTGGCATCCATGCCGAAAAAATAGAAAAATAATAATAGTAATATATATCATACCTTATGTACACATAAAAAGAGTGACACGGGCCATTTTTGCCCATCCCATATAAAAGAAGAAGAAAAAGAACTAGAATAGGAACATTCTTCTTCTTCTTCTTCCCCTCCTTCTTGCTAGGGGCCGGTATAACTAAGATTTTCCAATCTTTAACACCGGTCTTCACTCGATCTGTTCTCTATCTTGTACTTTTTTCTACTCCGTATTAATATCATTTTATTATACATTGTAAATACTTTGTTTTGTATTGTATTGTTTGGTTTTGTTTGACTTCACTGTATACTTGAATGATGTACATATTCATTCTTTTTTATCAGGTGAATAAACTTTGAACATAGTTTAACATATTTGAAAACAAGAACAAGAGCTTACAGATAAAGCACAGGAACAAGAACACGAAGGCTTGAACATCATTGTTTACTCTTTTTCAAGGCCTAAAGTTGTTGTTGGGCAACGACGCTATTACTAAAAATCCCATAACCATTACGTCTTACCTTTTTCAGGTATTAAACAGCTCCAATTCCTCTCTCGATGTCGGCATCATTCGCATCCCGAAGTCATTGATGTCGGGTATACCCCTAGTAGATGTCAGGTAACACAGAGGTCCATAGCGGCATTAATAACTCATCAAGTAATGTGGTCTAGTGCTGAAAACTGACGTCCCTGTTGAGCCTTTGACACAACTATCGCACGTATTCAACAATATTCAATCGAGTTGTGTTTGTTTTGGCGCTCTGCGGGTTTTCCCTGTGCAGTTTTTTTTTACTTGCTTTCTGTGAATGGTGTACGGTACAGACGGGACCACTTGAAGCCCGCGAAATAAATCAGTGACTTTGCGCGATTTCTTTTGTTGTCCGACTGTATTTTTGGATCCTTGTTGGTACAGATAGGGTCTGGTGGTTTCATTGAATAATAATTTACCTCGCGATTACATACTGGGTAGTTTGTTATGAAACGCCATAATTTGGTGAAACTCCAGCGTAGTAGAGAGCGTCAATTCGCTATGATTGCGATTAAATACATCTACCGCATTGAGTGGACTACGATATCCAATTATATCATACAATAATATCGCAGTTCGTTTATCAGGGATTATTACATTTGTTTGCTTAAGAAAAAGGGATAGGTCATCATGGTCTTTTTGAAGGTCAAAAGTCTGGATCGATGTGGAATGGTATTTGATTTTCTTACGCTTTTATTTTGTTATTGTTTATTCTTACACTGAACATCTTTCAAATCATGTGTAGAAATCGATTTTAATATATAATAAATATCTTCCTCTATCAAATGCAAAACGTTTCTAAATACACCATTAAATATATCGATATGATGCATAGCCTATATTTTTATCAAAGAATAACTGATGGAGTATTACAAAATGAATGATCGACTTTAGAATTTAGTATTGTCGTTTGCGTCACGTTACGCAGGGTAGGTATAATCGCCTACGTCATTCATAGGAATGCGGAAATTTAATTTTTACGTAATGCCTAAAAATGCACAAATATATTATTTAAATTATGAAAAGCGGTGTTATATGCTTCCCCCTAGCTGATCCCTTTTTATATGACTTTGGAACATACAATGCTCTGAATCATCGGCCATTTACTCGTTTGCCTTGATCTATATACACTCCTTTTTCTCTCCATCCCCGATCTCGATCCCTGCTTTCTCTCTTCCTCTCTCCAGTCCCCTCCTCTTTTTTCTGTATCTATACACTTTTTTCTCTCTCGCGCCCTCTCTCTCTCGCGCCCTCTCTCTCTCTCGTTCCTTTTCTCTCTTCCTTTTGCTCTCTCTCTCCCTCTCTTTCATTTCCTATCCAGCTCCGTGCTTTCTTTGGTTCTATTTTGCTCTCTCGCCCCTTCCCCGATCAATGCCCCCCCCCCCCACCCTCTATCTCTCTGTTCTTCCCGATTCCTCACCTGGCCAATGCTTTCTTCTCTCCCATTGATTTTCCAGCACCTACCTTTTCCCCTCTCTTCGTCTTTTATCTACTCTCATCTCTCTTATCCTTTTCCCCTTCCCCTTTCCCCCTTCGCCACTCTTCCTCTCTTTGCCTCTCTCTCTCTCTCTCTCTCACTCACTTTTACTCTCTTTCACATGTATTGTCTTCTTTTGTTCTCACACTCTTTATCCCTCTCTCTCTCTTCCTTCCATCTCTTTCACTCACTCCCTTTCTCCATCTCTTTCTCTCTCTTCCTCTCCACCATAAGCTCATATGCTTCTCTAAAAAGGAGTATAACCTGACAACCTAGGCGTATATTTGTGTAATTTTCGATGCACCGTCTTATATTATCACATATACATGTTTGTATAAGAAAGTATACCGATATACGTCACGTCACGATTGAAATACAGTATTAGTAAACAGGAAAAAGGTGAAAAAAGGGAAAAACACGACTGTGACATTTTTTATGGAGTGGGAAAATAAAGTTCCAGTAAACTAGCAATGTCACATGACAAAAGATTGCTTTCATAATAAATTCATGTTCGGATGTAGATAGAATTACTTTAAACATTTAAATCATTTTAACGCCACATGTGTTTAGTCCCAAAAATCTGTATTGGTGTTCAGTGTTATTACTGGATTATGAAGATATTGCATCGATTGGATCATTTCGACGATTCGAGAACATGACAATATGTATATTTTATTTATAAGTTTAGATTTATAAAAAAATGTATATATTTATACATGAATATATAAATATATATATATACACATATGTAAGTATGTATGCATGTGTCTGTGTGTTAAGATATAAATATATGTGCGTGTGTGTTGGTGTGTTTATGTATATATAACAATATATAAACTCCACCTGAAAATATAACAAATTCTTTTGTAAAACACAATTAACCACTCCCACTATAACTTCCAAACAGTTTCTTTCTCATTAAAATCTCGCATAAAAATTAAAAAACTTGGTAAGGGTACTACTAATTTAGTTGTTAACTATATATACTTGTATATATTTGTATTTGTTTGTTTATTCATTCAGTTATCCAATCAATTGGCGTAGAACACGTATCTCCAGATCTCTTGACTATTGCAGTAATATAAATAGGTTATATTCAAGATGTTATAAGATCCTTATTTCCTGTTGCATCATTTTGTACCCAACTAGTACTTGGTTAGTGTTAAAATCATTACTACAAATCGTTAAATATTTCAGCTTTGACCCCTCTGACCCCTAGCCCAGTGACCCGGAAGAGAGATCCAGCGGTATCTTGAACTTCCACCTGCTCGTCACCCAGCGAGAGTTTTGATGATGTCACATAGAGTTCGTCAAGATTGGACCCGCCCCAGCAACAACTCGTTATGATATCGGTTGGCAGCTGTACCGTTCTTATCTTCTCACCTGAGGGACAATGAAAGTGATTTTAAAAAAGACCGTGGAATAACAGCAGTGCCTCAGAATTACTCAAAAACAGAGAAGTGCATTTGTTGTAGGGTTCATGATATGTGGAAATAAAATGTTGCAATCAACCTCCCAGCCGGGAGAAGATATCAAGATATGTAGATAGATAGATAGATAATCAGATAGATAGACTGACGGATAAATAGATAGATAAATGGGTATATAGAAAAGAAACGCAAAGCCTTAACATTGACAAATGAAATTTCAATAGCCATTTGCATCAACTATTATACTGTAGGCAGTGCAATAGCAGATTGAAATGGCTCTTGAGTTAATTTGTCAAAAGTCTTTACGATCGTCATATATATAGCTAGATAGATATATAGATGGATAAATAGATAGATACAGATATATGGATATATGGATAGGTATGTGGATAGATGGATAGACGGATTAATAGATAGATTAATGATTATATGGATAGATATTATTGATACATTGATAGGTGGATAGATGGATAGATGGATAGATAGATATATAGATAAATCGAAAGATGGAAAATAGAGAGATAGATGGAAAGATAGATAGATGGATAGACGAATATATGGATAGATGGATAGATATATATATATAGATAGACAGATAGATGGATTGATAGATAAATCGATTGAAAGATAGATAAGTAGATAGATGACGAAAATATTCACCAGTTATCGGGTTGTATCTCTTGACAGCTGCTCCAAAGAAGTGAGCAACCCATAGCATGCCCTCGCTGTCTATACACATTCCATCCGGAATCCCCTCCGACTCAGGAATAGTTATAATTCGTCTTCGGTTAGCTGGATAAAATGATAAATATTCAGACAATCCCATTGTATAATACTATTGTACAGTTCCTATTTAAATACTGGTCATAATTCAATTGATAAAAGTAGCATTAAAATTCATGTTTTAATTTTTGGCAGAAATCACCAAATACTGTAAATTCACATTATTATTGCTATTTTCATTTTTTCATCATTTTTTTCTGTTATTGTTATTAATGATATAAATACCAGTATTAAAAGTATAAGTAGTAGTAGTAGTAGTAGTTGTAGAAGTAGTAGTAGTATCATCATAATCATCATCATCATTATTAATAATCATTATCAACGGTAAGAATTTGCATCACCTGTGCCTAGGAGGGGAAATGCGCCGATACTGAATTACGGGATCCTGAATAAATACTCAAATAAATAGTTAGATATATACACACATTAACGAACAAACAGATAAATTATAAATACATAAATAAAAGGGGAAAAGAGAAATTAATAAATAAGTGAATAAATGAATGAAATAAATAAAGAAAGAAACAAATAAATAAAGGTTACGCTTAATATTAAATCCCTCACTTATTGTGCCACTGACAATGTCGTAATCGAAAGCATCTACTCCACGCGCCAAAGAGTCAATATAATACATGATCTTGTTATCTGCGGTCCACGCCATACCATTTGATAAACCAACCTGCAAACAAAGAACATAGGAAATGAAAAGTTCATTTGGTGACAGAGAAATATGATAAATATTTGATATTGTGCATATGGGCTTACTGACGAAAAATAATCCGTAATGTTTACCAGTCGAGGGCCCGCGCTACGTTTTTCAAAGTGGAGGGGGCTAAATTATTTACGATCAGGTAGAATGTAAATTGGCGTGGGGTCCAGAAGGCGGAGCCCCGGAAGCTCAGGGGTTTAAGCAGGCCAGGGGCGGCGGAGCGTCATTCAAAGTGGGGGGGGGCACCAACCAAAAAAGGGCACTTTCTGGGGAGAAGGGGCACCTACAAAGGGAAACCTCAGCCCAAAATATACAATTTTTTAGACATTGGTATATACCCCTACATTGTGATTACATTATCAGGGATGATCTCATTGTTTGTTTCTCTCTTTACATGGTCCATCATACATGAACTTTGCAGTTGGGTGTGATGGTATACATTTTTTTTTTTGCAAGCGAGCGAGCGAGCAAAAAATGGAGATTTGTGAGGTTGCAGTGCAAAAAATTACATCTTATAAAGAGGAGAAGACAATCCTGATGGTGTAATAAGCACAATCTAATCATGAAAGACTGAAAGTATCTTTAAAAGAAACAGGATTTATATCAACCTTAAACGCGAGCGAGCGTAGCGAGCCAGCTTTGGGTGAAATTAAGGAAAAGTTGCTCTTAATCGCTTTAAACTATAGGAGCACATTTTATGGGAAAAGGAAAAGGGGGCACATATCCCAAGAGAAAAGGGCACTTATTAGAAAAGAAAAAGAGAACATGCCAAAGTAAAAAGGGGAATTACCAGAGGTGAAAATGGGGCACTCCTCGCACTTAATAAGGGGCACTCACCAGAGATGGAAAAAAGGGCACTTATGACAACGGAAAAGGGGCACTTTTTACAAAGAAAAAAAGGCAATCATCAGAAGGAAAATGGCACTAATTAGAAAGGATAAGGGGCGCGTGTCAAAATAAAAGGGGCACTTATCAGAGATTGGGGCCCTTATTACAGAGAGGGCACTTCTCAAATTTGAATAAGGGCACTCATCGGAGATGACAAGGGGCACTTATAAGAATAAAGAGAGGGCATACAAAGGAAAAGAGGCACTTGTCAAAAAATAAGGGACACCTCTCAGATTTGAAAAGAGGCAATTATAAGAGGTGAAGGGTCACTTATCAGAGATGGTAACGGGCACTACTTGAACCTGAAAAGGGGCAGTCACCTGAGATGAATAGGGGTACTTGTGAGAAATGAAAGGGGCACTTATTATGACGGAAAACGGGCATCTATGAGATTGTAATAGAGGCATCTATCAGGTGTCAGAACTAGCATTATGAGAAAGGGAAGTGGGTTTTTTTAAGAAAAGGGGCATTTATCAGAAGGAAAAAGGGCACTTATTAGAAAGAAAAGGGGGACATGTGTCAAAATAAAAAGGGGTACTTACCAGAGGTGAGAAATGGCATTTATTAAAAAAGAAAAAGGTACTTGTTAAAGTAAAATGAGCAGCTCTCAGATTTGAACAGGGCAATTATCATAAGTGAAGGGGGAACTTATAAGAACGTGGAACGGACAGCTATTAGAAATAAAAAGGGGCACTTATCTGAAGTAAAAGGGGGCACTTTTCCTATATATATATTTGCCTATATATATTGCTCTACAAAACAAATCTGCCACAAACTTTAGAACTATGTGACACTAATAACGAAGTGCATGAAACGAATTTTGATTGGTTAAATTTGCATATATGCGCAGATTGAAAAAAGTTTATTTTTATGAATCCACAAACTGCCGAATTCGGAAGCTTTGCCGACATGCTTGACGATGCCTCCGTGTTTTTACTTTACTTTTTTGCGCTTTTTGCTGAATTAGGTTCGCTTAATTGCGCTTTTGGTAAATGTGGTCTCGCATTTAGCAGGAAAAAAAAGAGTTTTTTGCCGGGGCCTTGGTTGGTTTCTTTTTATTTCTCTTTTACACAAAAAAAGTGTGTGGGGGCTCGAGCCCCCTGAACCCCGCCGTAGCGCGGGCCCTGATATGGACTATCATAGTGAGGTTATGGAGTGTTGACTTACATCTTGTAGGTGTGTAGTAAGAGTCTTATCTGGATGAAGACAATAAAGTGATGCCAAACCCGGCAGGACTCTTTCATTCAAACCAGGGGGTAAACTTTGGAATCCCATCGTACCTGCATACACACGAGAAAATTGGAATACATACAGACGCTTAGTTTGAGAATGCATGGGGCTTTTGTTTCCCTATTTTATTAATTGCAAAACGTAAACCAAGGTTCAAATTTAGCACCGTCATGAGATTGATTTTAAAAAAGTCCTGAGAAGATAAATATTTTTCTATCAAGAATAAATCATATCGTAACAATCATTTCATGAAAAGAGGTAAGAATTGTTTTCAATATGTATGTTTTTCTTGAGGACTTACCGACCCACAATCTCCCAGCCACGTCGCACTTAGCATCATTGAATCTCGTTTCCGCCCTGTCCTTCTCAACTTCAACCAGCGTCTCGATCTTTCCTGTCTCCCAGTCGAGAAACCCTATCGCATGAGCCGCTGCCACCAGAGTACGTCCTCTACGAGTGGGTACGACGGCACCGACCTGTCTACCTGTGACCAGAGCAAAGGTCATGGTGGAGAAATAAATAAGCAAGTTCAAGGTGTTCAGGGCCCCGATTTTTTTTACCGGGGGTGCTGAGATATATATATACATATATATATATATTCTTCTTCTTCCTCTTTTTCTTCTCCAGACCTTCTTTCTTTCTTTTTCTAAGTCATTATATGTCAAGGTGCATTTTCCCGTCTGGTTCTAATATGTTCGTCTGAGTGATTGATCTTTGTGAAGATTAAATAGCGGGGTCGACCAGATGACGATGCAGAGCATCGTCCACGAGCCGCGAAGCGGCGATCTGATTTTTTTTTTTTTTTTTGGGGGGCTATAGTGAACCCCCGTAAGTGGCATCTACTAACACAATGGAGACCATAAAAGCAGTGCATGATAACGTAAATCAAGTAACAGTTTAAACAGTTTGACCCAAAGACGATTGGCGGCGAGGCGATATTTTGTGTGGCTATTTTTTGAACCCCCGTAAGTGATGTTTTCCTGGCATCTACTAACACATTGGAGACCATAAAAAGCAGTGCATGATAAAGTCTTTTTAAATCAAGTAACACCAATGACGATGCAAAGCAAAGCAAAGCATCGTCCACGAGCCGCGTAGCGGCGAGGCGATTTTTTGTTTGCTATTTTGAACCCCCCGGCCCGTAAGTGATGTTTTCCTGGCATCTACTAACACAATGGAGTCAATAAAAAGCAGTGCATGATAACGTCTTTTTAAATCAAGTAACAGTTTAATACACAGTTATATCCAGAGTTATCATGTGTTTCGTTAAGTTACCAGATGAGTTGAATATCTTCTCACAATATTTGCACTTGAAAGATTTCTCTCCAGTGTGCGTTCTTTCTTTCTTTTTTTCTTTCTTTTTTTTGGCAGCCAAAGGGGTTTAAACCCCTAACCCCCCCCCCCCGTAGATCCGCCCCTGAATAGTTTATAGAAGTTGTAGCAAGCTGACCTTCCTGCCCAATATCGTATAACCATAATTTGCATATATCCAAATTATCCCATTTATCCATGGTTTCCTTTGCAATTTAAGAAATTTAATTTTTCTACATCTATTAGCTTGATGTGAACACCACTTCACAATCACTAAAAGACAGGAACACAATTAATAAAACTTATCTGACTTTTATGAAATAGTACCAGCTTAGACATAGCTTCAACTTTATTACAGCAATCAGTCTTCGCCACTAAATAATAATCATGTGTCTGCGCGGCAGAGTATTATGAGGCTGAGCCTGAACAACGTTTGTAACAATATAGTTTATCAAGTTCTCAATTCTCAAATGTTCAGAAAGATACATTTTACTTCAGCGATGTTTCAGTGTGTAGGTGTTCCATTCAAACAACACTGCATAATTTATTTATAATTCAACAAAATGTTTAAGATGTTACGTCATAGATTGATGCACAATATTTTGATTATTCAAACTCAATTGCTCATGGCATGAATCTCAGAGAGTTAAGAGTTTGCGAGAGAGTAACAAAGTGGATGCATCTCTCCCATATCTTACTATACTGAGTGGATTTTAATATTGGCCTTTTATTACATCTTGTATTCTTGTAGGCATTTAATCATCTTCGAGCATTTATTTACGGACCAGCAATGATATGAAATGTAGTTTAGTTCTGGAGAGAAATATTCATCTAGATGTAAGTAAGTTCATAATATCAACCTTTTGCCCTTCAGTTGGATCTTACAAGATAAAATCAAAGACGTAATACAGTCTGTGTATTAATTTAAAACATGGTACAAGCAGAAAAAAATATATATACATGATATGAACTATCAGAAGGCTTTGCTCAAAAAGCAAGTATGTGTATTTGGCATCATGTTAAACTGGAATGATCACTATTGATGTTGCTCCTTGATTTTAAATCATATTAATTTGATTTTGTTAATGAAGAATTCTGTTCATGCCACTCTTTGCATTCTTCGAAGAAATCGTCCTGAAGGTTTCAACAGTGAAAACTATGTACTGAAAAGTTAATACATGTAATTTGTGAGGAAAAATAATGAAATAGATAAGCGAAGTATCAGTTAGCATAATATTTATGACTTAGTAGCACCTGACATGTACAAACAAATACTAAAACATGCTTCGGTTATGTCATTATATTCCTCATAATTAACCTTTGTTTGGGTAACAATACTGTTTCATTGTGTGAAACCTTCATGAATACAAAAAGTTAATAAACAATTCTCTTCGAAAGAGTGTCTTCTTCTATGTGCCATATCCTGAGACGTTGGCGACCATGAAGTGCCACAACTCTCTATCCCATATTCTATGAAGTAATTCATTCTCCCCGAGATCAATTCCACATTCAGAAATCCCACTCCTTAAGCTACTCATCCACAGAATCCTCCTTCTACCCCTACTCCTCCTCCCCTCGATTCTTCCAGTCAGTGCAAGATTTTCCAAACCATTCTTCCGTATAACATGGCCCAAGAAGCTCAGCTGTCGACCTCTTATATTATTCAGAAGCTTTCGTCTTGTTCCTGCTATGGCAAATACCTCATCATTAGAAACTCTTTCTGTCCATGATATTCTTAGCATCCTTCTCAGGAACCAAACTTCACAACTTTCCAGTCGCTTTCTTAGGTCTGATGTCAGGGTCCAAGCTTCACATCCATACATTAGAACTGGATACACGTAGCAATTGAGTACGCGGAGTCTCGTTTTCATCTTCAGCTTCTTATTCTTTAGGATGTTTTCTAACTTGGAGAAAGTTGATTTTGCAAGTGCAATCCTTCTCTTGATTTCTTGCTCGCCCCTTGCATCTTCTGTAATTGTAGTCTCGAGGTGATTAACAGATGTGGCTTGCTTTATTGGATTGTTGTTGATCTTAAGAGAGCATGGTATTCCTCCCTTCTTTGAAATTACCATGCATTCCGTTTTCTTGTAATTTAATGATAATCCTCTCTTGTCACTTTCTCTGACGACAACATCCAAAAGTCGCTGCAGGTCCTTCTCCGATTCTGCGATTAATATAGTATCATCCGCATACCGTATGTTTGTGATATTATGTCCTCCTACTTTCAATCCTCTTTCCTGTTCTAGGTTTCTAAGTATCAACTCACTGTAATAATTGAAGAGATCTGGAGACATGACACATCCTTGCCGAACCCCCCTCTTAATGTTGATGTAGTCACTTAATTCTGTTTCTACCCTAACACATGCTGTTTGCTCCCAATATAGATTTTGCAATAACTTGATATCCTTTGTGTCTAGTCCAATCTTGGTTAAGTCTTCAAATAACTGATCGTGTCTTACTTTATCAAAGGCTTTTGTATAGTCGATGAAACACAGGAAGACGTCTTTCTGCATTTCTACGGCCCTTTCTGCTATAGACCGCAGAACAAAAACAGCATTTCTAGTTCCAGCATCTCTGACAAAACCAAACTGCACATTACTAATTTCTGGAGTTAGGTGATTCCTTGCTCTTTGAAGTAGAACTCGCAAGATGATCTTTGTGATATGGCTCATGAGGCTGATGATTCTATGTTGCCCGCATTCCACTGCTCCAGCTTTCTTGGGAAGTGTAATAAATATTGATTTGCACAGGTCATCTGGAAACTTTCCATCATCATAGATTTTATTGATGACTTCAGTTAGTTTCATGACACCATAGTTCTCCAATGCTTCGACCATCTCCATTACTACTCCATCAGGACCAGCAGCTTTGTTCCTCTTCATCATGCTGATCGCTGACCTCACTTCTGAGAGCAGAATCCTAGGTCCTTCCATAGATCCTGCACAGTGTGGAGGTTCTTTTCTTACATCATCAAAAAGCTCGCCAATGTACTCGGTCCATCTGTTCAGTATCTCTTCCTTTTCAACCAGTACTGATCCATCCCTTGCCTTGATGCATCCCGACTTGGAGCTCCGAATTTTCTTTCCAGAAAGTTCATTTACCTTCTTAAAAACCCTGGGATCGTTTGCGTTAAAACTTCTCTCTATCTCGGCGCACTGTTTGTTCAGCCATTCCTCTTTAGCTTTTGTGCAGTGGTCGTGAATGTCTCTGTCCAACTCTCTGTATTGACTTCCGTCTCTGTCCTTGATCTTCTGCCTTTTACTCATCTTTGCTAGAATCTCCTCTGTCATCCATCTCTGTTTACTTTTCTTTTCCTTTTTAGGTAATGATTCTTCAGCTGTTTCTACAAGAATGTCCCTCATTGATTCCCAAGTGACCTCCTCTCCCTGGTCGGTGAGACTATCAAATCTATTTTGTACTTTGACAGTATATCGGAGGCGAACATCACAATTCTGTAGCTGTTCGAAATCTACCTTCTGGATTGACTTGGCTTTTGTCATCTTCTTTAGCTTACATTGCAGAGTTGCCACAACAGGAATGTGATCACTCCTACAGTCTGCACCCGGATATGTTTTAGCTTGTTTTACACCTCTTTTGAATCGTTCATTTATTGTGAGTGTACGGTAACGAATAGCCCAGAAATTATGCATCATTATACCGGGTGGCCCACACACACACACACACACAAACGAACACTCGATACAGTCTATTTTTTTTAGGACTTGGCTCTAATCATCTTTTTTTTACCTATTCACCTTGCTGGATAGAGCACCTTTTCCCCATTATAATAACACCAAGATCCTCAAATTTAGTTGAGAACTGTTTATTTTATGAGTAATTTTTAATGGACTGACTGTCATTTTCGGAATTTGCCCGATTTCCAGAGTTTCCAGAGTTTCGAAGCACGATGACAAATCTCGAAAATGACAGTCCTTAAGAAATTACTCGTAAAATAAAAATTTTCAACCAAATGTAGTGATCTTGACGTTGAAAAGGTGTTGAAAAGTTGTTCTATCCAGCAAGGTGAAAAAAGATAACTGTTGATCAGAGCAAAGTCCTAAAAAAGTCAACTACATGTATTTCGATTGGGGGGGGGGGCACCCGATATAATGTAATAATATACTTAACCATTTCTTCTACTCATTAACAAAAGTCATGTCCGTTTGGCTTATGGAGCAGCTGGGCCGTCTGTGAACCTGGAAACAAATTTAAGACTTTTTTGCTATGCATGCAGCATGCTGACTATGATCGGAGCCGATTATTATTTTATTAATGTTGTCGAATTTCCCCTATTCCACATTATTAACGAAAATGATTAACGTGTGCTATATACATCTTTGACTTGTTACATAAAAATATATGATATGCTTTTGTCGCGAGTATTATTGGGTCGCGTGCCAGCTATTGATACATGTTATGGGATTTTGTGAAAGAAAGTATTTTTTTTTTTAAAAAGCGTCATTTGTGGCTGTCGGCTGTGTGACAATTTCGTAAACGAATTATAATGATATACATTAAATATATCATACAAAAAAAATTGCAGGGGGTGCTGCGCACCCCCTGAAAAATTTCCGGGGGTGCTTCAGCACCCCCAGCACCCCCGCTTCCCAGGGCCATGAAGGTGTTTGGTCATTTGGGGTCCCATACACACGGAGAGGTTGCTTATTTTTCTTCATATATTTCATTTCCAGGAACATAAAGGAGTATAAGTATAACAATAACAAAGAATACAAGAAAACGAATCACAATAATACATACAACAGGAAAAAAGCCATCAACTAATGCCTGAGGATTACCAAAAGAAACCGAGTTTCTGTAAGAGGCTCTCCTTATTAGTTGATGGTATAATACATAACTATACACAAATATACATACATGACATAAGACATATATATAATTAAATACAAAAAAGATGCAAAAGACAAATCTTGAGATCATAAATATAAAATAATATGTTGTTCAGGTCGTAAAAGTGAAAAAAAGGGGAACAAATAAGCGCCCTGGGTGTCAATCTTGTTAAAAGGCGTTGTCAATTGGTAACATAGTGCAAAATAACTCACGAAGAGCCTTAAAGGCACTATGTCCAATTTGCAGGGCAAAACAATGAAAAGGTTAAATTCCAACGGCATTTGAAAGACAATACTTATTTAGAACTTCCCTCAAAACGAAAGGGCTTGAAAAATGTTTTTTTGTGGGAAAATAACAACCATTAGTTTTCGAATCGACATAAGTGATTACAATCACCTAGTAAATAGTCTGATTTTCAGACCCTTGTACCGAATGTTCGTACGTTTTATGCTGCACAAAGATTTAATCAGTTTAATTTTGGCCATTACAATTGTAGTGTGTTATTGATGTACACAAATGCTCAAGTACTTGTTACAGCTCATTATATGTATGTTATTACCAAAGAAAAAAAGATGTCAGTCAGTCACTGACTGACAGTGAAGTCTAGGAAGTAAACGGGTTTCCTTGCATAAATTGAACAGGACACTGCTAACAGTTAAATTTCACAGATAGGACATACATGGCATATTCATAATTCCTGCAAAGTTCTACAGAATTTTAAGTTGGCTGCAAAAGGGAATTAGTATCTTTAATAATTGGGTTAATCGTTTCTAAGCAAAGGTCCCTGTCAGACTGGGGATGTGTTCCCAAAGACGGGCAAAGCTGTGAAAATAGTGAACTTCAAAGCATTGCATCGGGCAAATTCATGTACAAATAACAATGTATCAATAATTTTTTTTTAATATATTTATAGAATTCCACCACCTGATGAACTTGATCATTTACATAACATGCATCACTGAGTAATAGCCTTCCTTGGCCTAGAAACACGCATAACTTTTCATTTCAAAGTATTTAATTCAATTCGATTCTCAGTGCTTGCTATCTTGCTTCCAGCATTTATTACAACATGGATAGTCACAACCCTATATACGTACTTGAGATAAAACACAACTCGTTTGTAGTAAATAGTAGCCTAGCTATGATTGGTATATAGATTGCATGATGTCTCATTCTCACCTATCTTGACTTCCAAGGTCTTCCTCGTCTCAGGATTGTATCTGTAGACGGTCTGTCCTAAGATATCGACATAGAGAAGGGTTCCTGAGGCTTGGTCCCAGTGAGGTCCTTCCAAAAGATAGCCGACATTCTTCTGAACGACTTCGACAGACATTGTAGACATGACAGACCGCGGCTAGGTTGAAGTTGTTTGTAGATTTACACGACGAGAGCGTGGACTGCCGTGTGTGACATTGTGTTAAGGCACTGGGCCGTGCCCGGCAGTGCCTTAACAGGACATCACAGTGCCTTATTAGGACGTCACACGGTGCAAATCTAAAAGTCCCTAATACAGAAACACGTACGACGTAAATGCTCCTTGGCAAATGTACAGTGTAGCCCAAATTTGTCGTACATATAGGGCGAACGTTTTGTCATTGACGTGGTAGAGAGGGTCTGAATGCGGTGGTGAGGTTGATTGGGCATGAAGCATCTCATAATTTGAAGAGTACAAAGACATATTTTTATGATATTGTGTAGAATTTATATGAACACCACTTACTCGTTTTAATAGGACCTTCCATGTTTGAAATGATGGTATGCAAATGGATATTGCGATGCTATTATTATTTGCAAGTTCCCCTATAGGTATTGTAATTGATTTTTGTTTGTAGCTTGATTACAAACTGCAATATAGATCGAGGCATGCTCAAGGGGTCTGTGTGATAAACAAAGTAACAAACTACGTTTTCCCGAGGACGAATGATGTAGGACATTTGATAGAATTATGTTAAAACATTCAGACTATTACCTGACGTTTTAAAAACCAACTCTGCAGACAGGTACCTGAAAGCCATCCATTATTCAATACTCTTTCAGTACACTTATAGAAATCAAACAAAACACTGCTCCTTTGTGAAATGAAAAGTAGTGCCGGAATGACATGCAAACTGGGTTCTGGGCCCTCTTTCACAAAATGTGTTATCCATAACAGGTGACAATAGCTGTTATAAGCTACTGAAATCACTGCGTTTGATAAGCGGGGAGCAGCTTTGTCATTAGAAGTTCGCACATTAATTGTTGGTTGATTGTAAGTTTAATTAAACTCAATATCGCCCTGCTTCACAGAGTCTCTGAAGCAAAGAAGGGGAATTCAGCAAGGAGCCTACCATGATTAGTCGCTTGCGAACTTGCGATCGCAAAATCATAATCAGATCTTACAAAATTATTCACAGTATCCATCATATTGATATTGCACTCATCTGATCATTTTAGTAGCTGTAATAGCGTGTAGTATTATCACGTATCACTGTTGTGCTCATTGAAAAGGACAGTTGTTCAGGATCTTCACTCATTTATTGTGGATAATACGGGATGGCTTCGAGCCATGCACAGCATAGATATACGGGAACATGAATTTGAGAATATGGTAATTACGTATAGAATAATAATATATATGTGTAGTGTGTATCAGCTTATGACATACTAGTACTGGAAGTATGGTAGGATGTAACTTACGATTTCTTTCATCACTTTACTATCGGCTTCTTCTGGCGATTACTGATTGACGAAAAATCTTCATAAACTGTTTCAAGTAAGTATTTTAAGTATTTGGGACGGTAGGGGGTGGGGACTCGAATGTACCGCCGATGGATAAATGCATATTTATTTCATTACTTTCAAGAACACGTATCCAGCAGTCGTCTCGATGAATTTTACAGTTTTGTACAAATGACCATTATCTGCCCGTACACACTTGGGGCAATTAATTTGTACAAGTTCTATCTCCGAAGTGGCATGTCTACACAATTACTCGGGACCGTGTAGGACAACAAATTACCAAATACCTACCACTTTCCCTCATGCAATATTGATGCAATCACAGTAAACTTAGCAACTACAGTTGATTACCTGAAATTGGTGGACGGGGATGTATAGGCCTATATTCTGTCTGTTGTTATTACTAGACCATATTCTTCTCATTTAAGCGTCATTCCTATTTTTTTATGAATAGACTGATTTGGATTATAACAACATGTTTAAGTATGATCCCATTCTCACAATCAACCTCACAATTTAAATAAATATGCTCACGATCATGACGAAAATGACTGTCAAATATTCGATCCCGATTTCAATCTGCAGAGTCACCGGTGATTCTATTACTCGAAATGGATTGGCATCATACCATCCTTGTATTCCTGGTGATTCTTTTGACGCAATGCAGCAATCACATGGTCAGATGTGTCATAACAGGTAACCAATGCCCGTTGCACACGAGGCGTCATTTGGATGACGTAGGACTGCGTCAGTGAACGATGTGGTCTCTGGAACCCCATGTTAAAGTGATATCGTATATACAAAAAGTGATTGTAAAATAAACCATACTTCCAATAAGTTGTGTATGGGTTTGTTGGTTCCACAGGTCCGATTAGCGCAGGTAATAATGCAAAAAAAAAAATAACGCCTCGTTTATAATGGCTTTATAACCGCGAAAGAGACATCATGGCCATTGCACACGAGATATAAATTCAAAAGCAATGAGTGTGCCATAATTCTACGTAATGTTTACCCTGTTCAATTTTGCATTGACTAATCTATCCAAGTCACTCGCACACGGTGCGTCAAAGACCGCTCCAGTCGTTAACGCAGTTCTCCAACAGAAAATAGGGACTTTTAGATTTAGACGACGAGAGCGTGGACTGCCGCGTGTGACATTGTGTTAAGGCACTGGGCCGTGCCCGGCACTGCCTTAAAAGGACATCACAGTGCCTTATAAGGACGTCACACGTTGCAGTCCACTATGTCGACGTGCAAATCTAAAAGTCCCTAATGAAGCTTTGTAGGCAACAGGTGTCGTGGACGAGTGGATATGTCACCGGACTGTGGATCACAAGGTCCGCGGTTCAAGTCCCACCGCGGCACTAATGTCCTTTGGTAAGACATTGATCTACATTTGCCACTCTCCACCCAGGTGTTAAATGGGTACCCGGTAGGATGCGAAAGCTAATGTGCTTAGATTAGCAAGTGTGCGCTTGTAAAAATGACGCCTGGCTGGAATGCTCCCCAGGGAGTGGAGAATGTGCATACATTGTGTGCGGGTAAGCCTGAATCCGATGACCGGGGTAATAATATATGTATCTGTAAAGCGCTTTGAGAGGACCTTCGGTCCTGAAAAGCGCTATATAAGAACTAGCTATTATTATTATTATTATGGAATAAACGACCACAGATATCTTGAGTCATTGGCCAATAGACTTTGTTGTACCGCTACCTCATGTTAATTATTTCCATTTGATTTATCAACTACAGTAGATCTAGATCATTAAACATGCACCCATTTTTTGTGAGAAGTAGTGCATGTTCCTCCTACATAAATTACTCCTATTCCAAGCTACCAAGAGAAGATCTTTATATGAAGCAGATGTTTGCTTAATCATATTAATAATGAAATGAAATTCCTCTTTTTCAAGTGAACATTAAATGAACGATTAGCTTTTTCTTTTACGGAAAAAAATTGTGTTGCGCAAATGAAAGCTAATGTTTTTACCTATCAAAGTGGATTCGATTGATATGCCGGTTAGGCATTTGCTTGCGAGAAACCTAGTCGTTGCTATTTCGTTGCTATATATAGCATTTGCTCGAGCTGCATATAATGTTGGAATATTTGAAGACGCTAGAAAAAGCCTAGAATACGCAATGGCGAGGCTTTGCTAGCTTCATGTACCTTACATTGTACTATTTTTAATGTTGACAGATGTGCGACTTGTTGGTGGTCCAAACTCCAATAAAAGCACAGTTGAGATCAGGATAGACAATGGGACATGGGAGACAACATGTGGAGTAAATCTTGGTATCAATGACGTCATCGTCATCTGCAGACAGTTGGGATTCACAGGAACAAACAGAGCAATAACAGGCACACCTTATGGACAGAATTCAATCCCCACCAGAGGGTTAAATTGTATTGGAGGTAATGACATATCATTTAAACTTTTGAAAATGTTATTGCCTAGTCTGCCTGTTTACCACTACTAGGAGGGAACAAATACAACTTATACATATGCGAGTATACTACAGGTCCTCGAAAACACATAGGTCACCTTGGTTCATACTTGCCCAAGGCAGAAGAGGTTAAACGCATGATATGCTTTAGTTCGCAAAGTGTCAAAGCTCTCATTCAAGCTGGAAAATACTGCGATTTTGTAAGAAATTCCGCAACCTTAAAGAAAAGTATGAGCACAAATGGTTGGCATATTTTGAATTTTGTCGAGGGGCTGGTGTCTAATTCTGCCGGATAATCATATTTCCAGTACGTACACAGATAAGTCGACCCTGGTTTGCGAGTGGAAGGACGAGGATGGGGGGCACAGTGATATATCTCTTGATGGTAGACAGCTTTAAAGTTTTATTGTTAATTTTTGTATTGGGTTTGATGTATTTGATATTTTGCTACTTATCCAACCTGAATGAAATGGGTAAGACGCCTTTGCCCTTTGATTTAAAAATGATTTTGCCCTAGCGCACATTCATTTCACATAGTTTATGTAATATAATTAATTTCCAATGTAATTTAAATATATTGTTGTGAGACTAGATTTAAAATTGGATCGTACATTCATATCATGTTCTTTACATTTTGATATTTCAGATGAAGCTGACTTGTCAGAGTGTACATTGTTTCCATTGTTCATTGGATGCTCTACAGCAGGAGCAGCTTCGTGTCATGGTAAATTTTCTGGTGAAATGATATTAACACCTTTTAGTTCGTGAAAAAAGATTACATAAAATATAAATAATTATGTAATAATAATGAGAGAGTCACTATATAAAAAAATCAGAAACTATAAATGCACTAAATAAAATTGCGTGGGCTTTGAAGCAATATCCACCCGATTAATGGGGGAGGGCGGACATCAAGCTGAAACTCATAACTAACCCGTATCGAAATATTTTCTTCAAAAATTAACTTTAAAATGTTGTAGTCCCAGAGTTGCTGAATGTTAACAGAAATCATGCTTTGTGCCAAATACCAATAAAGCAACGATCTGAGCAATTAATCAAACATACCTCTTGGTTTATTAGTAGATGTGATAAAAGGTGCATTATGGGATAGGGTGCAATATAATGTATGACCCTGTGTTGTAGGTTCCAATGTTCGTTAATTTATCTGGCAAGAGTTTATTAAAAGATGGGACTTTTCATATATTGTCCCAATGCAGCTATGTTTATAGGGTTATATCAATGGTTATATCATCATAATTTCGTGTCATCACATCACTATAATATGCCAATATATGCTTTGATGGTTGGTCCCATGCGATCCATTTGACTTTCCAACAAAGAAAGTCCCGCCAAAGCTAGCAATATTTGAGTGGGCAGAGATTTTGACCGTGTATAAAGGTGAACATGTCATTAGAAAATGCCAAAGAAGATTTTTTAACAACTTATCTGGCCCCCTCGATGCCCATATATGTGGTGGCCCAAATATTGTTATGTATTACAAATTATCTGGGACTGTAGCCTTCAGCAAGTGTGTCACCTTTAAGGTGTCATTCAGTAAAACCGCTGTCTCACAACCTGACATTGAATTGTGTGAAGTTAAGGTTTAGCAAGTGGATGACACCAAAATCCTAGGCATTACAATTCAGGACAATCTTAAATGGGATACACACGTAGAGGCCATTGTTTCTCGTGCAAACCGCCGCCTCTTCATGTTGCGAGCGTTAAAGCCATTTTCTTGCCCTCCTGAAGACATGATAACTGTGTTTACCGGTTTCATCAGACCTGTGCTGGAATACGCATGTCCAGTGTGGCATAGTTCTCTCACCCAGCAGCAAGCAATGGCCATTGAGAGAGTCCAGAAACGCGCCCTACGAATCATTCTGTCCAATCGGTACATTTCCTACCAAAATGCTCTTACTTTGACAAATTTGCTGACGTTGTCTGACCGTCGGGAGCAGTTGTACCTTTCATTTGCTCGTGATGCGTTTAAGTCGAACACAATGCACGGATGGTTCAACCCAGCTGAACAACGTAGAGTTCTCAGGAAACAGCGTGTGTGTGTTGAACCAAGATGCAGAACTAACAGACTTAGAAACAGTCCTGTCCCATATTTTCATAGATTGTTGAATGCATATGGACTATAAACTGAGTAACTGAGTATAATTATATAGAACATTAACTGTGGCAATTGACTTCTTTCGAAGCATAACTTTGAACCAAATGATATATTTATTAATCGTTTCAGCATGGGTTGTAGTCTTGTAATAGAATAGTTATATCCCACATATTGATGTATGTTCTCTTTTCATTCTGGGTTGTGACTTATATATATATATATCTATAATAATAATACGACAAGCTCCATGGGTCCGATTGTGGGCGGTCCGATGACGTATTTCGCGTCGAAACGCGTCGATCTGCGTCACTTAACGAGGGTCCGGGCTCGACGTCGGTAGAGCTATCTCCTCCCGGACGACGGGTCGAGGGGACGGGACCCGACCCGGGGGACGAGGAAAACTATTCTATATGGCAACGTCCGGGTCTTTACCCATGCTGTCCCGCCATCGACCAGGAAATCGTAAAAAAACGATAAGACACGCCCATGAATATTATGCATGACCTGTTGCATGCATGCATGAGCCTCGAACTGTTTCAATCCATCGCCACTAAAAATTGTTTTTATTCTAATTTGATATCATTCTAACAAAAAATATTCAAAGAATTACGATTATGTTTTTATTCTGTTTATACAGTCAATAACAATTTGATAAAATGGAGATATATAATCACGCAAAAGGAACGACCTAGCTTATACTTTCGAGCAGCACAGTCCGACCTCGATCCATTAATTGTCTGCCAAAATTAGCAATACAAATTTTGTTTTTGTTTTTATTTGAAATGTTTAGCAAATACATGACATTTTAATGAAATATTTAGTAATATATTTGTATAATCCTGATTATATTGAATATACGCTTAAAGTAACAAAATAAGTTTCAATAGTGTAATTGGCAACCAATATAGCTAGCTAGCTGGGGCTTTTCCCTATCGCCATATCCATGTCGTTCCTTTGCGACTTCGCCTTCGGAGATTCATCACATCGACTCACAATTTAAACTCTACTTCATCTATTACGGGCACTGAGTGTTGATGCAGAATTCGTAAACAGTAAGTTCACACACTCCAAAATCAATTGCATTCTATACAAATTAATGAGTATTGTTGACGTTGTCAACATTTCTTAAGACAAATTTAGATGCATGCGCTATGACGCGTTGACGCTGCTGCACTGTGCTGTGTGTGGTGGTTGGTCGTGTTAGCAGGTTGGTAGACTCTGAATAGTAAACATGCATGCACGTACTAGCTCAGCTCACTGGCCTTGGGCTTGGCGTGTTTGTTGTTGGTGGTATGGTCTATTTCTAAAGTTGAAACATGCATGCATGAGGTCTTTGTGTATTGTTAGTGGCCCTCACATCTTTAGTTTACTTTTATCCCTTATACTTTTTATAGGGATCCGCGATCTCAGATTCTGAAACAAAATCCTGGATTTAGCTCATGCTGCAATGATAATTATAAACCTTTAGTTTAGGCTTTAGCCTTAGGTCAGTCAGGCCAGGAACCCCATCCCAAGTTTTACAAGCCGATCGCCTGTCTGATTATCAAGATAACTATGATTGGAAATCAAAACCAAATTTTGCGCTTTTGTAACGGTTTTTATTATAACACTACAGTCTATTGGGAAAACGAGTATGGTAAAATTGGTCACTCAAAGATTTTAACTTTTTTGAGGCACTTCTTGATCGTTTTGAAGCGTGATTTTTTTTTAGGGCTTCTATATTACACCATATCACAGACACTGATAACACGTAGTGCTGGCCTGTGCATCTAAACGATGCCTTTAATGCCTTATAAAGTTATGACTCAATTATGTACTGTACTACTCTGTACTCTGTAGTTCTGATTTCTGACGGCCGCTGAAATGCTTGGCGGCCCTAGACCAAAATTTCTGTCTCTTTCGTTCGTTAGCCTCTGATTTTGAATTGGGTAGGGTCATATCATCATATCATGTAAACTGAAGAAAAAATATTTATGTGCTGTTTATATAGTTCAATAATTTGTGTATTGTTATTTTTCATTCATTTCATTTACAGTCCTCCAAGACTTCAACACCAACAACTAGCAACCCAACGTCAAGGGCGATGCCAAGTACTTCATTTTTCGCATGACCATTACACAAAATACCCAGAACCTGCAATGCCAATGCTCCAAGCTGACCTTCAGTCAACACCAACTACAAGTCAAGAATCACCTTACTCTGCAAGGAGATAGAGTTCAAGTTCTTCATAGGACAAATGCGATTGAGATGACAATTCAATCTTACGACCAGAACTAAATGTGCATTATGCAGCTGCATATAACTATCATTACTGTTGACTTATTAAAAATGTAATTAAACATAGTAAAAACCATCATGATAATGATAATTGTTATTTATGTCTACTTTTAACAATTATTATAATACTCAGCCTATTTCTTGCTTTTCCAAAGTATTGTTTAATGTTTTCATATACATGTATGATGTATCATACTGTTTGATAATAACAGTATACAAACATTATTTAATAAACTAAAACATATACTTCTATGACTGTGTCGTTAAATTTTCATTATACACCTAAATTTATTGTATATACCCTTCATACATAACTCAGCTATCAATAACAAGATGATGTGTATGTGATGATTGATGGTATTTGCTTATGAGTGTTTGAGTGAATTTGTGTCCATCAAATATTTGTTGTTGTTGCTGAAGCAAAGTAATTATAATTCGCACATAAAATAAGAAAATAGCAATACAAAATAAAACTAAATTTTCTTTCTTTCTTTTCACCTCTCTCTTTCTCTTTCTATTTATCTCTCTAATGTCGCTCTCTATGTATCACTCTCTAATTCTCACTCTTCCACTTTCTGTACTATTTATCATTCATGTTCATACATACAGTATACTTCTTTCCTCCTCTCTTTCTTCATCCTCTTTCTCTCTCTTCCTTCCATTTCTCCCCCTCCCTCGCTTCCATTTCCCTACCTCTGTCTCTCATCCCCTCTCTGCTATATAGTGTTAAACTGAATATTTGTGGTAAGGTAGATGTGTAAACGTCCTATATATGCATGTGTAAAATTGTGTGTTGGTTTATGGGGAGGAGGAGGGAAAGTGAAAGGGGGTGTGAAAACCTGTTTGTGTGTATATTTTTCATACCCAAGTGCAGGGGCGCCGGAAGTGTGGGGGGGAAAACGTATTTTCGCCCCAAAAAAGCCCCACCAAAAAAAAAAAGCAGTAAAGGAGTAAAAATGGTTTGTATTTTTAACCAAAAATAAAATAAAAAATGAATTGAATCACATAAAAATTACATTCCATTCAAAGAAAAGGAGAGTAAACAGGAATTAAACTTCTTAAACATTCCTCAGGCCCCTATATTTAACAATTAATGGAGGATTTTATAATAGCGTTATGCGCATATCGTGGAAATATTGTCAGAGGATGGAAAGCGTGTGTGTTTTTATTATAGGAGTGAAAAGTTATGAGCCCCTGAACACTGGCGTACTGATGGGGGGACAGTTACCCCCCAAATAAAATTCAAACGTCGTTAATTTCTTATTCGATACCAGTAATATACAAATGTTGCTAAAATGATATGATTTTCCCGGATTTTTTCAACTGCCAGTGTCACAAAATGAAGTATCAAAATATGCTCATCTGACCGTAAAAACTGCCTAAAACTCTTGAGCTTACGGGGGCTCCGCCCCCTGGACCCCACCAAGGGCCCTAAGGAGGGCCCCTGGATGCTCATCTGACCGTAATTAAATACTTAAAAACCCCTGAGCTTCCGGGGGCTCTGCCCCCTGGACCCCACCAAAAGCTCTAAGGATGGCCCCTGGAGGCTCATCTGACCGTATATGCCTAAAACCCCTGAGCTTCATGGGGCGCACGTACGCCGTGCAACGCCTTATCGGGAACTTATGGTATCCTCTAAATGGCAAATAAAGTTGAGTGGGGAACTTATGGTTTCCTCTAATTTGCAAATACAGTTCTTGGTGGTTTTAATTTATATACCGGTATCTATTTACACCCCTAGAATCCCGCGGATTTTCCGCGGGTCCTTCTAGTATATATATAATATTATTAAGAATGTGTATCATTGTGCAATACAGTGTTCAAATACATTGGTCTGAAGAATATTATTCCCATCTTTTAAATAAACTGTTGAATGAATATCGGCTATGAACTGGGTAAATACTGTAAATTGGAAATTATTAAGTTACTTTGCTCCAATGTGCCCCAATGCATTACTTTTTAACCCATTATGACAAATTTGACAATTATTTTAGCATAAGTTTGTATTTTTCACAATTCAATATTCATACTTTCTATTGGAGCTCTTGGTGCATTTACAGGGGCTTTATTTTTCATTTATTAGAAATTACAATTTGTGCAATATACACCACGTTGAGTTGAACTGTGGAAATTATTCAGTCACTTTCCTCCAGTGCATTATCTTTTATTACGTTGTGACAAATTAGCCAATTATTTTAGCTCGTATTCCCCACAATTCAATATTCATACTTTCTATTGGAGCTCTTGGTGCATTTACAGGGGCTTTATTTTAATGTATTGGAATTTACAATTTGTACAATATACAACACGTTGAGTTAAACTGAGTAAAAATGTAAACTGTGGGAATAATTCAGTCACTTTCCTCCAATGCATTATTTTTTTATTACGTTGTGACAAATTTGACAACGATTATTTTTGCACAAGTTTGTGTTTTTATATATCTTAATATTCATATTCTCGATTGGAAGTAAGAAATAACATATTTGTGCAATATACAGCACATTGAAATGAAGAATACAATGTATTTATCCCCTAAGTAGTATGAACTATACACATTTTAACTCTTTGTCATCACAGATTTATATTTTTAATGTTTTATTAAATACCACTCTCGTAATGTATTCCGATTAAATGCATGTGTTTGTGGAGTGCCTTGAGATGAATGATCGCATTCGCCTGCCGAGGATCATTGTATTTTGGTGGTCGGGGTGCGGATCGCGGGCATGGGTTGTTGCTGGGCTGGATGAACATTATAGCTTGTTCAGCCTAGCGGCTGCTGGTGTATGCGGTCCGCGTTCTGGCTATTGGAGTGCAGTGTCCCTCGGCGGGCGAGTGTGAAAGCTCGTTGGCATTTCCTTTCGATTGCATTTGAGTGCACTGCGGAAGTGACCTATTCGTATCTCATATTATTATGTTAATCTTCTTTGGAAATTGTTATTGTAATTCATGTTCATTTCAGTTTTTAACTGCCAGACACGAAGATCTTAATAAAATCCATTTATCTATCATCTATCTTCGGCTCCTCACTTCCTACATCAATGTTTATTACTGTATTTGCATTGATAGGCTTTAATATGCTTCCTCACAGGTGATGGATATCTCGGATGTTTTGAGGATATAAAAAACAGAATGTTTCTAGGCGCCAGTGACATTAGTACATCGATGAGTTTGTCCTTTTGCATCCAGTTTTGTAACGAGTCAATTAAAGGCATTAAAGCGAGACGCGATGGGTACCAGGGCATCGATGCTATTATTTTTCTATTTTCATACATGTGAGGATTATCTTGGATGCTTTGTGGACAAATCTTATGATCGAGTTTTACCTGGTGATAGTTTATATGACAATCCAAATATGACCACTTCCTATTGCATCCAGTTTTGTAACGAGTCAACCACAGCTAACAGTACATACGCAGGAGTTGGAAATGGAAATGAATGTTTCTGTGGTGAAGCCAGTGATAACTATACTAGATATGCAGTGGGATCAGATGCTAACTGTCAGTATCCTTGTTCAGGAGACCCTACCGAGAGCTGTGGTGGGTCAGGATACATAGCTATCTTCACCAGTGAGTATATGTAGACTGTATAGACTTACACATACATCTACCGTTGGTAATGTAATGCGACTAATGCCGTCAACATCATCATCGCCTATAAAACTTATGATAAAGCTACTGCTCAACCATGCATTTTTTAATTATTATCATTACTTGAGAGATCCACATTCTACAAGCCTTGCTTCTCAGTGGATCCCTCTAGTTCCAGAGTTTTCTTTGGAAAAAAGAACTGTATACATTTTCTTTGTAGTTATATTATATGATTCGCAAAATGCATTATAATAATGTACATTGATTTCTTTGATTTTTTTATTAGGGGTCACAATTGTTTATAATTTTTGTCTGTTGGAAATGAAAATTTTAAAAAGGAAACTGAGATTCGACCAAAAAGAAATGATGCTGTCGTGGATCCCTCTAGTTATCACAGCTTCAGCCATGATTCAGATTACTTTTTTAAAGAAAAAAATTACATCACGCGCAGCATCCATTGGTTTTCATGATAAGCAAATCGCATACTAAACGATCGGTTCAGAATCGTAGTGAGGTCAGACTTATAATGCGATTGTTTACGATTTGAAGCCGATTCGGCTTTCATTCTGACACGGAGAGTTCGATGCACACACATTCAGTTTGTTGGTATTCTAATCATTCTTTAGAAGCTAAATCAGGAACACAATGTTTGTTTAGATCTCCTATCTAATACAGTAATCATTTCTCCGAAAATCGGATCGCAAGACGATCTTGAAGTTTGCGGTGAGCTTATAAGGCGTATCCCACATTTTAACTGAGCATAATGAGGATATACCAAGTCGACGTCACTGTAAATCGTGGTTATGATATTAGTAATATTATAGTAAAAATGACTGCTATGAGAGGCATAGTTGTTGTTTTGGGGGCTCAAGGGGAGGTTACATCGTGCTATCACCCCGAGGCGTGCCTCGGGGTGATAGCACGATGTAACCTCCCCGAGAGCCCAAAAAACAACTATGCCTTGAATATTAAGGCAGTCATTTTAACTTTAATATACTGAAAAAAAAGTCAACTTACCAATCATGGGGTCCTCACATTTAAAAAATCATCATCAAACTGTGCTCCAGTATTAAACAGGGAAAGCAGAACTGTGCTCCAGTAGCACAGGAAAATTCCGAAAAGCAGAAGTAGTCTTGAGTCTATGTCTAGACTAGTCTACTAATAAATAGTTAACTCGAACAGTAACTTTTGTTATAAAACTCCGTAAAACTCCATATTTTAGCCATTATTGTCTCGGTTGGACATAAAATAAAGTTAAGAAACTATAAAATCTGAGATTTACATGTATTCCTACGAAGTACGATCGAGATCGCCGGTCGCCTGCGCTGCGCTGTGCAATTAAAAAAACCTAAAATGTAGCGACTAAATTGCACACACACAAATGTATGGTGTCTGCGCTCGCACAAAGACAATTTTAACACATAAACCAATGGGGATCGCAGGATGAGGGCACACATTAAAGACTATTGACTTGTTGGCGGGTACGAAAGCACAAATTAAAGACTATTGACTGGTGAGCGGGTACGAGGGCACAAATTAAAGACTATTGACTGGTAGGCGGGGCATGGCTTAAAATCAGGACTCCAATTTCGCTCAATCAGATGGCTAGATTTCTAAAGTGAAGTATATAAACTGTATTATCAATGTATTGAAGGTTTTGCGCTAAACAGAAAAATGGGTGTATCTTACGCTTTGGGCAAAAAACCCAGATGACCGTGGAATTTTACAACAGACTACAACAACAACAATAATAATTATAATAATAATAATGATAATAATTTTGAATAGCTTTTCTATTGTGGCATGCAGTGTATACAGCACTCGCTTTGACAATATATCACTCGTTGTGCCGACTCGTGAAATATGCTCATCAGCTCGTGGGATATATCATAGTAGTCATGTTTGTATCCGTTTTAAATGCTTTTCTATAGCGATTGTCACATTGTTATAAAACGTATCTCTATAACTGTTTCACGTATATAGTTCACGTCGAGACTAGTGGAACGACACCCATCGTCGTGTCACCTGAGAAGGTTAACGAAGTGACCAGCCAACCAATTAGCTCAAAGATGACCAGTAATACCATGGATGCTGTGACGTCATCTCCAATGACCACACCCTGTCCAAGCCCACAACGCTCCCACAAAGTGGCCATGGTTCTTGTAATTACAGATTTTACGCTTAAAATGTCTTACGTGTGATGAAATTGATAAAGGCCTGTATAACTATTTCTGATTTTGATATAATTACTTCAAATTTACATTAATAATGGTATAACTGAGATTAAAAAGCGGTTTGAAATATGTATAAAGAAAGAAAATCTTTAAAAACATCTTGGACGAAGTATGTCTCCGTGCATTTTCCAAAATGATGAAAAAGAGGAGGAAAAAAAACTTAAGGATCAAAGAAAGATGAAGAAAAGAAATAAAGAAAGAAATAAAAAGAAAAATACTAGAACAAGACAAACGCAACAATTCTGAATAAAACATCAAAACAACAAAGCATTAGCTTGAAGATATCTAATTATGTCATTAAGTATTATGGACAATCTAGTCATTCATCTTTTTAAAATTTAACTTCATTACAAGGACGGGTCTGTAATACCTGGAAGATGATATTAAGGCCTGAACTTTACCAAACTCATATCATTATGTATTACTCTATACTTCTACGTCAATCTTATTTCCACGTTTTCCCTCCGATTTCATTGCCGAAGGTGTGGGTGTTGGAGTTGGTGAAGGCGTTGTCATTATTTTACTTATTGCGACCATCATTTCAATGGTCATCCTACGAAACCGAAGGTGATTATCATATTTTCTGTATAAACGTTTTTCATTTGGAAAGAAAAGACGGCAAAAAAGAAAAAAGAGACTTGTCATATTCTTGGCAATGGTCTCACCGGTAACACACATAGGTAGGGGTAGAGGTATCCTAGTCACGTGGCTTCAAACGCTTGACTTGAGAAGCAGTAGTTGTGGTTTCTAGCCCCGGCGCGGTACTAATATCCTTGCCAAGACATTAAGCCACATTTGCCACTCTTCTTCCAGGTACTATATGTGTACCGGCATGAAGAAATTCCCAAAATGCTGTAAGCACCGCAATAAGTAGCCTATAGCTCAGTCTAGATTATGATAATATGGGAGCGTCTTGAGCACATTGCATGGCGGATATAAGCGCTGTGCAAGTATATGAATTACATTCGTTTCTACTGTATTTTAGTTTGATGTTTATTAAAGCATGTACACGGGAAATGTACAAAAAAGTTGTAACTCCCCCTCTTACCAAATATTAAATCTTAATATAAGATTTCCAAAAGTAATCAGACAATTGTAACTTGTATTCAAATATTTAGTCCCTATTCGTCCATTATTTTCACTCACTTCTTTCGTATAGGAAGAAAAAAGACTGTACTCTAGGTCACAACACACACGATATGACTTTGGACCAGGCCTCAAGTTCGCATGACAAAGATACCGGTTTCTATCATGACATTCAGGACGTCAGAACACCAGTCCCATCATCAACACCTGCTGGTGATCCTCAATACTCCTCGAAGATATTCGACCAGAAACGTGGGCATTGCACTGCTTTCGCCGATACTGGTATACCGACAGAATCCACACAATACTCTACCAGGATCGAGAAAGACGGACTTGCTACCGACACCATGGCTATGAAAAAGAAAGAAACTGGGAAGGATGCAGATCCATATATTGAGATAATTTAGTAAAGTGATCAAATTAGAAAGAAATTAATTCCTCAGAAAGTCACTTAAACACGAGATAGTTAAATGTTCATTCACAGTGAATAATTCTTATAATAAGCAATATACATGTAATTGCAAAAATTATCCGGCTTAGCTGATGACTTGTGGTAAACTCAAGAATTCGTACATAATATAAAATCGCATACAGTTTGCGTGACGATTTTCCTCACTACCGTCACTTCGTGAAAATAGGGACGAATATGTTTGTATTTTGATTATAGATGTATTGCATATTTTAAAACGATTTATTTTATAGTAATGCATCCGTTGTGTCCTTTGTTTTGTGATTTGCTAAATTCGAATTTATTCAGAGGGAGAAACAAAATACGGAGTGATAATAATTATGATGATAATAATAATAATAATAATAATAATAAAAATTGGATTTTTAGGTACATATAAAGCTTCTTTTCCAGAGGAAACAAGGCGCTGTCCTTATTCAACCAACAAATTAAGAAGATTGTAGAGGTATGTTTTCAGATTTGTTTGAAGAAGTCAAATGAATTAATATTTCTGAGAAATGTAGTGAGTTTATTCCATAGGCGTGGGGCAATACTAATTGAAAGGATTTGAAGCCAGCCTGTTTTTTAATGAATTTAGGAATAAGAAGGGAAGGAGCTGATGTAAATCGAAGTGAATATGATGTTCTCTGCTACTGAAAGAGTGAGGAGATGTACTAAGTAGTTGACAGAACTTTAAAAGTTTGAACAAGTATCTGGTATCTGGCATTAAATTTAAAGATTACATCGAGTTCAATTGCAATGTGGAATTAAACAATGGGGAAGCGAATGAGATAGGTTGATTGTGCAGTTTGTGAGGATTTGAAATTATCAAAATGAAAAAGAATTGACTCTGTCCCGATGAAAGCACATGCGCTGCACATGGAGATGATTTGATTTTATTTTATTTTATTTTATTTTCTTCTGCATTCATGTAAGTACACAGTTTTTCGATAATAATAATACGAAGTACAATAAGTATTTTTCCGACAATGAATCATAAATAAGCAAATATATGTATATAAAAAATTGTTATTTTCAAAAACGAAATGATAAACTGTCATAGATACTAACTTTCCTCAAACATTATAAAATATTATAAAAATATTTGCGGAAGAAGGACTGTCATTGTAAGCAGTTTGCTTGATAATATGACAGCCCCAGAAAAAAACTCATGAAATAGATTAACACATTTATTAAGCAGAACGGATAGGTAATTTAAAATACAAACTTTGTTGATGGTGATATTTTCCAATGCAGATGAGGATGATGATGAGGATGATGATGAGGATGATGATGAAGAAGATGATGATGATGATGACGATGATGATAATGATGATGATGAAAGAAGAGATGACATTATGATAAAGACTGAAGAGTTGACACAGAAATTTTATCTTGAAATTTTGATAACAACATCTTTTTAACATTGGCTTTAAATGAGTAGAGGGAGCAACGTGATTTAATAGATTCTGGGAGAGAGTTCCACAGGTCAGGACCATGGTGTCTTATGGATCTATGGGCAATAAGTAATTTTGGGTTAACTAGATGAAAATTTGAGGAATTACTGGTAGAGTAAGAGTGAATGGTTTTATTCATAGTGTAAAAGTTGTGAAATGAAAGAGGCAGCATATTATTTAAATACTTAAACATGATCAGTAAAGTTTGTAGCGAATTTATGTCGAATACTGTTAGGGTTTTCAGTTTGTAAAATATTGGACCAGTGTGAGATAAATATGGTGAACCAGTACATATACGAAGGGCTTTCTTTGCAATAAATAAATAGAGTTGATTTTGGTTTTGGCGCTGGTGGCCCATACTAAGTTGCAATATGTTATATACGGTAATATCAATGAATTATAAAGCATAACAAGCGTATAACTTGAGATTAATTTCTTCATTTTATATAATAAACCAACATTCCTAGAAATAGAAGTCGTGATATGACGTATATGTTCATTCCAATTCAGATTTTCGTCGATAATGACACCCAAAAATGTTGTTGTTCTCTTTCTTTCGAGAGGGATATTATCGATAATTATGTTGTAAGGAAAATCAATGACATGAGAATTTGCGTGCTTGAAATACATGAAATTTGTTTTATCGATATTAAGGGATAACTTATTGCATTGAAACCATAGCGATAATTTTGGTAACTCATTATTAAGTGTATTTACTAAGGTGTTTAAATTATGATGTGAACAGCAGATGTTCGTGTCATCAGCAAATAACACAAATGATAATAAAGGTGTTGTATTGGTTAAATCATTAATATATAATAAAAAGCAAAGGGCCTAAAATTGATCCTTGAGGAACTCCACATTTGGTAGGCAAGAAATTGGACAAAACATCATTAAACACTACATATTGTTTTCTGTTAGATAAATAGCTCTCAAACCATGACAGTGCAACTCCACGAATTCCATAACAGTAAAATTTTTTCAGTAAAATTTGGTGGTCCAGTGTATCAAAGGCTTTTGATAGATCCATAAATACTCCTATTACATGTTCTTTATTGGCCATAGCATTCGTTATTTTATCATATAATTGTACTAAAGCTTGGTCGGTTGAATGTCCTTTTCTGAAACCATATTGATTTAGATTTAGGAAATGAAAAGTATCTAGAAACTTATAAAGCCTATTGTAAATAATCTTTTCTAGGATTTTAGATATGCTGGGAAGAATAGAGATAGGCCTGTAATTACTAATTTCGTGAGGATTTTCTTTTTAAAACAGGATTTACCTTAGCAATTTTCAGGGACTCGGACATTTCCCGGTATTAATTGATAGATTAAAAATGTGAGTTAAAGGACAAGCGATAAAGTGTATGACTTGTTTAAGAAGGAAAGAACTAATTCTATCGTGACCCTGTGATTTACTTAATTTGAGTTTTTTGTTATTTCGGTTATTTCATTAGGATCAGTGGGATTAAAAAACAGTGATGAATTTGAGGGTTCAGGAAGAAATGTAGTAAAATTTTCGTTTGGTGTATTAAGTTTATTTGCTAAATTAGGTCCTATGTTTACAAAATAAGAATTAAAGGTATCGGCTACATCTTCAGACTTTATAACTGTATCATCTATTGTAAAATTATCATTTGGCAATTTTTAGTTTTCTTTCCAATCAAATCATTAATAATCCCCCAGGTAGATTTCATATTTGATTTCACTCTATTGAGTTTGTCGGAATAGTAAATTTTACGAGAATTTCGAATTATGTTAGTTAATTTATTTCGGTATGTTTTATATTTGTTTTTGTTATGAATAGTTGAGTTCGTTAGATAAGCCATATACAGTTTATTCCTTGTGTGTATCGATTGTAGAATTGCTTTTGTTATCCATGGCATTTTACAACGCTTATTTTTCTTGTTCGCAGACACTAGAGGAAATTTTTTGTCATAATATATCTGTAATTTAGTATTAAAAGTTTCGTATGCTATATCTGCATTTGATTCATTAAAGACTTCCAACCATTCTTCTGTTGCTAGATCACTTTTGAATGATTCAATATTTTGGGGTGTTTCTTTTCTGTACATGTTTGATTTAGCTGACTTTTTCATTGTGATTTCATTATTACATATTAAAAAAATTGGCAAATGATCAGATATATCAGAATATATTAGTCCGCTGGTAATGTTATTATCAAAGATATTAGAAAAAATATTGTCTATTAATGTTGAAGATTGACCGTCAATTCTGGTTGGTTTATTTATATGTGGATAACAACTATTAGAATAGGTAATGTGAAGAAGTGTATCATGCTGGCTACTATGAGATAAAAGGTCAATGTTAAAGTCGCCCATTAAATATAAGTGTTTACCTTCCCCTGTAAGAGTGTGAAGGCATTTATCTAGATCTTCACAAAATAAATTTGTATGACTATGAGGGGGTCTATAGATTAATCCGACGATAATATTTTTTTTGTTTGGATTAATGATTTCTAAGAATAATGATTCACTTTGTTTCAACGATATTTCTTTTCGGATTTTAAATTGTAAATGTTCATTGACATAAAACGCGACACCCCCTCCTCTTATTTCTTCGCGATCTAGTCTAATCAATGTATAATTTTGCAAGTTGAATAAGTTAGGCGAAGTGTTATGAAGCCAGGTTTCAGTGACACCAATAATAGAAAAAGGAAAATTATTATTATTATGAGTATATGGGACTACACACACCACACCTGTGGCGTGAATGCTTGGTCTAAACACGTAATCAATTTATCGTCAATATAAGAGCATTCGAGGAGCAATCCTTTTTAGGGGAAATTTTTACTATGACTTTCTTTCAAACTGACATGACATAATAAGAAATCTCACGAAAGTGTTTCATTTTTCCAGACTTCAAGCTTTTCTTTTAAATGACAGTAGCACAGTTTATATTTAACAATAGTTAAATGCAAAGATGGATGAGGAATAAATTACAGTTGAGATACGCCTTTGTTTGGAGCGGTATAATGCTCTGTTTGTAGCGCGGGATAGATGCTTGATTCAAATATTTCAAAGACTACCGTATCATTTTCTCTATCCATGTACATCATGTAGCAATTATGTTCTAACTATTGATTATGTAAATGCTAAGCGCAATTGTCAAGGATTACCAAATGGAATATTAAATACATTAGACATAATTTCCTTTACTTTCGTAAGTTATATATAGTAGAAAATATATTTGAATTCAGATCAAAGGAAGTGTTTTTGATATTTCAATTTAGAAAGAGGTTTTGCAAAATAAGGCTTGTTATTTTACTTTTATCATCATTTATTTTTTAAATATCTCCCAACATTTTTCAAATCGAGAACTTTATGGACAACGGTCGAAGTTGTGTAACTATCTTGAATTTTTTAATTTACATTTTTCAGTAGAACGACATGCGTTAATCTCTAGGTCTTTCATGAAGGTGGGACAGAATTATCACGATTTACATAGTCCTCTAATATGAGGTCGTCTATTCTTCATGGCATATGAAGACAATTGTTAAATAGATTTTGCTTTCTTCAGTTAATATAGATGTCGGTGTGCTCTGTCAGAACATTTCTTGTTCCGATCGGTACTGTATTATATATTGAGCTTTACTCAATTATTATTCTTTGTTTTGTAATTAAGGCTTCTTACGTAGATGTGAGCGAGGCTTGCCGTTACACCATGTATTTTTTCGAGAGTGATTAGGTGGCCCTGATGAGGGCCCACTCATGCTCGGAAGAATACGTGATGTTACCGCAAGCTTGGCTCACTCTTTTTTTTCAACATGGTCATTACTTACATTTTATGTGGCGTTACACTTACTTTCAAGTCAAAGTTGTAATAAACCATTAAGATTCTGTACTTAAGCAAAATGCCTGTGATGTTTAAATTCGTTATTGGTTTATTGTTGGAGTTAATAAAAGACAAAGCTTCAAGGCTCTGCAATTTCACCAAATTCCTCTCACCTTTATGGCATGGCCCATGTATGCCATGTAGGGTGCGCCCTTTACCCTCATGAAAACTGAATCACAATCATGACAATGTAAAGCGAAAACTATGCACCTATAAAAATGGTCGAAAGGGCACATTACAGGAATATATTCAAACATGTAACAATAATTGAATCTATTTCTTTCCGATTAATTTTTGCACGCGGGCAATTTATCTCTCTTTTTCTTTTTTTTTTATGCCGTGACTGGAGATTCCAATCTTTCCAATGTACATAGCCTTTGTAGGTTACTACAGTAGCGCACACATACACATTCAAGTACATCAAGGAAACAAAATATATCTTTTCAGGGAAATCACATTCTTACCCCTTTGCTCTTTGTGGTTTTGATACGTCGGGGTTCATAATAGGGCCCTGTGTATTGTTTTAACGAAACCGTCGTATAATGCCCCAGTCACACCTTTGCGTATTTAGCTTGCGAATTGCTGCGTATTACCCGAACGCAGACATAGGCAGTCATACCCAATAAAGCGCAATAAAACGTGCTCACTACGTACTCAATACGCAGACTAGCGCAAATGCCTGCGTTAGTCGCTCGCTAGTTTTAAAATTTTCTAAACTATCGCAAGCAAACGCAAGGTCAAATCGCCTACGTGCGGATACGAGTGGCAACCAGTGAATGCGAGCAACATCGAGCGACAGCGAGTGGCTTAGCGCAGGTATACATAATCATACGCACATCTTTTTTTGGAGTGCGTGTCACTGCCTTTAACTGCGTTTCCTGCACGATTTACCTCGCGTTAGCTCGTTGTCGTTCGTATGATTGCGCGTATTGTTGCGCTGTTGCTCGCACACCGTTCGCAGCAGCAAGAACCGTTGCGATTGTCGCTCGCTACGCTGCGAGTCTAGCTCGTACGCCGCTCGCTTTAGCTCGCAGTCGCTGGTTGCCGCTCGCTCTAGCTCGTTGTCACTGCGATAAGTTGCCTAGTACCGACCACCGTCGCTGCGCTGATTTATTTTTCTTGTAGATGTAGACTCGTCAGTAGCTAAGATGCTTATGCCCAGTCCCGCAAAATGACTAGTATTTGTACACCTCCGCAGCAGGTCCGTAGCCAGGAGGGGGTGGGGGTGGGGGTTGGGGCACGCGCCCCAAAAAAAAAAAATCCAAGATCACACACCCATCCTAATAGACCCCTCCCCAGGACGTCGATCAATTACATGTATGTACCCCCCAAACATCAAACTCTGGCTACGGCCCTGCTCCGCAGCCCGAGCGAGCTGAGTACGCTGTAGAGCGAGCTGGCACGCAGCAGTACGAACAACAGACGAGTTAACGCGAGCGAACACGCAGTGAAACGCATCGAGACCAACTGGTGCAGGCGGCTAGCGAGTAGCAAACGAGCAAAGAACGAGCTACATACGCAACGTGGCGAGCAAACTACGTATTGAATCGTACTGCTATGAGCAACAGCGAGCTATAGCGTGGTCATAGGCAACCATAGGCAACCGTAGGCAACCGTAGGCAGTCTTTGTACGAGCGGCATACGAGCCACCTACGAGCTAGATACGCAATAGTGTGACTGCTACCTTCAAATTGGCCGCGTATTGCTGGGCACGGCTGCGTATTGATATACCCCGCATAGCGCAGCAATACGCAGCAACATACGCAAAGGTGTGACTCAGGCATTAGTACAAGTTCGCCGACATCCCATTGAAATGTGGGTTAACTTCAATACACGCGTTTCAATGGGATGTCGGCGAGGTTGTACTTTTGACGGTTTCGTGAAACGCTGCCCTGGACGATTAGATAAAGTGGGGGTGGGTCATTTCCTTTATTAGATTATCCGTTCAAAGTTTTCAATGTGACGTCACGATCGTACAAAGTACAGGTAGAGACAGGTTTGTTTTTGTTAATGTAGTTCATACTATAGTCTAGAAAAAAGAGAGGAGAGAGAGAGAGAGAATGGGGGAGAGAGAGTGAAAATTGTAAAAGAAAGAGAGAAAGAGAAAAAAAAAAGAGACTGAGAAAGGGAGAGAGAAAGAGATAGAGAGATCTACAACAGTGTACCGTATATAGATATTAGTAGTGGTCGTAGTAGTAGGAGTAGTTACGTGAATTTTAGAGAGGATTTTTCTTCGATAGAGGGCAGCATGCATGTTACGTCTTTACATCCATTGATTAGGAGAGTTTGGCCAACCCTGTTCGAGTTGGGTACAATGTGGCGACTACTGCTTTGTTGGGCAACCACAAAACGAAAGAATATACACCCTGTTGTGAAGAACTAAAACCAAGATGGTGAAACTCTATGTAAACATTTTGTGTTAATGTTTGTAACACTGACTTGCTGAAAAGCAATCTTTTTAGGCTGATGTGAGTTTTACCGTGATTAAATAAATTTAATTTAATTCAATTCAATACATAGCCTCTTGTTTTAATGAAAGAACCCCGGTATAACTACGGTATTTTATATTTGAGAAAATACGGGATTACCAATAACTATAATCATATAAAAGAAAAGACAGCTAGTACATTCACAATATTTTGAGGCGTTTGGGTACTGCTTTATTTTGCATGCAATAAAAACAGACAATTTTTTCTTCAGATATTAAATTATTCTGAAAAGGGTTATATATGTCTGTTATGGTTCTTGATAATCGACCCTGTAAGCTAGAAAACAGGTTGTGAGACTGCAGGAAACGTGTTAACGTTTAAGTGCATATCACGTATAAACTGTGTAACAACGTAAAACGATAAATACACATATGAAATTTATCAAAATTCTCCGGCTACCACATTATGAATTGTTATTCATATGTCATGATGCACTTAAAACACATACATGTATTACATTCCTAGCTTTAAAAAACTACAAATCATGTCTATTTCGAAAACGATAGAAATATACGATAATCTGAGTAGTCGATGTATATGAATAAATGATCCAATCCGACATTCGACAAACTAAGTACACTCTAAAGATAAATATTACTTCTGGTCCCGCGATTACATGGAAAGAAACTGGGTACAGTTGGTATGGTTAGGACAGGTTGATAATGCATTACATACGAACTGATGCGTCATTTGGCAAGACATTAATCTACATTTGCCACTCCATACCCAGGAGAGAAATGGGGACCCTGGGTAGGATGACGAAAGCTTTTGCGGTAGACATTGCCATATGCCCTCACGGTGACCATATGGTACGAATACTCGCCACGGAGAGGAATTGTGCACACTGTGCAATGCTGTGTGCGTGAATGAATCTGATGACCGGGGGTAATAACAATAACTGGAAAGCGCTTAAAGAAGATATTCGGCTATATAAATCCAGATTTATTATTACTATTAGGCCTACTGAGAGGTTTTAGAATGATAACCAAAAAAAATACATAAAACTTCTGATGATCATTTGCATCGCACACAAACGTTGGTATATCCATGGAAATGTTTGGTCCAAATTTTTCACCAATATCCTGTCATATTTCGAATAATAGGGCATTTTCAAAGCAATTCTTTTCAGGGGAATATTTCTACTGTAATGCTCTTCTAAACTGACATACGAATGAAAGCTCAATTTTTTTTAATTTTTGTTTTGATCTTTACCAGAACTCACTCTTCTTTCAACCTTATATTAGCATAAAGGGTAGGGTCAAGCCAGACACGTGCCAAGCAGAGTACCATTTAATAGACAGAGTAATTTGAATAGCACATTACACTGTGAGATCAAGCAAGAAGTATGACAATGTGAGACGATGTTAAAATGAGAGCAGCGTACACCGCGCGATAAAACCATAAACTTGACAAAGTGAGTATATGTGACACTCAAAATAACATGACGAGATAAACATAGTATTTACATGCTGTAAAAAAAACTCTGAGTAGACAAACATTTAACACCAGGATAAAATTACACCATACGATCTACAATTCAATGAAATGAGAAGCCTTGCATTTTAGAACAGCATGAATACCATAAACCGTATCAAGAACATAAATGTGAACAAATTATTAAATGATAACTCTTGATTAGCATATTCCTTGCAAAGATAGAACAAACTGCCTGCCTACATGAAAACTAAATGAGGGTTGCATATAATGCTATCACCAAACGAACAAGTGCATATATATAATTCGACAATAACTACCTGATCTGACTAAATAGTATTTTAAAAAATGCTTTTTTTTTTAGCTCATCTAGTTGATCAAGATTGAATGAATTTTAATTGATTTTGGCAGTGACATGTTTGAGAGGACAACTAAAATTGAATTAATAATGTATAAAACCGGGCAAATCTGACTTCCCCCTTAGAAACACTATTTTTATTGGGAATACTCATTATCTCACCATTTGAGTTTCTTCTCAATGAATACAACCGCATTTTCAAGGTTCAAAGTTCATTTTTAACTACATGTTTTTTTTTTTAATGAATTCCCACTAATTCAATTATACCGTTAATACATAAAACAAAAATTATTTGTTCTGTATATTTATTGTTTTGGTTGAAGCGATGTCTCTCAAATGGTATACAGTTCATTTTCAACCATATCCGGATCATATTGATCGCCAGAAAACGATTCGTCAGCTTTAGCATAAAGACCATGCACTATGCTATCATCGTTCCCATCCGGCTCTCCTCGGTGCTTATCGGGGATTGCATACATACAGCCGAAATCTTCCGAATTGTCATTCCGAGGTCCATTTCCATTCTTATCGGGCGCGGCGTAAACTACGCTCAGCCTTTCGTTCTTGTTCGGGATGGTTCGCGGGCGCATCAGGCTTACATTGTCAACAGAAGCATAGGGTGCCATTTCATTGGTTATCACCTCGTAGTCATTCCGTTGTTCATTTCCATTCTTGTCGGGCATGGCGGCAGCTACCCTTAATCGGTCGTTGTTGGTCTGCACGGTGGCAGCGGTGTCAAATGCAGCGTGTTGCATCATTTCATCGCCTTGCACTTCATCAACCATTCCCTCGTAGATATTCATGGCCATTCTAGGATTCAAATTTACAACAAGTCCACTCTGGTCTCCCCTGCAAACATTTAGAACAGGGGCCACCGCATTGTTTGAAGCTTGTAACCCAAGTTGGGAACCCCCTGCAGCCGACGTCTCTGCGATTGAGGCGTTACTGATACCGAGGCCATTGATTCCCGTAGGTGTGCTGGTTGGAGCTAAAGACATCCTTTGTGAGGAAGCGAGGTCCTTCCGTCTCTCCTTGGATCTGGATTGAGAATTTTGAATATAAATAACATTTTTATAATAATAATAATAATAATAATAATAATAATAACCTGGATTTATATAGCGCTCAATACGAAATACCTTTATCACCCGGTCATCGGATTATCTATTGCAACATCATGGATATCATGATGTAGTTAGTTGACTACATTCAAAGAAATTCAATACCATTGTGATCACATTAAAAATCTCGGTTACAAAACTTTTTGAATGATTATTGAACATGTCTTTTCGAACATGAAGAGTGCGTTGAATGTTTCCTTTGTGTAAAAAATATATATATTTGGGCTTAGCTTTCATTTTCCATACGATGGATCCAACCATTAAGAAAGGATGCAAAATTGAGTATAGCTACAAACCTTCTCCTCATGATCAAGATGATGACAATGATGATTACCATGATGATAAATGCAGCCACACCTCCACCAATCCCTCCATATAAACCTACAAGTATCAAGTTTACCAATGATAAGGCGATTGATCTTCGATAACCAAGATAACAAATGAACAAGTGTTCAGAAAAGCAAGAGTAAAGCACATCAGAGTGGTGAAATTCCAGTTACGCCATCAAGACCGTCACAAACCCTTCAACAGGTCAAACATAAAAACAAGATCGCAATATTTGTGTTACCTATAGAAACTGTGTTCGGGTAACGTAACATGTTGTTGTGATGTTGACATACATGTATTTCAAAGGTTAATGGACATTTCTTCTGAAATTGCCATAGGTTAATATTTTGTAAGTCGTTGTGATTATTTTACACCTGATACACAAACACTCCCTGGTTCAATCTGTCGCTTTAGAATCAAACGTGTGACTGAGATATAAAGCAACATTATCTCTTAAGACTAGCTATGAATTCAACAATGTGACTCTAAATTTTCGAGAACAAAATTCCCACCTGTGTTATTTCCAGTCCGAGGAGGAGCAAACGTTGCTTTAGGTGCCATAGATGCCGTTGATGATGATGGCATGGCAAATGTGTTCCCGTTACTTGTTATCACCTGGTCGGATGAAGTTAACTCTAATGTCGAAGTAGACGTTGTGAGGACTATTAAGTAGAAACAGTTCTGGAAATTCTTATAGGCTTAAATATGTAGGCCTGAATATGTAGGCCCAGCTTATACTAAGATATAAACCGTCGCTGGGTTGAGGCTTTTGTTTAAAGGATTAACACAGGAAGTTATTCTGCGGTCTAAGCTTTCCTTGTTAGACGTGATCTTAGACCTAGCCGTCGAGTTTAACTATATTCGTAAAATACGGACCGCAGTTTTCGAATATTTTGCTTTTAGAATACACTTCTTTCCCAACCAAAGGGGTTCAGTTATTAAAAATGGATGAACATGAAACCTCGTATTATAATAAATCATTTTTTTTTACGAAGGACTGAAAATTTGAAAGTAAGTTGAGTCCTCTGAACTTGAAGAGAGATTTCGAATTGCATTATCAAAATATTCAAATGAGAAATTCTGCGTTAATTTCCTTATACACAATCAATATACGGGAATAATCAGAGATAAACATGGGAAACAGGAAAGCGATCGTGGCGGTATCTCTATAGGCGTGGATCCACTCAGGAATCCCCCCTTCGCTGCCGCCTCCCCCGCCTTCAAATTAAGCGCTACATAGTTTCTGCACATTATGCTTCCCAAGGATCTTGGAGTGCACTGAGGATCAAAAACATAATGCCCTCCCCTCCCCCACCCTTCCAACACTCCTGGATCCGCCTCTGGTTACGGGTACATACCTATTGACGTAGGCCTTATCAGTGAAGAAACTGTTGTTGGCGGAACTATGGGTACTGTAAATTCAGGTAAGGTAAATAGTCGGAAAATAGGAAAATATGTGATCATTATAACTGTTTCGTACAGTGCCGCCCAATTCATGTAACATAATATAAAACTTTATAAAAGCAATTTAAAGTGTATTATGATTCAAGATTTCAAGATTCTAAACACATATTTTTACCTTTTGCTAATCAAATAAGCACAAAATGAAATGTAAATTCGCAGACATGGAGGAAGGGGGCTAGATTCCCTGAAATCACGAGGCTTTTGATGAGGTCGTCAGTATTCATTGGATTCTCCCATGGGAGGTGGCTAGCAAAGAAACTGCAAACTTTGGAGATATTGCTTTCCTTGCTAAGTAATCAAATCGGAGTAAATTTCAAGATATTTTAACAGGCTCACAGTTTTTAATGATGCTAGCATCCAAATTGTGCTGGGTTTCATTTTACGTAGCGAGTCGAATCTTCGAAAAACATAAACCTGAAAAGTAGTAAAATATTGTCTTGTTGTTTGGAAACGGCAAAAACATCTACATTTTGAATGAAATATGAAACATAATGTATCAGCATTTTTTTCAATGCTTCGTACTCCCAGATGTCCAATTTAGTGAAATGTCCGGGGGATATAGATATATTTATGATGGTACTCACTTGTGAAGACAGCTATGTGTCCTACCCCACCACAGCTATCGGTATGGTCTCCTGAACATGGGACTTGACAGTTAGCATCTGATCTCAATCCATGTCTAGTAAAGTTATCACTGGCTTCACCACAGTAACATTCCTGTCCATTTTCAACGCCAGCGTATGTATAGTGAGTCATGGTTGACTCGCCACAAAACTGGATGCAATAGGAAATGGTCATATATGTATTTGGATCATCGATTAATTTAACACCGGGGAAAACTCGATCATTCATTAGGTCCACAAAGCATCCAAGATAACCTCCACCTGGATAAAAATAGAAGAACAGTAGCACGATACTATGTTACAAAACGAGTCCCGCATTTTCTTGCCTTGAATTGACTCGTTACATAACTGGATGCAATAGGAAATACGGAAATACACATCGATTTAGTGATTATGCTGGCGCCAAGTAACAATCTGTCATTCATATTATCCCCAAAGCTTCCGAGATATCCATCATCTGCGAGGAAGCATATTAACGAGTGACAATGCGACTACATTAATACACATTGGTGTAGGAAATGGGGAGCTGAGAGCTACGGCAGCCTAGAATCTCGAATATATAGCAAAATTGTGGTCCCCACATATTTGGGCTTCAAAGAGGCCAAATAGGCAATTTCAAAATCTCCTTTTGTATATTCTTGTGACATTATAATAATAATAATAATAGTTAGTTCTTATATAGCGCTTTTCAGGACCGAAGGCCCTCTCAAAGCGCTTTACAGATATATATATATATTATTACCCCGGTCATCGGATTCAGGCTTACCCGCATACAATGTATGCACATTCTCCACTCCCTGGGGAGCATTCCAGCCAGGCGTCATTTTTACAAGCGCACACTTGCTAATCTAAGCACATTAGCTTTCGCATCCTACCGGGTACCCATTTAACACCTGGGTGGAGAGTGGCAAATGTAGATCAATGTCTTGCCAAAGGACATTAGTGCCGCGGTGGGACTTGAACCGCGGACCTTGTGATCCACAGTCCGATGACATATCCACTCGTCCACGACACCTCTACATTATCACTTCAGTAAACCGTCAAAATCTCTGCCCACTCGAATATTTTTAGCTTTGACGTGACTTTCTTTGTTGGAATGACAAATGGATTGTAGGGGACCTACCATCAAAGCATATATTGCTCTGAATGTTTTGGGGTTCTGTGCTTAAATTGGTCCGAATATCAATCGAAAATTCAGCTTCTGTACGAAAATGTGAATGTTTTAATTGATCTTTATACGACGGTAAATGTTTTAGTACAATACGCATTCGCATGGTACGAAACCCTAGAAAGAACATCAGTCATGTAGTTTCGTTATTTGGAGTTAACTGTTATCTAATGCTTCCTTCGTAGTCCCATAAAAAACAACGGGTAAGTTTACTAGTCGATTTTGTAAATACTAGTTGCTGTTGTTGTTGTTGTTTTTTCTTAAATTTAAATAGAAGGGGAAAACAGTTTATGAGTATCTATGCGATAATCTTTCATCAGTGGATGAATTGTGGCACAACTTCCTTATTGAGACTAGTCATGACGTATATTACATATATATTTACTCTTTGTTTAGTTTTCACGTACTCTTGGTTATCGTCAATTCCTTTGGTGGGTGGCGGAGGGACTGTACACGGATATCCCCCCACCCTACCCAAAAAGGGGAGGGGAGAAAATCAGTCCACTGACTTTCAAATAGAGTCGACCTTTATGAATGCGCCCGAATCATGGTCGGAGAATCATGCATGACTCATTTACAGTGACCATTTACATTCAATTCATTTGGGTCAAGTTACCATCACTTTTCAACGAAATGTTGAGTCACGTAACCCAACGCTCCGAAGATCAGATAGCGTGTTCTACGTAAGTACTCAAAACGTGATAACGTGATTAGGCGAGGCGTCAAAAATAACCTTACCAGCTGGCTGCAGCCTCACGCGAAGGCTGGCTGAGGCTGCATTTCCAGCTGCAGCGGGACGGGGCAATTACTTTGCATTAATTAGCCCAGCCGGCTGGCGCCAGCTTTGGGATATGAGCTTGAACCCAGAATCTTAATTAGCCCGGCCACCCCCAGCCTGCCGCCATACTCCTAAATTTGCTCAGCCAGCTGAAGCCGGACGGAGGTGATAAAATTGCAGCTGGCTTCCGCCAGACGGAGGTGCTTAAAGTTGCAGCTGGCTTCAGCTGGACGGAGATGCTTAAAGTTGCAGCTGGCTGCAGCAGAACAGAGATGCTTGATGTTGCAGCTTGTTGCAGCGTACTGAGCTTTCCAGTGGCATTATGTCGAACAGGGCGCTCACTTGTCGATTGTGACCTTATTTATGTTTGCATTATGTTCCCTGCGGCCACGGCTGCGCCGTTTCAGGCCATCGTGGACAAAACGGGATGGACGTGAAGCAACGAGGGGGAGATGGCCATGATAGACCTTGACAAAAACTTAGCAACACCTGACAAAACGCAGGGAACAAAGTGTAGACGTAGATTTAAGCGCGATTGAGATAGCGGTTGCGTTTAATGATATCGCACCTATTTTGTCACCGAGTCCCACCTTGTTTTTGTATGACTAGGTACGTTTGTAACAATATGAACAATTGTCTTATTTTGTAGAACCATGTCGTTGCTACAAACGCACCCCAAAAATATGAAATAAAATAATAATAATAATAATAACACAAAAAAATACTGGGGCGGTGAACGAATTCGCTCAAAAGAGACCTCAATTTGTTGGTTTATTCACAATCATTGACAATTCAAGTGTAAAAATTCAAATATTTCATGTCATTTAATGTCTATATCCATTATTTTACATCATTTAAACCTAGCGTCCACTAAGGGCGCGGACAAGACGCGGCAAAAAAAATGTTTCAACAACCGAACCGCGTATTCTTGAAAGATTCCGTTCAATGTCTTTACGATTCTGAAACACTCCCTGGCGTTTTCGCACCTTCGGGAGAGGGCAAATTTTCCGCGAAATTTGGAGACCAAAATATGGACGCGGAAATTAACTTCCTAACACTTCGGCAAAGAAGAAAAAAGAAATAAAAATTGAAAACCTGGAAACTCCCCCTTCGCACGCTCGCCATTTTAAGTATCTAAACTTATTATTTAATGCTGTTCTTAAGAAAGAAATATTGAGATCTACCTGTTTCTTTTCCATATTGATGTCATTTCCATATGATATAATGTCTTTCATTATGATTATCTCTCTGTGTCTATCACTCTTTATCCCTGTCTCTATCCATACACCCTCCTCTATTTTACATTTATATGTTTCTACTTGCCCATCTCTTGCTGATATTTCCTTGAATTTTCATTTCTTGCTCGTCTTATTTAAAAAAAAAGAATTTGTCTTGTTTGTCTCTCTCTCTCTCTCCCTTTCTATCCCTTTCGTTCTCAACCTCTCCGTTTTCTCACCTTTCGCATTCCCTTCTTTACCCTCACAAATAAATGTAGATAAAGAAGATATGAGAGTGATATAGGTGAGAGATTTGACAATAAGAAAGAGATGTTTGTGTGAAAAGATGAGATACATTTGAAAAGCTTGATTCCAAAAGGAGCTAAATCCATATTTTATCAAAATTGAGTTTTTTGTCTTAAACTAATGATTTCCTACATGGGGACAAAATGCACTATATCACATTCTAAAATTTCACCAGGAAGTATGAAAATTTTTAGGTACAATATCATGTTTCATTCCAAAAGAAGCTAAATCCAAATCGGTTTCATTCCAAAAGGAGCTTAATCCACTTTGGGTACTTATGAGTAAATCACCATTTTTATTTCTCCACTTTCCCTTTAGCAATGTACCTTAATGTTAAAGGTGTCGCCCTGGACCACTGAGCGATTTTTCCGCCGGCGCGATTTTCCAATTTTCCAATTTTCGGGTGCAAAAAATAAATTTAAAAAATGTGCTCACTACCACCCACCCCTCCCCACTGAGTGAATTTTCGGCTGGCGAGATTTTCAAATTTGCGGGAGAAAAAAATATAATAATAATTAGTGCTCACTACCCCCAATTTTCGGCCGGCGCGATTTTCAAATTTGCGGGAGAAAAAAAATGTGCCCCCTTGTGCCCCCTCCCCGTCTAAGAAATCCTGGATCCGCGTCTGTATCGATACATTATGTATTTTATTCCGTCATTATCCATGAGAGGGCGAGGGGCGTCATTTTTTCACCACGAGAGTTCGATCCATGCCTTGGCTGATATGTTTTACGTCATTTGTAGCTTTAAAAAAAATCACAAACAATTAGATTTTGATTACTTATTGCTTTTTTGGCTTTCCTCATTACAACATTGCATTCAGCTACATAATTATGTATGAAGAGCTACGGTCAAGGCTTAATGGCACACTTCCTGTCACATACAAAAGAAGCTTACTCTGAATGTAGCCTGCCATTGACCCTCGCCGGGGACAAAGGTCGTTGCCCTAGCTACAGACAGTGTTGTAGATCCTTACATAATACCTATTGTTCAGGGGATCCTATGTTCAAGGGGATAAAAGTAACACGGCGCAAATGTAACAGCGGCTCCCACTCCTAGTAGAAGCGCGATGTACGTATACGCCCTGCACAGAGCATGCGCATTTCATTGCCCGACATGCTGCCCTGAGGGTAGGCAGGTCAACACATCGAGGATTTTTTTTACAGCCAAAACATCGGTTTTTTGGCACGGGAGTAAAATCTTCCATTACCTAAAATCAATTCTGGACAAAAATGTGCTTGTGCTATCACTGTCATTTTTTTTTAAATGGTCAAAAAATAAGATTTTAGGCCTGTATTAGGCGAAATTTCAAGGACGAAATTTAATGCTAGGATACAAAAAATATAAAATATGGCCGCCCTCCTAGGGTGCAAATGTAACAACGTTATAACTAGTATAATTTTCCCCACGAAACTGGTATAAATCTAATGTAAATGAGTCAAGCATATGTCATAGACATAATTTTTATTAACAATTATTTTATTGGGGTTCTATCAAATACTGTTTAATTGATGAACATCTGTCCAGCGCGTAATCTTTAATAAAAAAATAAAAATAAAAATAAACTCTTTCTGAGGGATATGTGATTTGTAGGTACAACCTTCTACCCCATGCAACCTTATTCCTACTATTTAATACGCTAGTTTTCCCGTATATAACATATTGTAATAGTGTATGGGCGAATTGTGGTTCGACAAAAATTAATTCTATTTTTAAACTGCAAAAGAAAGCCATACGCATTTGTAAAGGTTCGCATTTCTTAGCTCACACTGCATGGTCCTTTATTCTATAAACTTGAAACGCTAAAAAAAAATCGATTCGAACACTATTCAGGTAGCAGTCATTATGTTTAAGTACATTTATAATCAACTTCCACCATCCTTTGATAACTGACTTGTTTAGGTTTAATAGTTCTGTTCATTCATACCCTACTCGCATATCTGGAAACTAACATCCTACAAATCCCAAATTATCAATAACACACAAATCTGTTAGACATTCTGGTCCGGACATTTGGAATAATTTTCCCGACAACATAAAGTCTTTTTCAACCATCTACTCCTTAGACACTACACTTAAACGACAAATAATACAATCATACGCTCCCCACTCTTTAAATTAGTATATTAAAACCGTGACTTATTTTATTCTTTATCATGCAACTGTTTTCTGCACCTGCAGTTTTCCCAAGAGAGTTAATTATGTCGCCAATTTTTTTTTGTATGAGGCCGCCATCCATCTCCAGCCCAACCGCTCACGATGGTGGTCTCCTGCGTTCTAAATGACCTCTCTAATTTATTGAAAAATATTTACTATATATTTCTCATCTTATTTGTATGCTTCGTACATGTTTATTGTATGATATAATTGTACATGATTTTCTATTTAATTACTTTTGTAAACATTTTATTCATTGTATTTGTTTTTGTTCGAATTTTTGTACTTTGAATTTGAATTTGTATCTTTTCGAACGCAGAAATAAAATCAAACAAACAAACAAACTTTATGTGGTTAAAACTGCCCCATGGGTGTGTTACAATTGCCTCGTGTTGTGGGCCAATTGTAACACTTCACTACCGGTTTTAAAATGATAATGGCTTCAAAATAGCTTGTTTTACTTAACTCAAACCTAGTCATATGTCATGCTAAGATATCCATCTTTCATTTCATATAACCTTAAGTAAGTATATAACTATAATAAGTTGATATGTCAGAATTGGAAAAAGGTGTTACAATTGTCCCCGGTCTCCCTAAGGATCTAGGCCACTGGCTACACGGCAGGGGCGGATCCAGCCGGTGGCGAGGAGGTACCCCAATTCATGAGAAAATATTTAGCAGCGCATAAGTGGGGGTGGGGTAGTGAGCACTATCTTTGTTTTACTCAACAAACCCCCCCCCCCCTTGAGCAAAAAAAAGAGAGGGTAAAATTGTGGTTACCATCTTTATTGAAAAATTTTTTTTTCCTAGGGGTGGGGGCCCGCCTTTTTTTATAGAGAATTTTTGTTCGTTACCATCTTTAAAAAAACGTTATTTTGCCAAGGGTGGGGGCCCGAGCCCGAGCCCCCACCCTGGATCCGCCACTGCTACACAGAACAGTAGCAAGCCGAGAATGAATAGAATAAGTGAGTGGCCAACTGTCTTTGTGTTACGTTTATCTAGCGGTACAGTGCCCCCACAATTTTCAAGTACCCCAAAAGTGCTTCTTTTTACATAGAACAAGTGCCCTTTCAACTTTGTAAGAAGTGCCCCTTTCTGGCTACAGAGTACAGGGAGCAGTAGCAAGTCGAGAATGATATATAGAATAAGTGAATGGCCAACTGCCTTAGCGTTACGTTTAGCTAGCGGTACAGTGTCCCCTCCCCCCACTTTTTCAACTACCCCAAAAGTGCCCCTTTGTTCGTAGTAAACGTCCCCATTTTCTCTGACAAGTACCCCTATTAATTTGTAAAAGTGACCCTTCCCCTTTTCAACTCTGATAAGTGCCCCTTTTATTTTGACACGCGCCCCTTTTCCTTCGACGAGTTCCTATTTTCCTTTGCAATAGGTGTCCATTTTCCATTCTCATAAGTGTCCTTTTAATCTCTAGTAAGTATCCCTCTTTAGGTACGAGAAGTGTCCCTCTTCACTTTTGACAAATGCCCCATTAAAATCTATTAAAATCTGATCGGTGCCCATTTTCTTTCAACTAATGCTTTTTCATCCTCTCTCTCTCTCTCCCTTTCTCTCAATATCTTTCCACTGCCCCCCCCCCTTTATCTTCCTCGCGTCTCTTTCTTTCATTGTGTTCCACTCTTACCCTTTTTATTTTTCTCTTTTCCTCTCCGTTTCATAACCTTTCTACTTCTCAATTCCATTTCTTTCACTATGTATCGCCATTCTTTATTCCTATCACTCTATTTCACTCTCTTTTTTCTTCCGGTCAACTTTTTTTTTCGTTTTCCTTTTTTCTCTTTTGCATAGTTTTTTTTTCTTCTTATCTTTATCGTGCCCTTTCAACCATAATTTTCCTTTGATATATTAATTATCTTCTCCTCGTAGCTTTCTTTTTTCCTTTACTATTTCATCTATCACGTCTTCCTCTTTCTGACGTTTTCCTACCTTGTCTCACGGATTAATATACGATACAGGCTAGTAGAAAGTGATAAGGTTTATCCATAAAGATAAAGTACAGTAATTACTTGATGTAGACAAGTGGTGTACAAAGCAATTACGTGGTTTAAGCAAGTGGTGTTAGCAAGACACGATTAAACGATTGTTGCAGCTGGCCGAATCATCCTAGCAATGCCCTCATAACCATTATAACTATTTACACGATTACACGATTCAGAGCGACAGTCTTCAATCGTGTACATTTACACGATTACACAATTAAACGTTTGTTGCATCTGGTTGAATCATCCCACCAATGCACTTAACTATTTACACGAGTACACGATTCAGAGCGACAGTCTTCAATCGTGTAAATCTACACGATTACACGGTTACACGATTCAGGTGAATCGTGTAAACCGTGTAATCCAAAAAATATATTGTGTAATCGTGTTGGGGAGATTTTCGGCATGTACTGTATACCGCATAGCGACATTATTTCCCGAGAATGTCAACTGCACATAGTCTGCAGGAACAGACTCTATTTTTGCGCTAAAAACAAACCAAACAAACAAACATAGCAAGTGCTATCTGTATGAAAAAAGCATATCATATTTGAATGGTTGTGAAATAAAATAACAACTCAAAATTGATCTTTATTAGATACAGGAATTTCAGAATTTTCACGGCTTTCTAAAAGTGTCTCTCTGTCATGCCTTCTCCCCTAATTCCCCGTGTTGCTATTTGCCATTTTATCGTATTGCCAATGCCAAACTGATGTCAAGCCACCATGTAATAAATTATGTCTTATTCATAGTGCGGTAAGGTGTAGCGTGGGCCTATGATCCGTATGACACCTCCCGGGATGGGAATCTTGACATTAGCTGTTCTCTCTCTTTTGAAAGCCTAATTTCTTCTATTTTTTCGTCTTTCAAAAACCTAAGATTAATGATACAAACGCGGATTTTTGTTCTCTTCTTCTAAAACCGCAAACTTGTGATCGACAAATTTCATATTTGCTCTTTTAAAATTGAAGTTTATTTTGTGTTCACTCTCTACTTTTATCCAACAGCGAGGTTAGCTCGATTTTTTTTCTTCTTGTTCCCTACTTTCATTCTTTCCTATAGGAAATCATATGCCATGCCGATACAACAACATGATCTAAAATATTCACCCATTCTAATGACCACAGACTTTGGGTGATTCAAGTCAGGCAGCCATAATCTGCACCTTAACAATAGAATCTGGCAAGCCGGACAAAAGCGATCAAACAATAGCGTTGCGTAGTAAAAGCTATATGACAATAGTCTTGTCCAGGAGAATAATGAGAAGGAAAAGAAAGAAAGGGGATAATAACATAAGAAGGTGTTTTTACCGAGAAAGGAGCGGGGATGCAATTTCGTCTTCTTCTCTCTAATAATTTAATGAAACGTGAACGCTTCGACTTGGTTACTCCACCCAACATCCCCTCTCTTTTACTCCCACCCTCTTCTCTCAGACTCTAACCCCTCTCCCCGTTTCTTTTGTTTCCTTTTCCTTTTTTTTCTTCTTTTTCGTTCTTTTCTTTCTTTCGTCTCCTTCCTCATTTTTTCTTTTCACTTTCTTTCTTCTCTTCTCTTTTCTTTCCTTTCTTTTCCTTTTTCCTTTTTTTCTTTTCTTTCCCTTTCCTTCTCATTTTTCCTCCCCTTTTCTCATTTTTCCCGACAGCAGCGAAATGTTTCCGACAATATCCTAACAGGGGTGTTGCACCCCACAACCCCTTTAGCGACGCCCCTGGTTGTTATCCCATTATTCTTTTAAAAGAAATGCAATTTCTCATGCTCCCGCACCTATCTTCTATCGTTGTTTAATTCTTTTTCATTTTTCTTTCTTCCTCCTTTTTATCAAGTTGGGGGCTACACGCCTGGCAAGAGGGACCCCATTTTATGCACACTGCAAAATTGCGTGCACCCCCGCCCCTTTCCCGGTAAAAAAAAACATTTTTAAAATATCATCCCCCTTTCTTTCTTTTCCCTTCTCATTATTCTCATTTTTTCCTATTTTCCCTTCTCCGTCTTTCCTTTCTTCCCTTTCTGCCTTTTTCTCCTCTCTCTCTTCCCCTTCTCTCTTTCCCCCTTCTTTTTCTCCTCTTCCCTGTTCTCTCTTTCCTCTTTTCTTCTTCTTTCTCTCTTCCCTTTTCTTTCTTTTTCCCTCCTTTTCTTTCCCTCCTTTTTCTCCTTTTCTCACTTTTCTTTTTCCCTTCCGCCTCCCTTTTTGCCATGGGGGCACGTGCCCCCTGTGTCCCCCAGAATCCGCCACTGGTATAGTTGTATAGTTGTACAGTTTCCTGCGTTCTGATTAGCCGGCTGGATAGACGTATAGTTATATAGTTGTATAGTTGTACGTATAGTGGCATACTTGGCCCGCCATATTTACCCCGACTAGCTCTTAACACGACCGTTACCCTAGAGTAACTTGCCTCCGTCTGGACAAGACTTAAATATGCTTCATTGTTGAGCTTTCAGTTGACATGTTTGTCATCATTTATGTCTATTTAATCCACAAATGACCGATACAGGTGTACGTTAGATTATATATTTCTTCGAAAGACAAAGTACCCCTGATTTCTAGACTGCGAACTATATCTTTCAAACGCAACGCATCAGAACTTGAAAACATGACGGCGGCATATGTAATATAATATAATATTATCTGTCTCGCCTCGACTTGACAAAGACAATTATCTTCCCGGAATTGACAAAGATAATTTATCTCCCTCACCGCGACTTTGACAAAGATAACATTTTTTTCGGGCAAAGTTAAAAATACGACTTCACTTTCAACCAATCAGATGACAGTTTTAGGAAATATTCTTAAAGGTATATAATAGGATTTATTGATAAAGGCATATCAGAAAATAAAGACCACTTATATTTGTCTTTTGTGAATTGTTGTTGGGTATAGAAGGCTGTCCAATCTGAAAAGATTATTTCCACCTGGCTATACTGTTTTTTGAGTTATTGATCCGTGATGAATAGATGGAACTGTTTCTTTTTCCTCTGACGAATTAAATTCTAGTTTATAAAGATATCGTCTGGCCGGGTGTGGCAATTCAGCAGGTTGCGGGTGGCTGATTCGTTTAGGCCGGCCGCGGCCAGACGACCCAATTTAGACAAGGCTCGGCTTCCATTCGGGAGGCTGCAGCTGGCGCATATTTGAGGGCATGCCGCTGTCCTCCCGCCGGCTGCAGCCGGCTGAGCTCATCTTTTCTAGCTTTTTCCGAGCTCGGGTTCAATTCGGTAGGCCGCGGCCGGCGCATACTTTCGGCTTGCCGCTGGCCTCCCGCCGGCTGCAGCCAGCTAAGCTAATAACAAAAATGCAGCCGGACGCATAAGTGGAGCTGGCTGCAGCCAGCCGGTATGTTTATTTTTGACGCCTCGCCTTACGTGAGTGATCGTTACAAGCCCATTTTGTAATAGACGAGGAGGTATGTTTTATCAATTGCTCAGATCGTTCTTTTCATTGGAATTCGGCGTAAAGCATGATTATTGTTAACACTCAGCAACAATGGGAGTACAAAATTCTGAAGTTAACTTTTTGAAGAAAAAAAAATACGTACCAACTGGGGTTTGTTTTTACTTTTAGCTTTAAATCCGCCCATCCCCTTTTTTAATGAATCGGATAGATATTGCTCTCAAGCCCACTAAATTTGATTTATCTGCTTTCATTGATTTATGGCTTTAATCATTTATTGAGTCTCTCATTATTCTTACATAATGCTCTGCATCTTTGTGTCATATTAATTCACAAGCAAAATGTGGTATTATCGTTTCACCAGAAAAGTTACCATGACACGAAGCTGCTCCTGCTATAGATGCTGCTCCTGCTGTGGATGAGCAAGAAGATGGAGACAACGTACATTTCGACAAGTCAGCTTCATCTGAAATATCAAAAAGTACAGAAAATGATATGAATGTAAGATCCATTTTTAGCTTAAGTCTCATAATATATATTATAATAACATTGGGAAATACATATAATATGTGAAATAATGCGCTGGGGGAAGTCACCCTTAAATCAAAGGGCAAAAGTGTTATTCGTACTCATGTCATTCAGAGTGTATACGTGGAAGAATATTGGAAACATCAAAGCGAATACATTTTATTAAAATTATAAAATAAAAGGTAAGACTTTAGAGCTGTGTAGCATCAAGAGAAACATTACTATGCCCCATCCCCTCACCCTTCCAATCGCAAACCAGGGTCAACTTTCCTTAATAGTGTACGTACAGCTGTACTGAAAGTTGATAATCTGGCAGAAGGCAACGGGGTCCGCTCGCTATTCGTAAGGACCGCTATTCATAATCGAAGGAGAGGGCCGCTATTCATAAAATGAGAAGAGGCTCGCTCTTCATAATACAAAATCAAGGTCGTTATTCATAGGGGTCCCTATTCATAACACGAGAAAATGGTCGCCATTTATAATACGAGGAGGGACGCTATTCACAATTCGAGAAGAGGGTTGATATTCGTAGCAAGAGAAGAGAGTCGCTATTCATAATACGGGGAGAGGATCGCTATTCATAATGCAAAATGAGGGTTGCTATTCATAAAACTTAAATAAGCAAACCAAATGATTATAAGAAAGGGAAATATTGGATGGGGGACACCCGCACGCGACACTCAATCCGTATTATGAATAGCGACCGTCTTCTCGTATTATGAATAGCGACCCTCATTTCGTATTATGAATAGCGGTACTCACGAGTACTGACCCCCAATATAAATTATGAATAGCGCCATTTCTACATGTTTACGAATAGCGACCCCGATTTTGTATTATGAATAGCGGTCCTGATGAGTAATGACCCTCAATGTGAATCATGAATAGCAACCCACATCTCACATTATGAATAGCGGTCCTTAAGAATAACGGTCATTATGCCTTTATGAATAGTGACCCCCTTTCCGTTTTATGAATAGCTTTGCTTATGAATAGCGGTCCTTATGACTAGCGACGATACCCCAAGGCAACAGCCCCCTCGACCAAATCCAAAATAATGCTGTCATTTTGTTAAACAAACAATAAAACATGTCAAATAATTTCTTGAGCCTCATTAGTTTCCTTACAAAAGTGTAGTATTTTCCAGCTTGAAGGGGATGTTTACACGTTGCGAACTAAGGTAATCAAAGTGTGAACTTTTCTGCCTTTGGCAATATGAATCAGGATGACCAATGGGCTTTGGATGAACTGTAGCATACTTGCATAAATATATGTTGCAATTTGACTCCTAGTAGTGGTAGGCACACAAGGCAATAACATTTTAAAAAGTTTTAATGACATGTCTTTACCACCATTACAAGTTAACCCACTGGTGGGAGTTGAATTCTGTCCATAAGGTGTGCCGTTTATTGGTCTGCTTATTCCTGTGAATCCCAGCTGTCTGCATATGACAATGACGTCATTGATACCAAGATTTACTCCACATGTTGTCTCCCATGTTCCGTTGTCTATCCTGAGCTCAACTGTGCCTTTATTGGAGGTTGGACCACCAACAAGTCGCACATCTGTCAACATACAAAATTATCAATGGTGATAGTGCAGAAAAGTAGCAAAGCCTATCATTATAAATGCTGGCTAATTCTAGGCTTTTGCTTTAGATTTTCAAACATTATGAACAACTGGAGCAAACGCTAGTCAGAAATAGGAATGACTAGGCTTCTCGCAAGCAATTTCCTAACCAGCATATCAGTAGACTCCACTTTGATAAATAAAATAAATAGCTTTCATTTACAGGACACAAGTGGGGTGGGGGATGGTCTTGTAAGATGGTCTGCAAAAAAAAACGAGAATTGGAAGACTAACATGTGTAAATGCTCGTTCCAACAAGGTGAAATTATACTATTCCAATCATCTTTATATATAGTCCTACAATCTGGTCTCTGTAGATAGGTTTCTTCTTTGCTTACATCTCTACTGTATTTGAAAGCTGTATAGAAATAGTATAAGAAGGCGAAATACAAAATAGGTCTTTCGGCCAATGACTGAATATCCGAGGTCTTTGGTGTCATTCGCCTGCTGCCTACAAAGCTTCATTTTCTGTTGGAGGACTGCATCAACGACTGGAGAGGTCTTTGCCGAGCCATGTGAGAGGGACTTCGGAAAATTAGTAAATACAAATTTGAAGAGGTTAAACATTGCGTAGAATTATAGCAGATTCATTGCTTTAGAATTTGCATCTCGTGTGCAATGGCCATAAAGTACATTTATCGGCTTTTAACGCCGCTGTAACCAAGGCGTTATTTATTATTGCATTATTACCTGGGCTAATCGGGCCTATGAAGGCAACCCCGAAGGCAACAAACATATACACAACTTATTGAAAGTATCGTTTGCACTCTTCATTTTACTATCACTTTTTGTACGATTTCACTTTAACATGGGGTTTCAGAGACCACATCATTCATTGACGCAGTACTACGTCATGCAAATGACGCCTCGTGTACAACGTCTTTTGTTACCTGTTATGACACATCTGACCATGTGATTGCTGCACTGCGTCAAAAAAATCCCCAGGAACACAAGAATGATACGATGCCAATCCATTTCGAGCAATAGTTATGAATCACGGGTGAATCTGCAGATTGAAATCGGGGTCGATTATTTAAAGGGCAATTCAATCCTTCTAATAAATTCATTTATATGAAAGCTGAAAAAAAGAGAAACATGACTGCGAAAGTTTAAATAAAATCGGACCAATAATAAGAATTTCATGAAAGTTTTAAATATGAGATCACTAAGTCTATGCAAACTTGAAATTGGCAGTTTGGTCAGTAGATTGTCGCGGATAACTTTCCCGTTCGTGTGTGTACAAAAGTATCATTACGTTCTGTTTTTACTCCTATACGAGCCTTCTCCCTCGGCTTGGGGCACTACTCTAAATATATTATAGATAGCATAATTGTCATAGGTCCCCTAAAGAGAAAAGACCGACCTGAGTTAATACATTTTGTAATTATTGAAAATTTTGTCATTTTGTGTGTTGGAACAAATGGGAAAGTTGTCAACCACTACTACACTACGACATTACCGATTCATCCAATTTGAAGAGCCCATACCTATACTGAAAACACCATATTTTTTTTTATTCCTTAACTTTCACGTTTTTTGGTCCGATTTCATTCAAACTTTACCGGTCTACTTCTTTGATTGTTCTGCTTTTTATCTAGAATGGTTTATTATCGAGGTTGGATTTCCCTTAAATAGTCCTTGTCGTCATGATCGTGATCATATTTATTTCAATTGGAGGTTGATTGTAATAATGGGATCATATTCCAACAGTAAATGATGTTATAATCCAAATCAATATATAAAAACAGGATTGATGCTTATTGGGAAGGATATGGTGTAGGAATGACACCCGTGAGAGAAAGAAAGTATATAGGCCTACATCCCCGTCCACAAATTTAGGTGAGTCTACTGCAGTTGTAAGTTGTGATTCAATCAATATTGCATGAGGTGTCCAACACGGTACCGAGAAATTCTGTAGATAAGCCACTTCGGAGATAGCACTAGTACAATTAAATGACCCACGGGCAGATAAAGGTAATTTATACAAAAATGTAACAATTCAACGAGACAACTGCTGGATACGTGTTCTTGAAAGTAATGAAATCGTTATTCATTTATCCATCGGCGGTACAATAGTCCTGTCCAGACGGAGAAAAGTTACCCTATGGTAAAGATGGTGTAAAGAGCCAGTCAGGGTAAGTATAGCAGGCCAAGCATGCCACTATCCGTACAACTATACAACTAGTCTACTATACGTCTATCCAGCCGGCCAATCAGAACGCAGGAAACTGTACATCTATACAACTATACCAGTGACGGATTCAGGGGGGCACAGGGGGCACGTGCCCCCGTAAAAAAGAGGGAAAGGGAAGGGAAAAAGGAGAAAGGGGGGGGGGAAGAAAGAAAAGAGAAGAGAGAAAGAAGAAGAAAAGAGGGAAGAGAGAAAAGGGAACAGGAGAAAAAGGATGGGGAAAGGAAGAAAGGGGAAGAGAGAGGAGAGAAAAGGCGGACAGGAAGAAAGGGGATGATATTATAAGAAGGTTTTTTTTCCAGGAAAGGGGCGGGGGGGCACGCAATTTTGCAGTGTGCATAACATGGGGTCCCTCTTGCCAGGCGGGAAAAAAAACTGAATTCAGACAAGGATTTCCTAATGATTTAATGAAAAGGTCAAAGCTTCGCGCTGGAGGGGGAAACAAAATTCAGACATGGATTAAGAGTAAAGAAAGGTACAACGAATCACCTTCTTTCTCGAATAATTTAATGAATCGTCAAAGCTTCCGCGCTTTGCGAGGGAGGGGGAAAACTGAAGTCAGACAAGGATTAAGAGTAGAGAACGGTACAACAAATCGTCTTCTTTCTCTCTAATAATATAATGAAACGTGAAAGCTTCGACGTGGTGACTCCACCCAGCATCCCCCTCTCTCTCTTACTTCCACCCCTCTTCTTTCAGGCTCTTACCCCCCCCCCCTCTCTCTCTCTCCTCTCTTCCATCCCCCGTTTCTTTTGTTTCCCTTTTCTCTTCTTTTTTCCTTTTCTCCTTTTCTTTCTTTTCTTTTCTTTCCTGTCCTTCCTTTTTTTTCTTTTTTCTCTTGATTTCTTCTCTTCTCTTTCCTTTCTTTTCCTTTTTTTCTTTCTCTTCTTTCCCTTTCCCTCTCATTTTTCCCCTTCCCCCTTTTCTCATGTTCCCCGACAGCAGCGCAGTTTTACCGTCAATATGCTGACAGGTGGGGGATGTCGCACCCCAACCCCCCCCCCCTTTTAGCGACGCCCCTGGTTATTATCCCATCATTCTTTTAAAAAAAAAATGCAATTCCTCATGCTCTCGCACCTCTCTTATATCTTTGTTTAATTTTCTATCATTTCTTTGCCTTTCTCCTTTAACTCACAAAAATTCTTTCTTTCCCCCCTTTTTTCCATCTCTTTTTTTGTGTGTTCTGCTTGTGCTTTTTTGTGGGTGGGGGCTACACGCCTGGCAAGAGGGACCCCATATTATGCACACTGAAAAATTGCGTGCCCCCCCCCCCCGTCCCTTTCCCGGTAAAAAAGACATCCCTTCTTATAATATCATCCCCTTTCTTTCTTTTCTCTTCTCACTATTCTCCTTTTCCGCCTTTTCTCTCCTCTCTCTCTTCCCCTTTTTCCCTTTCCCCCTCCTTTTTATCCTCTTCCCTTTTCTCTCCTCCCTCTTTTCTTCTTTCTCTCTTTCTTTCTCTTTCTTTTTCCCCTCCTTTTTCTCCCCCTGTTTCTCCTTTCCCCCCTTTTTTTACCGGGGGGGGGCACGTGCCCCCTGTGCCCCCCCCCTGAATCCGCTACTGGTATACTTGTATAGATGTACAGTTTCCAGCGTTCTGATTGGCCGGCTGGATAGACGTACAGTCGTATAGTTGTACAGTTGTACGGATAGTGGCATGCTTGGCCCGCCATATACCCCGCCATATTTACCCCGACTAGCTCTTAACACCACCTTTACCCTAGGTATTAAAGTTGCCTCCGTCTGGACAAGACTATTATAAGATACACAGGTGGAAGATTTCTTTTCAAAAAGACAAGACAAAGAGGATTCATGAAGCACCTCCATCACTTTGGTAGTGATTATTCTAAAATGTAGTGGGAAGTCTTCATGTGTAAAAAACAAAACATCTATGGATATTTTGGGGTCGTTGGTACATCTGGTATCTCCGAAATGGCCCAGTAATTAACATCAAACCCCCTACCGTCCCCAATACATTAAATACTTACTTGAAACAGTTTATGAAGATGTTGTGACCGCCAAAAGAAGCTGATAGTAAAGTGATGAAAGAAATCGTAAGTGACATGTTGCCATACTTTCAGAACTATTATTTCATAAGCTAATACACACTACAAGAATATATTATTATTCTTTTCGTGATTACCATATTCTCACATTCATGTTCCAGTATATTTATGCTCTGCACAGCATTAATCCATCCGGTATTATCCACAAGAAATCAGTGAAGATCCTGAATAAATTTCCTTTTCAATGAGCACAACAGTGATACACTACACGATAATACAGCTGCTACAATGGTCGGATGAATGCAATATAAATATGAATACTGTGAACAATTTTGTAAGATTTGATGTTGACTTTGTGAGCTCAAGTTCACAGGCGAATAATAACGATAGCTTCCTTGCTTGAATTCCCCGTCTTTGCTTCGGAGACTCTGTGAAGTAGGGCCTTGTTTCATAAACCTGCTTTCAATAACAAAGTGCGAAAATTCTATGACAAATCTGCTCTCAACTAATCAAATGCTTTCATTTCAGTAGCTTATAACAGTTATTATCACTCGTTATAGATAACACATTTTGTGAAACAGGCCCAGAACAATGTTTGCATGTCATTCCGGCACTCCTTATTTTCATTTCACAAAGGACCAGTGTTTTGTTTGTTTGTACTGAAAGAGTAATAATGGACAGCATGAGTAATTTTCAGAGTCGAGTTCCGTTTTCAGGTACGTGCATGTATGCAGAGTTGGTTTTATATAAACGTCAGGTAAGGCTGAATGTTTTAACATAAACATTTCTACAAGATTTCCTATATAGTTCTTGTTCGGGAATACGTAATCTTATATCACACAGATAATAATAATAATAATAATATTGGTTTCTTATATAGCGCACGTATCGACCTTGCAAAGTCCTCAAGGCGCTCCAACATTACCCGGCTATGCTAGGTTACCGATTTCGGCGCTCACAGCACTCAAGGAAATCCTTCCTACCGGTACCCATTTAACACCTGGGTGGAGAGTGGCAAGTGTAGATTAATGTCTTGCCAAAGGACAATAGGTGCCGCGGCGGGACTCGAACCGCGGACTCTGTGATCCACAGTCCGACGACTTATCCACTACGCCACAACACCTCTAGATGTATTGCAGTTTGTAATCAAAGTTTCCATATCAAATAAGCACCATTTGGAATACATGTACTACATTTGAACCATTAGTACCTTTGATTATAGACGGAAAACAATTACAGACTGCTATTAAAGCTATTACATCATTGTAAGAGCATAAAATAGAGATGCATCGTATTTTGTAGCAAATTTTTATATTCAATAGAAATAGGTTATTACCGTTTTCACATATAGAAAGTCTCTCTCTTTCTCTCTCTCTCTCTCTCTAGTATGAAAACGTAAACATTATGTCTCTACCTGCCCTATTTACGGCCATGATGTAACAATGGCAACTTCGGACGGATAATCTGATATAAAAATAGGAAAAAAATGTGATGTTATTGTCCAGGACATTTCAATGGGATGTCGGCGAATTTGTACTTACGACGCTGTCGTGAAACCTGTATCCAGACCGATCAAAACCACAAAGAGTGAAAGGGTAAGAATGTGACTTCCCCGGGGAACAGATTTCTTTTGTTTCACTGATATACATGCAAACATGAACGTGTATGTATGCTCTACTGTAGTAGCTTATGGAGTCTCCAATCTCGGGTAAACAACAAAAAACATCATAACAACATTTAACGATAAATTAGGCGACATAATGAGCTCTCATTTTTTTAATTTTTTTTTTGCTCAACGGGGTGCTATTTTTCAACCACCACCCCCCCCTTGAGCGCCAGGGGAGGGGTCCCATCTTCTTCTTTTTTACAAAAAGGGTATTTTTACCTGTTTTTGGGGGGGCGGGGGCCCGGGACCCCACCCCGCCCCCCTCCCGGATCCGCCACTGGTACATACGAACTGATGTGTCATTTGGCAAACATTTATTTACCTTTACCACTCCATAACCACGAGATAAATGGGGGACGAAAGCTTTTGTGATAGACATTACCATATGCCCTCACAATGACCATACGGTACGAATACTCGCCAGGGAAAGGAATTGTGCACACTGTGCAATGCTGTTACGTGAATAAATCCGATGAATGGGGTAATAATAATATCTGCGAGGCGCCTTGAGACGGTATTCCGTATACAGCGCCAAATAAATATCCAGATTTAATATGATTATTAGGCCTACTGAGAAGTTTCATAATGATAAAAATGAAATTAATTCTACTTAGTTATACCGATGATCACATGCATCGCACACAGAAATTTCTGTATCCATGGAAATGTTTGGTCTAGTATTTTCAGCTATTTTTCCATTTTCAAAGCAAATCTGTTCCGGGGAAAATTTTTACTGTAATGCTCTTCAAAATGACATACAAAGGATGAAACAGCTCACAAATTATTTCTGATCTTTTTCAGAACTCACCCTTCTTTTTAACTTTAACAAAATAATGAGATTCACGTTATTATTGCTATTTTCATTATTAATTTGTAATATTGTTGTTAATAATATTAATAGCAGTGGTAGAAGTATCATTAGTAGTAGTGGTGCAAGTGGTAGTAGTATCATCATCATCATCATTATCATAATCATCATCATCATCATCAACATCATCATCATCAAAAACTGTAATAATTGCCGTCATCTGTGCCGAGGAGGGGAAATGCGCCGATACTGAATTACGGGATCCTGAATAAATACTCAAATAAATAGTTAGATATATACACAAATTAATGAATAAACCCATACATTATAATTACATAAATAAATGGGGAAAAAGACAAATTATTAAGTAAGTGAATAAATGAAAAAAAATAAATAGGGAAATTAGTAAATAAAGGTTACGCTCAATAATAAAGTCCTCACTTATTGTGTCATTGACAATGTCGTAATCCAAAGCATCTACTCCACGCACCAAAGAATCAATATAGTACGTGGCCTTGTTATCTGCGATCCATGTAGTCCAGAATCTGGCCGGTTCTTTATAACGGGAGTCTTTATTCTCTACACTTGATTCAAGCCGCCGAAGGTGGCGTTATCAACAAACTCATACGCCCACCAACTCTATGGCCCAGCCTCGGATTTGTTGCGCTGGGCGTCCTAATTTAAGGATGACGCCATCTTCGGCTGGCAGTGAGTAAGTAGGGGGAGGTCGCATTGCGTTGGTGTGGAGGAGATCAAAATTGAATCGGCCAGAATCTGGACTACGATCCATGCCATACCATTTGATAAACCAACCTGAGAAAAGAACAAACGACATGAAAAGTTCATTTGATGTCAGAGAAATATAAACCAACGTGACTGCATCTACTTTTGAGACCTATTGGGTTTCCCCTAGAAATCATGTTCGAATTACGTAATACGTCATTGCAGTGTTCACTCGTTTCAATAGGTGACGCACACGGCCTTTGTAATTGCCTTGGGATGATTTTGGAAAATCTTTGCATCCATGTTTACCAAAAGTTAAGAATAGTTCATACTAATACAGGAAACCAGAATTTCATGAATACTACTCTTTATTTTTGTTATGTAGAGGAATGGAAAAAACACTCTTTCAGGAGGCATAGCATGGCCGTGGAACGCGGGCAGGCGAAAATATCACAAGTAAAACAACGTTTTTGATTGTGAAGTTATGGAATTACTACCAATAAGATGAACCTCTTCAAGGAAAAAAGTATATATATATATATATATATATATACATAACCCTATCACGTGGACATCATAAAAATCCTAACCCTAACCCTAACCCTAACCCTAAACCCTAACCCTAACTCTAAAACTTGTCTGTAAAATTATTGTCCTCCTAATGACAATGTCTACTTAATGACCCACTCTTTCACTCCAAATGTCCGTCTAATGACGCCTTAAGTATATATATATATATATATAAAACGTACAAACGTTAAAAGGACACGAAATTGTCCTCCTAATGACAATGTCTACTTAATGACTCACCTTTTCACTCCAAATGTCCGTCTAACGATGCCTCTAGTAAAATACATGTATATGTATATATACACTTGTTGGTCATAAATGTGGATTTTTTTTTTTTTTTACCCCCATTTATGGAATGATTTATTCCTAATAGATCTAGATAACAGTATACATTCTCAGATTGTATTGAATAATAATTTGCGAGTGTTTGTTTTGCGTGACTGCTAAAGCATGTGTATGCTACTATGCTTATCAACTAGAGGACCTACGTCATTAAGTCATAACTGACTGTACAGTAATGGGGATTAATGCCTCACAAAAGGGCAATAATATAGCACATCGACACGGTTTTGATCCTGGGGCCTCACATTTACGATGCCATTTCTTTGCCACTGAGTCATGACTGTATGCAGCGGGGGCTAGGGTAGGGGGCAACCACCACAAATAAAGAAAAACAACGAAAATGCAATGAGTTATCAATAATTCATTGCATTTTCCCCCGGTCCCCAACATAAAAAAAATCCTCTGTGTGACCAACATTGTATATAATTATATATAATAATAATAATAATAATAATGGTGGCTTCTAATATAGCGCACATGTCCGTCACGTTGTGACGCTCCTGGCGCTGCCCCGATTATTACCCTGGCTTTAGCAAGGCAGCCACTGCGGCGCTCTAGCATTTCAAAGAATTAATTCCTGCCAGGTACCCATTTACATCACCTGGGTTGAGTGTGGCAAATGTAGATCAATGTCTTGCCAAAGGACATTAGTGCCGCGGCGGGACTCGAACCACGGACCTTAAGATGGACAGTCCGTCGACGTATCCACTCGACCACGACACCTCTATATATATATATATATATATATATTATTATAAATGAATACACATATATTTATCGTGTAAATGACAAGTACTGACGATGGTTAGTGCTATTTGATGCAAAGCCATTGTGTTTCACAAAGCAAACATTCCGTGTCTATTGTTTTGTACAACAGTGTATGTGTGGCAAACCAGCAGCCGTGCAGAGAGGCAGGGAAAGCAATCAAAGTGTTTATTTCTCAATGTGTACATGTTATTTCCAGTATGTAATGCATCATACCGTTAACAACTGAAGTATTCATACACATTGTAAAGTTGATGAGTTTTTTCCTGCCTAAAGAATAAAAGGTGGATCGGTTGAATTAGGTCCTCTGTTGAATACTGTTAGATGTAAGTTTTAATATGTCACATTTTCACGAAACATTAATCGGGAAAAATAAAAATTTATAAAATATATTTTTTTCCCCATAAAAACTTGGTAAGGGTATGAATAATTTAGTTGATGACTGTATATGGATAGCCACGTACAGGCCTATATACTTGGGATAAAACATAACTTGTTTGTAGTAAATCTGAAGCTTATAATACTGGTAGAATGCATGATATGTCGATCACCAACATTGAATTGCACTGTCTTTCCCGCTCGCAGCCAAATTTTGATGCACATCTCGATGCGTCTATTAAGCTAAGCATTGAAGCATTTAATTATCAGTACTTGCAATCTTGTTTCCAGCATTAGTTACAGCACGGATACCCAAAACCCTACACACTAAGAAATAAGGGTGCAATTGGGGTGCAGATTTACATCGCGTATTAGGCGTATTTGGCAGAGGGTGCTGCTTTTGTAGCATAATCGCACCCTTATTTCTAATATTGTGTATATACGCACTTATGATATAACACAACTCGTTTGTGGTAAATGAGTAGCTAATGATATTGGTAGATTGTATGATATCTCATTCTCACTTATCTTGACTTCTCCGGTCTTCCCCGTCTCGGGATTGTATCTGTAGACGGTCTGTCCTAAAATATCGACATAGAGAAGGGTTATTGAGGTTTGGTCCCAGTCTGAGTGACTTCGACAGACATTGTAGACACGGCAGATCGCGCCTCCGCCCAAGACGAAAATCCAATTGAATCCCCATTGAATGTCGCCATTGGATCCCAATTGAATACCAATTGGCAATTTGGAGTACATGGAAAGTGAAACAATGGGTACCTATTGAAACCAATTGGCAATTGGTCCCCATTGAAACCAACTGGCAATTGGGAAATCGAGAACTATTGATAAATCAATACTTCTTAATCAATTTTGGCAACTGTCCATCAATAGGTGTATTCTAATCTCAAATGCATTTACTCCATCATAAAGATCATTTGAAGTGAATTTAAGATTGGCTTTTAAAAGGATTTAGGCTCGTACAAACATATATAATAAAAATACATGTTGTTTCTTGGTTAGTAATCATATAATCAATATATCTATTGCTAAAACGTGCATGTAATTGTAACATGATCAGACAAATAATCTATTGGTCAATAATTGCCGAAGGAAAATACAAATCACAAAATTGATGTGCATTGTCATAATTTGCAAAACAAATCATGATAAATGTATTTTTCTGTGACACGTGTATAGAGTATACTAATGAATATTCATGAGATACACAGATCTGTTGGTTTCTATTGGTTTCTATTGGACCTATTGGTTTCTATTGGTCCTATTGGTTTCTATTGGTCCTATTGGTTTCTATTGGTCCCATTAGGTTCTATTAGTCGTATTGATCATATCGGTCCTAGTATTGGTTTCTATTGGTCTCATTGGTATTTATTGGTCCTATTGGTTTCTATTGGTCCAATTGGTTTCTATGGGTCCTATTGGTTGAAACCAATTGGCCCCATTAGACTTTAATGGGATTTCAATTGGTTTCAATTGGACCAATTGGCCCCATTAGACTTTTAAAAAAGGAATTCAATTGGTTTCAATTGGCCCCATTAGACTTTAATGGGATTTCAATTGGTTTCAATTGGTCCAATCGGCCCCATTAGACTTTAAATAGGATTTCAATTGGTTTCAGTTGGACCAATTGAAGTCCAAAATAGGGCCAATTGGACCAATTGAAACCAACTGAAGTCCTATTAAAGTCCCATTGAGACCAACTAAAACCAATTGGAACCAACTGAAACCAATTGAAAATTCAATTGGTGTTCAATTGGTTTCAATTGGATTTTTGTCTTGGGCGTTGAAGTTGTTTGCTCCTCACTCAAACGACACAATATAGGAACACGTTCGAGCTATTAAATGCTCCTTGACAAACGTACAGTGTAGCCTAAATTGATCGTACATTAAGGGCGCGTGTTTTGTCATTAGAGCGCTTTCGCAAAGACGACGGGAGCAAAGACGCCGGGAGAATTCACTCAACCGAGATCAATTAATGTATGCAGTTCAGATTCTGTCTATTGAAATACTATTATTCTTACCAGGTGAATGAAATAACTTGTATTGAGACTCTTCACAAAGACTTATGCATTGCATTTGGCTACATTACGAAAATGGCCTATTGTACGGCGATACATCTCTTCAGTCGTGTTTAGGGAACGAACGCTATTAAGGCCGAGAACGGTCGTGAAAATTAACTAGACGGAAACCATTCTGGTTCGCGCATGCGCAGATTGATTGTTTCGCTCGGTTACCCTCGTTTTTGCCTTCCGTCGCGTTTGAGAAAGCGCTATACATACAGGTTACAAATGAAGACGGGAGAATAGTACAGGACGATCTCGGTTGAGTGAATTCTCCCGTCGTCTTTGCTTCCGTCGTGTTTGCGAAAGCGCCCTATTAACGAGGTAGAGAGGGTCTGGATGCAGTGGTGAGGTTGATTGGGCATTAATAAGCATCCAAGAAATTGAAGAGTACAAAGACATATTTTATTATATTGTGTAGGATTTATATGAGAACCAAGTCCTCCTTTAAATATTACCTTCCATGCTTGAAATGCTGGTATGCAAATGCATATTGCGATGTTATTATTATTAGCAAGTACCCCTAGGATTTATAAAGTTCTCAGCTGTGATTTTTTTTTTTTTTGTCGTTGGCTGTGGTGTTACACACAATAGGCACGAACTTATTTTTCATGACATTTTAAGTGATGGCCGAGAGCTTCGCTGGTGGCAGAAAAGAGGGGACTATTTGATTAAAATACAATGACACATATTCAGATCATCGCTGATGATTTGTCGATGTGTAGACGTGAACAGATTTACAAGAATTACTATTCACTTGCACGTCATGGGGTCTTGAATATAGTATTATGGAACGCTATGTGTGTCAGTACTGAGAATATACGACACCTCATTCCTTCTAACGAAGAGAATCTAACATTATCAAAGAAATTATATTAGATCTGAAATTTATTGTTGTCCTATGACTGAAATTACTATCGTACTTGTCAACGAGATCTTGATCACAACACCTTGTCTGTGTGTAGGCCTATACACCCCTGGGGGTTCAAGAATGTAGATATCAACGAGTCAATATAAAGGAGTTTAAAAAAACCTCAATTAGCGGCCATATTACATTTAATTGGGATCAGTTCATCTTAGAATTGAACCCACTCCAAAATCATAATTGATTCCACTAGTTCGAGCTTGAATTTCCAGTCTAAAATAATTGATCTTTAATGTCACTCTCCTGTCCAGAAAGAGAGAGAGATAGAGAGAGATGGGTGGACTTTTCTATGTGTGGGTCTTATTAGTGAAAATGATAATACAAATATTTATATTAAATAGTAGTATTTGCTACAAAATACGACATATATCAATTCATCGACTATTACAATGATGTAACAGCTTAGCAGACTATATTTATTTATTTCTATAATAAAGTATACTATTAGTTCAAATTTATTACACATTTTCGAAAAGGGTTCTAATTCGAGTTGGAAAACTGTGATTACAAACTGCTATACCAATCGAGGCCTGCTTATGGTGTCTGTGTGATATACAAATTACGCATTCTCCAACACGCATGATATAGGACATTTTATAGAATTATTCATGTAAAAATCATTTATAGAAATCGAACAACAGACTGTTCCTTTGTGAAATGAAAAGAAGGAGTGCCAATATGACATGCAAACAGTGAGCTGGGCCCTGTTTGATCAAACTGGGTTATCCATAACAAGTGACAATAGCTGTTATAAGCCATTGAAAACATCGTATTTGGTGGTGGAGAGCAGTTTTGTCATGACGTGTTTGCACTTTGTTATTGATAGCAGGTTTTATGAAAGATGGCCCTCCTTCACAGGGTCTCCGAAGCAAACAAGGGGAATTAAACAATTAAGCCGATATGATTACTCGCCTGCGAAATTGCGTTCACAAGGTCATAATCAGATCTTACAAAATTATTCACAGTATTCATATTCATATTGCATTCATCTGAACATTAAAGTAGCTGTAGGCCGGCCCTAATAACGTGCAGTATCAACACGTATCATTGATGTGCACATTGAAAAGGACAATTATTCAGGATCTTCACTCATTTATTGTGGATAATACCGGATGGATTCGAGCCAGAAACATAAATAAACTGGAACATAAATTTGAGAAGAGGGTAATTACAAATAGAATAATAATATATAATTCATGTCTGTATATTAGCTTATGAAATACAAGTACTAAAAGTATGGGAATATGTAACTTACGAATTGTTTCACCAGTTTACTACCGGCTTCTCCTAGTGGTCACTGGATGAACCAAAATCCTTATGAAATGTTTCAAGTAAGTATTTAAAGTATTGGGAACGAAGAGTGGGGGTGTAAATTACAGGGTCATAAGGCCCTTCGGAGATAGCACTTGTACAAACGATCCCTAAATATCCATAGATCTTTTTACACGTAAAGACGTCCCACTTAATATTGGTGCATTCTAGAATAATCATTGCCAAAACGATGAAGGTGCTTCATGAATACCTTTGTCCTCTTGAAAAAAATACTTTTACCTGTGTATCTTAGAAGGTACCGCTGATAGATTAGTGAATAATGATTTCATTACTTTCAAGAATACGTATCCAGCAGTCGTCTCGATGAATTTGACAGTTTTGTACAAATGTCCTTCATTTGCACGTGGATATTTGAAGTCATTAAATTGTCCAACTGCTATCTCCGAAGAGGCTTATCTACACAATCACTCGGTAACGTGTAGGACACCAAATGACCAATTACCTAGGAATTGCCCTAATACATTAATGATGCTATCACGGTAGACTTAGCAACTGCAGTTCATTCACTTTAATTTGTGGACGGGGATGTAGGCCTATATTCTTTCTATCTCTCACGGGTGTCATTGCTAGACCATATCCTTTCCACTTAAGCATCATTCCTGTTTCTATATATTGAATTGGATTATAACAATATGTACTGTTAGGATATGATCCCATTATTACAATTAACCACCTAATTTGACTAAATGTGCTCACGGTCGTGACAATAAGGACTGTCAAATATTCGATCCCAATTTTAATCTGCAGAGTCACCGTCGATTCGTATCTACTACTCAAAATGGATTTGCATCATATCATCCTTGTATTCCTAGTGATTCTTTTGACGCAGTGCAGCAATCAAATGGTCAGATGTGTCGTAACAGGTAACCAATGCATGTTGCACACGAGGCGTCATTTACGTGACGTAGGACTGCGTCAGTGAATGATGTGGTCTTTGAAACCTCATGTGAAAAATGACATCGAAGAAAAAAAGTGATTGTAAAATAAACAATGCAACAATATTTTGAAGTAACTTGTGTAAGGCTTTGATGCCTTAACAGGCCTGATTAGCGCAGGTAATAATGCAATATAAAATCACGCCTCGTTTACAACGGCGTTAAAAAGCCGTGAAAGATAATTAATGGCCACTAATGGCCAATATGCAAATTTTAAAGCAAAGAATTTGCCATAATTCTACGCAATGCTTACCCTGTTCATTTTTGCATTTATGTTTGTTCCCAAAGTCACTCGCACAAGGGAACAGGCATGTGTAATTAACGACCACGGATATTCAGCCATTGGCCGAAAGACCCATTTTGTATCGCTATCTCATGTTATTTCTATTGAGTTATCAAAATGCAGTAGATTTGTAAGTAAAAAAGCAACCTATCTAAAGAAACCTACAGATTATAGGACTGTCCAGATGATATTATAAGTACAAGAAGTACACCTTTTTGGAAAAAAACAATTTTCACATGTCGGTCTCCCAATTTTCATATTCTCACATTGAACATAGACCCATTTCTGTGAGAAGTAGTGCATATTCCTACATCATTAAACAGACCACCCCCTATCCCATGCTGCCAAACTACCCTTTTCAAGAAAAAAAATTGCTAATCTGCAATGCTTCTTTATAAAGGAACAAAATTCTGCCTTTTGACGAACAGTAAAAACTGATTATTTGTCTACGGAATTGTGAGCTTTTATTAAGTGGTAAAGCATTGCATTAGAACAAAACATTAGCACTAGTAGTTGCCGTTTCTAGCTAGGGATTACTCCACTTTTCGTAATGTTGGGATATCCGAAGCTAGCAAAAACCTAGAATAAGCCAGCTATTGCTAGGCTAGGTTTGGCTAGTTTTACGCAACATCACCACTGTTAATTTTGTGTTTTCACAGATGTGCGACTTGTTGGTGGTCCAACCTCCAATAAAGGCACAGTTGAGATCATGGAAGATGGCGGTGCATGGGAGACAACATGCGGAGTATATCTTGATTTTCATAACGTCATTGTCATATGCAGACAGTTGGGATTCACAGGAGCAAATATAGCGATAAAGGACACACCTTATGGACAGAATTCAACTCCCACCAGAGGGTTCAATTGTAAGGGAGGTAATAACATATCATTTAAACTTTTGATAATGCTATTGCCTGGTCTGCCTGTTTACCACTACCCCCCTAGACAACTACCCCCTAGGATAGTTGTCCGGGGGTAGTTGTCCTAGAGGATGGTTGTTGTCCGGGGGTAGTTGTCCTAGGCGGGAGTTGTCTGGAGGTAGTTGTCCGGGGTAGTTGTCCTGGAGGGTGGTTGTTCGGGGGGTAGTTGTCCGGGGAAATTGGCATGGAGGGTGGTTGTCCTAGGGGGTAGTTGTCTGGGGGTATTTGTCCTAGGGGGTAGTCGTCCTAGAGGGTAGTTGCCCTAGGGAGTAGTTGTCCTAGGGGATAGTTGTCCTAGAGGGTGGTTATCCTAGGGGTGGTTATCTGGGTGTGGTTGTCCAGGGAGTAGGTGTCCGGATACGTCCCCATTTATCTGGTACTACGACTTAATTTATCAAAAATCATGAATTAATCGGCCTAATCACACATCTTCGTAATGAATATCTATGTCTATATCTACAATTCTATGTACATTTTATGTAAATAGTCGTTAGGTCAGCATGCAAAATGTCCTTCGCACTCCCAGATCAGACACATACACGCTAACATGCCCTCATTATGCTCAAATGTGACGAAAAATAACATAAAAATCAAACAAACATTTGTAAAAAATATTATTTATTCGCTGTATCTCATTTAAAGTTATTATGTCCAATTTGCATGTCAAAAAAATGAAATGGTTCAATTCCAACGGCATTTGAAAGACAATACTTATTTAGAACTTTTCTCAATTTATACGAAAGGGTTTGAAAATTGCTTTTTATGGGAAAATAACGACTATTAATTATCGAAATCGACATAAGGGATTGCAATCACCTAAGTAATAGTCCGATTCTCATACCCTTGTACCGAATGTTCGTACTTTTTGTGCTGCATAAAGATTTCAATCAGTTTAATTTTTAAGTAGTGGGTTATTGATGTAGGCAAATGCTCATGTACATGTTACAGCTCATTTTATGTACGTTATTACCAAAGAAAAAAAGATGTCAGTCAGTCAGTCAATAGTGTTTGACAGGGAAGTCTAGAAAGTAAACGGGTTTCCTTGCATAATTTGAATACTAGGACACTGCTAACGGTTACATTTTACAGATAGGACATACATGACATAGGGTGCGTTTATCGTGTCTTGCCACTCAGAATCAGCGTTTCTATATGTGCATATCGAACCCCACTATACGAACGTGTTTTGCGGGATGTCGCGTTTATCGGTCGACTCTTCACGATTCGAAATAAAGGCCTTGTCTCTGCGCAGCTGCTTTGCGCCGTTTGACCCGGGAAGCAGATTAGCCTGGGAAGGTCCGATTTGTATGTGTGGTTCAAAACAGCTTTGCGTTTATCATCTCTCAGTAACGTGATTCTGGCTGTATGTCATGTTCAAAACTCACTTTTTTCGGCGTTACAATATGCCCATATCTAAAGACGTTTGAAAACGCTGATTCTAGGCAAAACAATTGGACAATAAACGCACACATAGTCATAATTCCTGCAAAGTTCTACATGATTTGATGTAGGCTGCAAAAGGGATAAAGTATCTTTAAAGGGCCAAAAATAAAGGAAATATCACCACTGGCGGTAAATATACAAACAATATGTCTAAAAATGTGATGGGCATCCAACATTGTCCCGAATGTGTGATGTAGAGTAGTTCACACCGTGACGTCACCGTTATCGCATGTGTTTTAATATCGCCGTCATTTCACTCTGTGAGTTGGTTCTGGAAAGCGTGTCAAAATTGTATTAAATTTATTCCTCACACTAGTGGGGCCATAAAAAGTACTTTACTCATTTTGTAAGGTTCTCTTCAATCTGTAGAGGTATAATTAACATATTTTCAAATTTCAATGAACCTTCTCTTTAAAGGTGATTTTCCCCTAGTGCACATTCATTTCACATAGTTTATGTAATATAATTATTTTGTAAAGAAATTTGAATATATTGTTGTGTGACTGGTGTTAAAATAGATGGTACATTCACATAATGTTCTTTTCATTTTGATATATCAGATGAAGCTGACTTGTCAGAATGTATCATGATACCAACAGGATGCGTAACAGCAGGAGCAGCTTCGTGTCATGGTAACTCCTTCTGGTGAAATGATATTACCACCTTTTAGCTCGTGAAATAAGATTACACAAATATAGAGAATTATGTTAGAATTATAAGAGAGTCACTATTATATTAATAAAGTCAGAAATTATAATGGCACTAAATAAAGGTTCGTTGGCTTAGAAGCAACATTCATCCGATCAATGGGGGAGGGCAAACATCAAGCTGAAACTCATGACGAACCACAGTCGAAATGTTTTCTTCGAAAATTAACTTTAACATTTTGAAGTCCCATAGTTGCTGACTGTTAACAGAAATCATGCTTTGTGCAAACAGCAACAATCTGAGCAATTGATCGAACTTACCTCTTGGTTTATTAGTAAATATGATAAAAGGTGAAATGATGGGAAAGGGTGCAATATAATTTATGACCTTAGGTTGTAGGTTCCAATGTTCGGTGATTTGTCTGGTAAAAGTTTATTAGAAAATGGGACTTTTCATATATTGTCTCACTGCAACTTTTTTTATAGAGTTATATCAATGGTTATATCATATCCTATCATCACACTACTATAAAATGCCAATATGGATCAAATTGAGAGCTATGTCATCGTCAATCTCCTGCCAACTTTGTGAAATAAGGTACAACTTTAGAACGTGTTTATCATAAAGGAACGGTACCACCATTCATCAACTGTAGAATACAAATATAAAGGAATAAAAAGTATTTACCCTTTCATTATTGCACAAAAGCAAATTAAAACCTCATTTTCCGCACCCCTCCAAATTACGGGTCAACAGGGGTCAAATTTGCCGAAGTTACAGTGACAACATAACGTGTGCACCCCCATCGGTTCACCTATATAGCTGAGGCGATGAGCCGTGCTTAAAGGTACAGACCAGTTCTGGTCATGCGATTGCATTATGAAAGAAACGTTGTGGAATCGATCACAAAAGGCTGATCATATAGCATATAATTATTGGTGTGTACTGCAAGGTTCTGGAATCATCAAAATTATAAGAAATTTGGCCCAGTCTTGGTAAAGTTACAAGCACTGTTCACAGAAAGATGTATATGGAATTACCCTATATCTATCCAGTCCGGATAGATATGATAATTTACCAAATATATCAATTAATAGGCGGTTTCACGGCAAAATTTGTATCGTCACGTATTAGTAAAAACACATTCTTTCACATGATTGGTAATAAGAGCTTCCATTCATTTTTTGAGAGGGGGGCGTTTCCAAGACTGGTCTATACCTTTAATTAATGCAAAGTTATTGTGAATATGCGTACTCCACATAAAATCATGTCATCAAGTCGAAAGCAAGTTTTTAGGTCGACAACTTCTGATTTTCAAAGCTTTAGATTTTTGAGCTTTCAGAGAGCTGATACTCCTCTGACAGACACTAAACATGGCATATAATTGATATTATTGGAATCTGTGGCTCATAAGCTTTCCGTTCATATATAATTCATCCATTTCATTTTTCAGTTCGGATATGGTCTTTAAGAACTATGAAGGAACATTAGATAACATTAAACTCCGCGCATCGTAGCTACCTTACCCATTTAATGCCGGCGTATGGCTTATAGTTCCCTTAGAATGCGTCAAGTATTATGCTAAAACATTTACCGTCATACAAAGAGTATTCGAAATTTATGTACATTAGAAAAACTGTTAAGCTGATATTTTAAATTATACCAGCATGGCCACCCAAAACATTCATTGCAAAATATGCGTTGATGGTTGGTCCCATGCGATCCATTTGACAATTCAACAAAGAAAGTCCCGCCAAAGCTAGCAATATTCGAGTGGGCAGAGATTTTGAGTGTGTGTTAAGGTGATAATGTCATTAGAAAATGCCAAATAGCATTTTAAAACAACTTATCTGGCCCCTCGATGCCCAAGGATGTGGTGGCCAAAATATTGTTATATATTACAAATCATCTGGGGCTGTAGCCCTCAGCTCCTCACTTCCTACACCAATGTTTATTACGGTAGTCGGATTGTCAGGCGTTAATATGCTTCCTCACAGGTGATGGATATCTCGGATAATTTGAGCATAGTATGAATCACAGAGTGTTACTTTGCGACGACAACATCGGTACAGCAATGAGTATTCATTATTGCATCTAGGTTTGTAACGAGTCAATTTAAGGCAATTGAATGCGGGATGCGTTTTTGTACGATTGTATCATGCTATTGTTTTTCTAATATTATACAGGTGAAGGTTATCTTGGATGCTTTGTGGACTTAATGAGTGATCGAGTTTTATCCGGTAATTATTTAGATGTCAATCCAGAAATGACCATTCCCTATTGCATCCAGTATTGTAACAATTCAACCACAGCTAACTACGTATACGCTGGAGTTGAAAATGCAAGTGAATGTTTCTGTGGTGAGGCGAGTGATGTTTATGCCCGACATGGGAATGAATCAGATGATTATTGTCATTTGGAATGTTCAGGAGATCCTACCGAGAGCTGTGGTGGGGTAGGATTCATAGCTATCTTTACTAGTGAGTATATGTAGACTTTATATACTTACACATACATCCACCGATGATAATGTGCTGCGACCAATACCGTCAACATTTTTACCGCCTAACATATGATAAAAAAACTACTGCTCAAATATACATAAGTTTATGACTGTTTTGACTATTGTTATATTTGAGAGACCCAAAGTATAGAAACCCTGCGTCTCAGTGTATCCCTCCATTTACACATTTTTTCTCTAAATTTAACATTCATTAATTTACAGCAAATGAATATATTTTCATTTGTAATTCAATTAAAGATTTGCAAAATTATTTATTTAAATGAACATTGTTTTGTTTCTCCTTTTTTTTTGGGGGAATGACAATTGTTTAAGTTGTTTTTTCTATAAAAAAAATAAAGAACTGAAACTGGAACTGAACCAAAAAGAAATGAAACTGTCGTCAGCCATGATTAAGATTTTATTTTTTGAAGGAAATAAAATACACGAGCAGCATCCAATATAGTTTTCATGATAAGCCCACCACATAATTTAAGATCCGATTTTAAGAATTTGAAATAGCACTTGATATGAATAGATTTTAAGGGATTTCGTGCTTTCTTGGAAGAGGAAATACTAAACGATCGGCTCAGGATCGTAGTGAGGTCAGACTAATAATGCGATTGTCTACGATTTGAAGCCGATTCGGCTTTCATTCTGTCAATAAGAGTTCGATGCACTAAAATTAAGTTTGTTGGTATTCTAATCATAAACTGAGCAGGATGAGGATATACCAAGTCGACGTCACTGTAAATCGTGGTTATGATAAAAGCAATATGCTGTATTATCAATGTATGGAGGGCTTTGCGGTAACCAGAAAAATGGGTTTATCTTACGCTTTGGGCAAAAGTACCCGGATGACCGTGCAATTTCACAAAAACAACAACAACAATAATACTAACAATGATAGTAAAAATAATAATAATATTAAACAATGATAATAATATTGAATAGCTTTTCAATTGTGACATGCAGTGTATACATCATTCGGTTTAAGAATATGTCACTCGTCGTGCCGACTCGTGAAATATGCTCATCAGCTCGTGGGATATACACTATGTGTCAAGCTTGTATCCGTTCAAGGCCATCAATATTATAAATACTTTTTATAGCACATGTCACATTGTGATAACAGATAAAACGTCTCTCTATAACTTTTCAAAGTACAATTGACTTATACCATAGCCTGTGTGTAATATTCTTAGAGACTTACCTTGTAAGTCGCCTGTTTCACGTAAATGTAGTTCGCCTCGAGACTGTTGACACGACACCCGCCGTCGTGTCAAATGAGAAGGTTGACGAAGTGACCAGTCAACCAAGCTCAGAGATGACCAGTAATACCAGGGATGCTGTGACGTCATCAACAATGACCACACCCTTGTCCAAGCCTACAACGCTCCAACAAAGTGGCAATTGTTCTTGTAATTATAGGTTTTTACGCTGAGTTTTCTCTTACATAAAATTGATATGGATCCAAATGTACATTAATAATGATACAACTGAGATTAAAAAGAGATATTAAATATATATGAAGATAGAAAATCTTTAAAAAGATCTTGGCCAAAGTATAACTCCATGCATTTATAGAAATGGGGAAGAAGAGGAGGAGAGAAACTTAAGGAACAAATAAATATTTTTTAAAAAGAAAGAAAAAGAAGAAGACACACAAACAAGGTTGCACATTTCTGAATAAAACGTCATAACGTCAATGCATTCGCTTGAAGATATCCGATTATGTCATTAAGTTTTATGGATAATCCAGTCAATCTTCCTTTTAAACTTTACGTTTATTATACGGACGGGTCTGTAAAACCTGGAAGAGGAATATTACGCTACTACTACGTGAATCTTATTTCCTCGTTTTTCCTCCGATTTCATTGCCGAAGGTGTGGGTGTTGCAGTTGGTGAAGGCGTTGTCATTATTTTACTGATCGCGACCATCATTGTCCTGGTAATTTACATCCTCCGAATTCGAAAGTGAGTATCACATTTCCTTTAAAAACGTTTTTTGTTTCCGATTTGGCGAAGAAGACGGCATAAAATGGAACATAGAATCGCTATATTTTTAATTGTGTCATCACTACCACACATAAGTAGAGGTAGAGGTATCGTAGTCACGTGGTTTTAAACGCTTGACTTGAGATGCGGAAGTTGTGGTTTTGAGCCCCGACTCGGTACTGATATCCTTGCCAAGACATTAATCTACATTTGCCACTCTTCATACTAATGGTTACCGGTATGATGGAATTCCCTTAATGCCGTAAGCACCGAAATAAGTAGCTTATAGCTCAGTCTAGATTATAATAATATGGGAGCGTCTTGAGCACATTGCATGGCGGATATAAGCGTTGTGCAAGTATATTGATAGCATTCGTTTCTACTGTATTTAGGTTTGATGTTTATTCTATCATGTACACGGGAATGTACACAAGAAGTTAAAACTCCTCCTCTCACCAAATATGAAATATCAGGCCTATAATTTCTTCACAGTGATCAGATTTTTGCAACTCATCCCTATTTGGCCATTCATTTTACCCCTTTTTCTTATAGGAAACAAGACTCTAATCATGGTGACACCACACACGATATGACTTTGGTCCAGGCCTCAAGTTCACCTGACAAAGATACTGGTTTCTATCATGACATTCCGGACGTCAGAACACCAATCACATCATCAACACCTGCTGGCGATGCTCACTACTCCTCGAAGATATACGACGAGAAACGTGGGCAAGCCACAGATTCTGCTGATAACGTTATACCGACATGATCCACACAATACTCTACCAGGATCGAGAAAAACAGACTTGAAACCGACACTATGGCTATGAAAAGGAAAGAAACCGGGAAGGATGCAGATACATATATTGAGATAATTTTTTCACGTGTTCAAAGTCGAAAGAAAAAATTTCCTCAGAAATTCACTATTAACACGAGATAGATAAATGTTCATTCAAAGGGTATAATTCTTATAATGGACATATACATGTAGATGCACACATTTTCCCGCTTAGCTGATAACTTTTGGTAAACTCAAGAATTTGTACATATATGTTTCTATTTAGATTATAGATGTATTGCATCTTTTAAAACGTTTTATTTTATAGTAATGCATCCGTTGTGTCCTTTGTTTTGTGATTTGCTAAATTCAAATTTATTCAGAGGAAGAAACAAAATACGGAGAGGATAATGATAATGATGATAATAATAATAATAGTAATGATAACAATTAGATTTATATGTACATATATAGCTTCTTTTCCAAAGGATACAAGGCGCTGTCCCTTAGTCAATCAACAAATTAAGAAGATTGTAGAGGTTTTTAGATTTGTTTGAAGAAGTCAAGTGAAGTAATATTTCTGAGAAATGTAGGGAGTTTTTTCCGTAGGCGTGGGGCAATACTAATTGAAAGGATTTGAAGCCAGCCTGTTTTTTAGGGATTTGGGAATGAGAAGGTAAGGAGCTGATGCAAATCGAAGTGAATATGATATTCACTGCTGCTGATAGAGAAGATGTACTGAGTGGTTGACATGACTTTAAAAGTTTGAACAAGTATCTGGTTTCTGGCATTGAATTTAAAGATTACATCAAGTTCAATTTCATTGAAATTTCATGAAAAATGGGGAAGCGAATGGGAAAGGTTGATTGTGCAGTTTGTGAGGATTTGAAATGATCAAAATGATATAAGAAATTGACTCAGTCCCGATGAAAGCACATGCGCTGCACATGGTGATGAGTATGGGACTACACACACCACACTAGTGGCGTGAATGTATGGCTTGTTATTTTACTTTTATCATCATTTTTTTAAATAAATATCTCCCAAAATTGTTCAAATCGAAAACTTTATGGACAACGGTGTAGTTAAAGGACACCCCCGTGTACAACGGTCGAAGTTGTCTAACTATCTTGATTTTTTTTAATTTACAATTTTTTTTAGTAGTCCGACATGGTATTGTTGCGTTCATGAATGTGGGACAGAATTATGACGAATTCCGTAGTCCTCTAGTATGAGGTCGTCTATTCCTCATGGCATATGAAGACATTTGTTGAAGACATTTTAGTTTCTTCAGTTATTCTAGATGTCGGTGTACTCTGCCAGAACATTTCTTGTTCCGATCGACCTGTATTATATTAGAGCTTTACTCAAATATTATTCTTTGTTTTGTAATTAAGGCTTCTATCGTAGATGTGAGCGAGACTTGCGGTTACATCATGTATTTTTTCGAGAGTGATTAGGTGGCCCTGATGAGGGCCCACTCATGCTCGGAAGAATACGTGGTGTTCGTGGCGCAAGCCTGGCTCACTTTTTATTTTTCAACATAGTCATTACTTACATTTTATATGGCGTTACGCTAACGTTCAAGTCAAAGTTGTAATAAACCCTTAAGATTCTGTACTTAAGTAAAATGCCTGTAATGTTTAAAGTCGTTATTGGTTTACTGTTGTTGGAGGTAATATAAGACAAAACTTTTTGGCTCTGCAATTTCACAAAATGTAACTCACCTTTATGGCATGGCCCATGTAAGCCAGGTAGGGTGCTCCCTTTACCCTCACGAAAACTTCACCTGTAAAAATGGTGGGAACGGCACATTACAGGAATATATTCAGACATGTAACAATAATTGAATCTATTTTTCCGTTTTATTTTCGCACACGGGCAATTTATCTCTCTTATTTTAATTTTTGTATACCGTGACTGGAGATTCCAATTTTTCTAATGTACATAGCCTTTGTAGGTTACTCCAGTAGAGTACACATACATGTTCATGTATACATGTATTCGAGTGAAACAAAATAAATCTGTTCGGGAAATCACATTCTTACCCCTTTGCTCTTTGAGGTTTTGATCGGTCTGGGTACATAATAGGGTCCTGGGCATTGTTTCACGAAACCTTCAAGCCGACATCCCATTGAAATGTGTGTAAACTTTATGAATAAACGCGTTTGAATGGGATGTCTGCGAACTTGTACTTATGATAGTTTCGTGAAACAATGCCCTGAATGATAACATCATTTACTTTTCCTATTCTCATATCAGATATCTGTTCAAAGTTTTCATTGTGACGTCATGACCGTAAATAGTGCAGGCAGAGGCAAGTTTTTATGTTTTCATACTATAGATAAAGAGAGATATATTGGTAGATAGAAAGGGGGAGAGAGAAAGGAAGAGAGAGAGCAAAAGAGGGGGAGGAGAAAGGAAAATAGAGAGATAGAGAGAAAGAGAGAAGACCGTGTGTGTGTGTGTGTGTGTGACAGACAGAGAGAGAGAGAGCGAGAGAGAAAAGTGTGTGTGTGTGTGTGTGTGTGTGAGGGAGAGAGAGAGAGGTGAAAATTTTAAGAGAGAGACAGAGAGAGAGAGAAAGAGAAAGAGAAAGGGAGATAGAAAGATACAGAGAGATATAGAAAGAGAGAAAGAGAGAAAGAGAAACGAAGAGAGGGGGTGGGGAGGGGGCTGAACTTTTCAATTTGTCGCTTCTATTTGTCAAAATGATAAGTAAATTATTTCTATTGAACAGTAGCAACATATAATTTGTTATCTATCATTAAAAGATAGTCATCGTTTAAATGTATTACATTTATGCCACACGGTGCTAATTCAAAATTTAAAACTTTGACTACAAACCGCAACACCAAGGCCTGTTCGAGGAATCTGTGTGATATACACATTACGTATTCACGAACACGAATGATGTAGGAGATTTTATAGAATTACGTTTAAACATTCAAACTTACCTGAAGTTTTAAAAACCAACTCTGCATGCATGTACCTGAAAGTGGAACTTGACTCTGAAAATTACTCATGCCGCCTATTATTCATTTATTTCTTTTTCGATAGACTTATTATACAGGGTTAGAAATATAGAACACATAGAAATCGAACAAAAGACTGTTCCTTTGTGAAATGAAAAGAAGAGGTGCCAGAATAACGTGCAAACAGTGTTCTGGGCCCTGTTTCACAAAATGTGTTGTCCATAACAAGTGCCAATAGCTGTTAAAAGCTTCCGAAATCATTGCGTTTGATAGTCGGAGAGCAGCTTTGTCATAGGAAGTTCGCTCAATGTTATTGATAGCAGGTTTTATGAAACAGGGCCCTGCTTCGCAGAGTCTCCGAAGCACAGAAGGGGAATTCAGCAGGGAACCTATCATGATTAGTGGCCTGTGAACTAGCTGTAATAGCGTGTAGTATTATCACGTACCACTGTTGTGCTCATTGAAAAGGACAATATTGTTCAGGATTTTCATTCATTTATTGTGGATAATACTGGATGGATTCGAGCCATGCAGAGCAAAGATATACTGGAACATGAATTTTAGAAGATGGTAATTACGAATAGAATAATAATATATAATTCAAGTGTGTGTTAGCTTAAGAAATATTAGTACTGAAAGTCTGGTAAGATGTAACTTACGATTTCTTTCACCAATTTACTGTCGGCTTCTTCTGGCAGTCACTGGGAGAACTAAAATCTTCATAAAATGTTTTCAGGAAGTTTTTAAAGTATTGGAAACAAAGTTAATTACAGGGATTTAAGCCACTTCGGAGATATAGCACTTGTACAAACGACCCCGAAATATACATAGATCTTTTACACATGGAGACGTCTTTCTTGGTGCATTTTAGAATAATCACTTCCAAATTTATGAAGGAGCTTCATTAATACTTTTTGGTTTGCCCTCTTGAAAAAATATTTCCACCTGTGTATCTTAGAAGGTACCGCTGATAGATAAATACATAATTATTTCATTACTTTCAAGAACACGTATCCAGCGGTCGTCTCGATGAATTTTACATTTTTGTACAAATATTTGGCGTCATTGTACAAATTCTATCTCCGAAGCGGCTTAGGGACCGTGTAGGACACCAAATAACCAAATACCTAAGACTTGTCCTCATGCAATATTGTTGCAATCACAGTAAACTTAGCAACTACAGTTGATTCACTAACATTTGTGGATGGGATATAGGCCTATATACTTTTTTTCATTATAAATCTCTCACGGGTGTCATTCCTACACCATATCCTTCCCACTCAAGCATCATTCCTGTTTTTCTTCAGTATATTAATTTGGATTTCAACAACATGTACTGTTGAAATATGATCCCATTATCACAATTTAACTAAATATGCTCAAGATCATGACGAAAAGGACTGTCAATTATTCGATCGCGATTTCAATCTGCAGAGTCATCGGTGATTCGTATCTACACCTGTACTACTCGAAATGGATTGGCACCATATCATCCTTGTATTCCTGGTGATTCTATTGACACAGTGCAGCAATCACATGGTCAGATGTTTCCTAAGAGGTAACCAATGCACGTTGCACACGAGGAGTCATTTGCGTGACGTAGGACTGCGTCAGTGAATGATGTTGTCTTTGAAACCCCATGTAAAAGTGATATCATACCACAAATGATCGAAAAATGAAGCGTGCAAACCATACTTTCAATAAGTTGTGAATGGGCTAGTTACCTTGATAGGCCCGATTAGCGCAGGTAATAATGCAATAAAAAATAACGCCTCGTTTACAACGGCGTTAAAAAGCCGCGAAAGATACTTTATGGCCCTTGCACACGAGATGCAAATTCTAAAGCAATGAATGTGTTATAATTCTACGCAATGTTTACCCTGTTGATTTTTGCATCTACTAATTTTCCGAAGTCGCTCTCACATGGCGCGTCAAAGACCTCTCCAGTCGTTAATGCAGTCCTCCAACAGAAAATGAAGCTTCGTAGGGAACAGGCATGTGTAATTAACGACCACGGATATTCAATCATTGGCTGAAAGACCTACATTGTATCGCTATCTCATGTTAATTATGTTGTATTGATATATCACTTACAGTATATACATAAGTAATGAAGCAACCTAGCTCCAGAGAGATGATTGTAGTGGTTGCACAATAATTACTCTTTGTTGGAACAAGCAATTTCACATGTTAGTCTTATAATTGTCATATTCTCATATTAAACATAAATCCATTTCCGTGAGAAGTAGTGCATCTTCATACAACATAAAACAGATCACCCCAGTCCAAACTGCCAAAAAATGATCTTCATATGAAGAAAATGTTTCCTTAATGATTAATATTCAAACAACCATTTTCAAGAAAACATTTGCTAAAGGTATTGTCTATAGAAATACAAATTTTGCCTTTGACGAAAAGTAAAAACTTATTATTATTTGTCTACGGAATTATGAGCTCTTATTGACTGGTTAAGCATTAGATTAGCACAAAAAATGTAATTAGTAGTTGCTAATTATAGATCGGGATTGCTCTAATTATTCTTAATGTTGGGATATCCGAAGCTAGCGAAACCCTAGAATAAGCCAGCAATTGCTAGGCTAGGCTTGGCCAAACGCAACATCACCATTGTTATTTTGGTGTGTTGACAGATGTACGGCTTGTTGGTGGTCCAACCTCAAATAAAGGCACAGTAGAGCTCAGACAAGGCGATGGAGCCTGGGAGACAACATGTGGAACATATCTTCAATCCAGTGACGTCATTGTCATCTGTAGACAGTTGGGATTCACGGGAGCAAACATAGCAATAAGAGATACACCGTATGGACAGAATTCAACTCCCACAAGTGGGCTTGATTGTAATGGAGGTAAAGACATATCATTAAAGCGTTTGAAAATTGTATTGCGTAGTCTGCCTACCATTACTAGAAAGATAAATTACAACTTATATATATATATATATATACGAGTATGATACAGGTCCTCGGAAACACATTGGTCATCTTGGTTCATATTTCCTAAGGCAGACTATGTTACACATTGCTTACCTTAGTTCGCATAGTGTCAACCTATCCTTTAAAGAGACGGTTGAGTTCTGGGAAGATAATAATTTGTGAGAGTTATCATTGTATTATGCAAGTGTGGAATCAGAGAAAAAAATGTTCCCTGAAAAGCATAGCTCTTCAAATGGCTTAATATTCTAAATATGGCATGTAACATCATAAACATCGGGACGGATTTTTATGCCACATGTTCGTGTAGTCCCATTTACATCTTTCTGTGTACAGTGCTTGTAACTTTACCAAGACATGGCCAAATTTCTTATCATTTTGATGATTTAAGAACCTTGCAGCAGGGGCGGATCCAGCCGGCGGCAAGGGGAGGGGGCCGAAAAAGGGGCCCACTTCGTGCGAAAATTTAAAACCGTGCCGGCCGATTTTCCGCTCAGTGGGGTAGTGAGCACAATTTTTTTTTGTTTTGCCTTCGAAAATTGAAAAAAATCACCACCACCCCAGAACTCAACTTTATCTTTAAGCTGGAAAATATTGCACTTTTGTTAGGAAAGTAAGGCGGCTCAGGAAATTATTTGACATGTTTTATTGTTTGTTTCGCAACCTTTTAACAAAATGAAGAGTACAAGTAGACGGCATTAATTTCAATTTGGTCGAGGAGGCTGTTGCCGTCTGGCAGATTATCAACTTTCTAGTACATACACTAAGGAAAGTCGACCCTGGTTTGCAATTGGAAGAGTAAGAGGGCGGGGCACAGTAATACTTCTCTTGCTGGTACACGACTCTTAGACTTACTTTACATTTTATCATTGTAATAAAATGTATTTGGTTTGATGTCTCCAATATTCTTCAACGTATTCACTCTGATAGACACTGTTGCCCTTTGATTTACGGATAACTTCCCCACTGCATTATTTCACGTGTTATATGTGATATATCTTTCAATATAATTTGAATATATTTTTGTGAGACTTGAGCTTAAATTGCATCGTACGTTCATTTCATGTTATTTACATTTGATATTTCAGATGAAGCTGAATTGTCAGGATGTAGGTTGTATCTAATTAGTTGCACATCTACAGCAGGAGCAGCTTCGTGTCATGGTAACTTTACTGCTGAAATGATAATACCTCCTTTTGCTCGTGAAATAACATCATACAAAATGTAGAGCAGTATGTGAGAATAATGAAAGAGAGTCAATAAATAAACTAGACTTTAATTTTTCACTTGACAAATTAGGTGATACGTATTCTAATTTACATAATGAAGAACGCTTTTTCACGATTTCATATGATTTTTTTTTAAATGCTCAACCCATTATGCTCCATCCATATGTCAAGTTTCAATTGTGTAGCATATTGATAATGATTATGGATCTATGGAAGATAGATTGAGACAATATGACCATTGACCCTGTACAATAACCAGTTACACCTTTGACCCTAATTGACATAATGAAGAATGCATTTTTACATTTTCATCTTATTTCATGAACTGCTCTACCCGTCATGTTCTACATATATTGTGCTGCGCAAAGATTCAATCAGTTTATTTTTGGCCATTACAAGAAGTGGGTTATTGATGTAGACAAATGCTCATGTACCCTTTAAAGCTCATTTTATGTATTTTACTACAAAGAAAAAAGAAGTCAGTCAGTCACTCAATAGTGTCTGACAGTAAAGTCTAGAAAGTAAACGGGTTTCCTTGCATAATTTGAATACTAGGACACTGCTAAAGTTTAAATTTCACAGATAGGACATACGTGACATATTCTTAATTCCTGCAAAGTTCTACAGAATTTGCAATTTTAACTTTCAAATGAAAATTTCGACATGATCCTAACATTGATCAAAAAACAAAAATCAAGTTACCAGAGCCCATAGTCTCAGCTATAACATACCAAAATATGGGAGAAAATAGAGCAAAAGAAGCAAGATACTGCTCAAAGAACGATGTCATGTACATGTAGATTCATGATGTGAACGAAATTCACCTTCCGTAGGCATAACACGCAAATTAAGAAACATCTGACATGTCGTCTTAAATCGCAATTTTCACTCTAATAACGTCATCAAAATGAAATATTATGTTAATGTTCTTGTACAATTAAATGTAGGGAGTTGTCTCAGCTACAACATATCAAAATTTGGAAGAAATTCGATCAATATTTACAGAGATACAATCGATTTCCCATAAATATGCTGACGTCATAATATGCATATTCTTATTTTGAGTTCCAAGGCTATTACGACGACCTCACGATGTATTTGATGGCCATATGAGACATGAAATCATATCTCCGACTCTTATTCTATTCAAATATGAAGAAAAAAATTCGCGGTCCCCAAGCATACCAAAGAGCTATAATGGACTTTTTATAGGCATTTTTTTTGCCTATATGTATTAAAAGAGCTCGCGCTCATTCCGTTATTAATAGTCATAAAAAGATATAAACATGTTATCAAATTGTTTCGAAAAATATGGGAAATATCATGAAAGAAAAAGAATGGCTATTCTATGTGTCGTACGGCAATGACGAACGAAAACAAGCCCGCATGCGCGTGTACGCGATTTAAAAAAAATGCTCAAAATGGCCTTAAAGGTATCCAAAATGAATTTAAGATGATTTGGAGCAATTTTAAATTTTGCGCGCACACTGACGCGCGCTTTTTTGACCTGAATTTGACCGGACGGATATTGGCCTTGATCATGATAAAAATGAATGAGAAATGACTTTCCGTTATGAAGATATGATCATAAGTTTATTTTCACAAAATGGCGCCTGGATGACGTCACAATGACCTTGAGTCGCTGAAAAGTCACGCAGTTCTAAGTAAGACTAGGATCTATCATCATAGCAAGTTTCATGACAATGGCTTTATACAGTCGAGACAGAGTGCGAACAAATTTGAGGAAGAATAAATGAATAAAGAAAGGAAGAAAAGTCTTGACGAAATCAAAGGTGATACGTATAACTACGTACGTATCACCTAAGAAAGCCATGCATTCAATTAAAGGCACCAAATCAAATTTCTTAGGCTTAGAAGCAAGATCCATCCGATTTGAAAGGAGGAGGACATCAAGCTGAAAGTAATAAAAAAAACCCCAGTGGATACTGTTTAACCGCTCAACAAGCCGTAACCGAATAATTGAGTGTTGTAGTCATTCGCCATATTATGTATCTCCACCATTGGTATGTTTTTTACAGCTATTATTTTCTTTTTCTTTTTTGTTTTTGTTGTACTTCTGTGTTTTCTTCCATTTTCATCAAGTTTTATTTCTTCCATTCCTCTATTCCATTACTCCTTGTGCAAGAGCCACGCAACAAAGTGCGACACACTGTATAATATACTTAAATCGTGCCGACAAACAATACCTGACTTCAATATACACGTATAGCTGTGGCTGATATGAGTATGCTACCCTTTTATTTTATGCAGGATGACGACTTCCCATTAACTATGCCAGTACATACCCAAATCCAGCTTTTAACCTCCTCCGTAACTCCGTGCTGAAGAATTTGAAACTGAAATGGCCGATAAACTCAATAATAATACACCGGAGTACTTGTTTCATGTTGACCCAAATGACTCTGTAACCAATTTATCCTTGTCAAAATATTTTTCTTAATCAATTAAATCCTATCATATTTACGAAGAAGAATGAGTTTTCGATACTGATTGTAAATATTAGAAGCTTAAGTTAACATTTTGACCAGTTACACAAATTTTTAAATACTCAGCGTTCTCTATTTCCATTGATAGGCGTAACAGAAACATGGTTGTGTAATGACCCTCACTCATATTATAACATACATGAATGTAAACTAATGAATCAAAATAGAAGAAATGTGATTGGTGGAGCTATCGCGATAAGTATCTCCAATCATTTTAACTTCGATCTAATACCGCAATTTAATTATGACAGATGATCTCGAGTCCTTCTGTATTGAAATTATAATACCTAATAAAAAGAACATCATTGCTTGAGTTGTATACAGACCTCCCAAATCAAATTACGAAGAATTTGTAACATCCTTAAATGATTTACTTTCTTCCAATAAACTGCACAATGAAAACTCCTTGGGCCGGGGGGGGGATATTTCAATATAAACTTGCTAAATGCAGACCATAATCCCCGATGCGATTTTTTTTCTCGACATGTTTACGCAATCATATATGTAAAATACAATAAAATAAATTATCACTTAATATAGGAAAAACTAATTTCATGCTTTGTAGTAATATAGTTATCCAAGTACCTGGCGATATCCTTTTCAATAATACAAAAAAAGGTTGTGTTGATTGCACGAATTTTTCTGGGATCTCTATAGATAATCAATTTAAATGGAAAAAACATATTGATCAAATATGTTAACTTTTATCTCGAAACATAGGGGTGATTATCAAACTAAAATTTGCTTGCCTTCTGTATTTTATTGACCCTCTATTCGACCCTCATTTTTCCCTATCTAAACTAAGGTATTCTTGGGGAAACGCACAAAAAATCCACACTAACATAATTTTCTTGTTACACAAACGAGCAGTGAGAATAATGAACAATGAAAGATTCTTTTCCCATAAGGAACATGTATTTGTTGAAAATAAAATCCTTAACGTACACGATTTGTTTTCATTCCACCTAGGAATAGTCACGTTTCAATAAACATCCAATCAGGTACCCAGCGCTCTTACACAATTATTTACAACTAACGCACACATATACACATACCCTACTAGACGTCGTAACTAATATCATCTTCCTCTGACCCGAACAGTCTTCACACAAAAAACAATTGTATATACTGGACCGATGTACTGAAATACGCTTGATGCCTCCCTTAATAAACGCGCAGTTATCTTTTGTTTCAAGAAATACCTTAAGCTCACTCTTTTGAATTCACACTCAGCGCCAGCTATGCAACCCTAAGTCTTCAGCCTGCGCAAACAACTTAATTATGCACAAACAAACTGTATTATGCAAATACATCACAAAGCATGGATTTGCTTTCATCTGGTCTTCTTGCTCATGCCTTCCGATTCCTCCCAGTGAATTTCTTTGTTTCCTCTCTAAGGAATTATAAATATATTACCTGTTACGTGGCCCTACTCCTGCTTTTTCATCCCTTTTTTGTGTGTTTTCATCACATGCATGTTTTTTTCTTCTTTTCTCATCATGTCCTGTGACTTATCTGGCAAGAGTTTATTAGAAGATGGGATGTGTTATATATTGTCCCACTGCAAATACGATTATATGGTGGTATAAATGGTTATATCATCATCATTTCGTGTCATCACACCACTATAATATGCCAATATGGATTAAAACTAAGAGCTTTGTCATCGTCAATCTCCTGCCAAATATGAAAAATATGGGACAATTTTGAAAAGCGTTTAATGAAGGGAAACGGTACCACAATTCATTCACCGATGAAAGAATCTTCCATAGTCAGATACCCATAATCTCCCTTTTCCGTCCCCGTCTCTCTTGCTCTCTTTCTCTGCAATCAAAATAAATTAATAAAAATGATTACATCTAGTATGTACGAAATCAACTACAAAAATGGACTTTAACACCCTCCGATGGTTTAGCTAACATTAAATTTCGCACATCTGATCTACCTGATCCACGTAATGCCGGTCTAGGGCTAAGTTCCCTGGGAATGCGCCCGCATTCGGATGCGCATGTAGTTTACTAAAACATTTACCGTGATATAAAGAATATTAAAGAGAAGGTTCATTGAAATATTAAAAAATAGTTAAATAATACCTCTACAGATTGCTGAGAACCTTAAAGGGATTGGGTAACTTTGTCTCAGATTCTGAAACAAAATCCTGGATTTAGCTCATGAGGCAATGATAATTATAACTTTTAGGTCAGTCAGTAACCCCATGACTTTTACAAGCCGATCGCCTGTCTGATTATCAAGATATTTAGGATTGGAAATCGAAATCAAATTTTGCGTTTACCTAACGGTTTTCATAACACTACAGTCTTTTGGGGAAAATGAGTATGGTAAAACCGGTCACTCAAAGATTTTTACCTTTTTAAGGCACTTCATGATCATTTTGAAGCGCAATTTGTTCAGATTTAACATTGTTAAACGATGCCTTTAAGAAAATGATTAAAGTACTTTTTAAGCCCTCACAAATGTGAGGAATAAATTAAATGCAATTTTGACACCCTATCCAGAACCCACATACAAAGTGAAATGACGGCGCGGATAAAAACAAATGCGGTAACAGTGACGTCACGGTGTTAACTACCCTACATCACACATTCTGGACAATGTTGGTTGCCCATTGCGATTTTTAGATATGGGTTAAAAGTTGTTTGTATATTTACCGCCAGTGGTGATATTTCCTTTATTTTTGACACTTTATATGAGATACACCGAATAAATAATACTCTCTACAAATGTTTGTTTGACTTTTATGTTATTTCCGTCACATTTGAGCATACAAATTTGAAAGATAATCACATATTCTGTTGGCATGTTAGCAGTGTTCGTGTCTGATCTGGGAGTGCGAATGACATTTTGCATGCTGACCTTACGACTCTTCTGGAGCAAAATAGGCGACAAACTTACATAAAATTGTCAAGATATTCATTACAAAAATGTATGATAAGGCCGATTAATTTATTATTTTTGATAAATTAAGTCGTAGCACCAGATAAATGAGGAAATGGGAAATCGAGAGAAGACCGACATCAGTCCGGTTTGTGATTCACGACAAGCTCAATCGCCGGGCTGGCTATAGCAAGCCAGCCATTGTGCATGCGCTGCAGCCAAGTTATATAGTACCGCACGTAAGCGTACCGTATATACTGCATCGACATCGGCAAAATCTTCTAGTTGTACTTCTAGGTCAAGATCTCCCAAATCTCCTTTGTCGTTGTCGCTGTCCGAGGTACTTCATTCTTCTATCTCCTCAAAACTAAAATCAAGTATTTTTTCGTCCCTTTCGATATTTCCAGGGGGTTTTGATGAAAGTAGATTACGTCCGGTATGAATGGGTACGTCACTTAATGCAATACATGTGAATTGCACACAAACAACATCGTGCACCGTCGTCAATCAGATCACCTGGGCAGACCATTGTTCACACCGTGACGTCACTGAAAATCAGCTGTATCACGATTGTTTTCGGGGTCTTGAGTGGGTGGAAGTTAAATAAATGTGATATTCTTACTCAGTGTAAACTTACAATTGCAATGATGCCAAATTCAGTCAAGATCAAAATCAATGAACCTTCTCTTTAACAATTTCTGTACAAAAAAACAAAATTAAGCTGATATTCTGAATAATACCAGAATGGCTACCCAAGACATTCAGAGCAAAATATGCCTTGACGATTGGTCCCCTGCAATCCATTTGACATTCCAACAAAGAAAGGCCCGTCAAAGCTTAAAATATTCTAGTGGGCGGAAATTCTGATGGTTTACTGAAGTGAAAATGTCATAAGAATATACTAAAGTAAATTTAAAAACTACATATTTGACCTACTCGAAGCCTAAATACTTGGTGGCCAAAATATTACTATATATTTAAAATTCTTGGGGGTGTAGCCCTCAGCTGCCCACTTCATACACCAATGTTTATTACTGTAGTCGCATTGATAGGCGTTTTTTGTTTTGTTTTTTGTATAAGAGGTTATCATACTTTCTTAATGTTTTGCTACTCCGTCTGCGATTTTTTCTTTTCTCAAAGATACATTTTTATATAACTTTCCAAAGATTTTTAGGTGCGCGATACAATTTTGACAATGTGTTTTTTTCATCTAATTAATACTATTCATAGTGTTGCAATGCATACTTTTATCTTTTTACCGTCAAGTCGTATGTAATTTTTAATTGTTGGCAAGATCCCCCTTTCTCTCTTTCCCCCTTCTTTACCTCTTGTTTCTCACTCTCTCTTTCTTCCTCTTTCTTTATCTCTCTCTCTCTCTCTCTCCTCTCTCTTTCTCAGTCTCTCTATCTTTCCTGCTCTTTCTCTTTCTTCACTTTATCTCTCGGTCTCTTATCCTCTCTTTCTCTTTTTCTCACTTTCCTTCCCTCTCTCCTCTCTCCTCTCTCTCTCTCTCTCTCTTTCTCTTTTAACCTTTTTCTCTACATCCTTCCCTTTTCTCTTCCTCACTTTCATATTTTATTTAGGTACATATTCCTAATATCCTTCTTGTTCGTATTTTTGCTTTTACTTTTACATTTGGTACACAATTAAGGATAAACATGTGATATATACGTGTACTTATAATTATGTAAATGATACTGTTTTTAATTATACACTTGTGTTTTTAAATACAATGTATATCCATGTGCAATTAAGTATATGTAACTGCGATGCATGATTCAATAAAAACCATACCATACATCATTAATATGTTTCCTAACAGGTGATGGCTATCTCGGATGTTTTTTGGATAATAGTAATGATCCAGCTTTACCTGGTGATAGAGTATATGACTATCCATATATGACTATTTCCATATGCATCCAGTTTTGTCACATGTCAACCAAAGCTAACTTTATATACGCTGGCGTTGAATATGGAGATGGATGTTTCTGTGGTGAAGCCAGCGATAACTATACTAGACATGGAGTGCTATCAGATGCTAGCTGTCATGCCCCATGTTCAGGAGACATTACCGATAGCTGTGGTGGGTCAAGATCCATAGCTGTCTTCAACAGTGAGTATATGGAGACTTTATAAACTTATTGGTAATGTGATGCCACTAATGCCGTTATTTTACATTATTATCGCCTATAAAACTTATGATAAAGCTACTGCTCAACCATACATAAATTTATGATTATCATTATTTGAGAGATCCTCATTCTTCAAACCCTGCTTCTCAATGGATCCCTCTATTTAGACAGTTTTCCTCTGAAAAAAAATATATACATTTTCTTTTGTAATTCGATATAAATTTTGTACAAAATGCACTATTATGCACATTGATTTATTTGATTTTTTTGCGGGGAGGGGGGGCACAATTGATTATAATTGTTGTTTTGTTGGAAATGAAAATTAAAAAAGAATGACACTGAGACTCAACCAAAAAGAAATGATGCTGTCGTTATCTCAGCTTCAGACAAGATTTAGATTACTATTCTTTAAGAATTGAAATTTCGGTGCACTAAAATTAAGATTTTGATACTCTAATCATTATTTACAAGCTAAATCATGAACGAAATGTTCGTTTAGATATCCTATCTAATACTTCTTTAACGCTTTGGGCATAGTTTTACAACAACAACAACAACAACAATAACAACAATAATAATAATACTTATCATAATAGTTATAATACAAATAAATACAAAATAATAATAATAATAATAATGATAATAATAATAATATTGAATATTTCTTTTGTGAGATACAGTGTATACCGCTCTCGCTTTGGGCATATTTCACTCGTCGTGCCGACCGACTCGTGGTATAAGCTCATCAGCTCGTGGGATATACCCTCGTCATTCTTGTATCCATTCAACGACATCAATATTATGAATGCTTTTCTATAGCGCGTGTCACAATGTGATAAGACGTCTCTCTATAACTTTTCAAAGTACAATTGACTTATACCATGGCCGGTGTGCAATATTCTTTAGAGACTTACCTTGTAACTCGTCTGTTTCACGTTTATGTAGTTCACGTCGAGACTGTTGACACGACATCCGCCGTCGTGTCATCTGAGAAGGTTAACGAAGTGACCAGTCAACCAAGCTCAGAGATGACCAGTAATACCAGGGTTGGTGTGACGTCATCATCAATGACCACACCCTTGTCCACGCACTCAACGCTCCAACACAGTGGCAACGGTTCTTGTAATTTTAGATGCTATGCGCAGATTTCTTACAAGGGATGAAATTGATATGGATCCAAATGTACATTATTAATGGTATAACTGAGATTAAAAAGCGGTTTGAAATATATATGAAGAAAGAAAATCTTTTAACAAATCTTGGACGAAGTATGACTCAATGCATTTGCCAAAATGACAAAGAAGAGGAGGAAAGAAACTTAAGGAACAAAGAAATATAGAGAAAAGAAAGAAAGAAAGAAAAAGAAGAAGACGATCAAACAAGGAGGAACTTTTGTAAATAAAACATTATAACGACAATGCATTCGCTTTAAGATATCTGATTATGTCATTAATTGTTTATGAATAATCCAGTCAATTATCCCTTTTAAAATTGACGTTTATTACACGGACGGGCCTGTAATACCTGTAAGAGGAAACTAACACATGTCGTAGGTGTCATGGTCGAGTGGATACGTCGCCGGACTATCGATCACAAGGTCCGCGGTTCGAGTCCCGCCGCGGCACTAATGTCCTTTTGCAAGACATTGATCTACATTTGCCACACTCAACCCAGGTGAGGTAAATGGGTACCTGGCGGGAATCATTTCCTTGAAATGCTTGAGCGCTCTAATGGCAGCAAGGCTAAAGCCGGGGTAATAATAAATGCGCCTCGGAATAGAATTTTTCAGATAGTCGGCGCTATAGAAATGCCTATTATTATTATTATTATCTTCATGTATAACTCTACTTCTACGTGAATCTTATTTCCACGTTTTTCCTCCGATTTCATTGACATTGCCGAAGGTGTGGGTGTTGGAGTTGGTGAAGGCGTTGTCATTATTTTACTGATTGCGACCATCATTGTCTTGGTAATGTACATCCTCCGAATTCGAAAGTGAGTATCACATTTCCTTTATCAACTTGTTTATCCTATTTGGCAAAGAAGACGACAAAAAAGGGAACATAGAATCGCAATATTTTTTCACAATCTCGTCATCGTACCACACATAGGTAGAGGTAGAAGTAGAGTTATCGTAGTCACGTTGTTTTAAACACTTGACTTGAGATGTGGAAGTTGTGGTTTCGAGCCCCGACTCAGTGCTAATATCCTTGCCAAGACATTACGCCACTCTTCATACCAGTGGCGGATCCAGGAGGGGGGCCGGGGGGCCCGGGCCCCCCCTAGCCAAAAACAGGTAAAAACACCCTTTTTGAAGAAAAAAAGAAGATGGGCCCTCCCTGGCGCCCAAGGGGGTGGCGGTGGAACAAAAATCACCCATCCCGTAGGGAAACAAAATTATCGGGTGCCAAAAAAAAATAATTGTGCTCACTACCCCTGGCGTAACTCTTCCTCTCACCAAATATGAAATATCAGGTCTATAATTTCTTCACAGTAATCAGATTTTTGCAACTCGTCCCTATTCGGCCATTCATTTTAACCCTCTTTTTCTTACAGAAAACAAGATTCTAATCATGGTCAATCCTCACACGATATGACTGTGGTCCATGCCTCAAGATCGCATGACGAAGATACCGGTTTCTATCATGACATTCAGGACGTCAGAACACCAGTCCCATCATCATCACCTGCTGGAGATGCTCACTTCTCCTCGAAGATGTCCGACCAGAAACATGGGCATGCCACAGATTCTGCTGATATCAGTATACAGACAGAATCCACACAATACTCTACCAGGATCGAGAAAGACGGACTTGATACCGACACCATGGCTATGGACAAGAAAGAAACCGGGAAGGGTGCAGATCCATATATTGAGATGATTTAGTAAAGTGATCAAAGTCGAAAGAAATAAATTCCTCAGAAAGTCACTATTAACACGAGAAAGATAAATGTTCATTCACAGTGTATAATTCTTATAATAGGCATATACATGTAGTTGCAAAAATTATCCGGCTTAGCTGATAACTTGTGGTAAACTCAAGAAATTGTACATATATGTTTGTATTTTTATCATATGTGCATTGCATCTTTTAAAACGTGTTATTTTATAGTAATGCATCCGTTGTGTCCTTTGTTTTGTGATTTGCTAAATTCAAATTTATTCAGAGAAAGAAACAAATACAGAGTGGATAATAATAATGATGATAATAATAATAGTAATAATAACAATTGGATTTATATGTACATATATAGCTTCTTTTCCAGAAGATACAAGGCGCTGTCCCTTAGTCAACCAACCAATTAAGAAGATTGTAGAGGTATGTTTTCAGATTTGTTTGAATAAGTCAAGTGAAGTAATATTTCTGAGAAATGTAGTGAGTTTATTACGTAGGCGTGGAGCAATACTAATTGAAAGGATTTGAAGCCAGCCTGTTTTTCAGGGATTTGGGAATGAGAAGGGAAGGAGCTGATGTAAATCGAAGTGAATATAATGTTCTCTGCTGCTGATAGAGTGAGGAGATGTTCTGAGTGGTTCACATGACTTTAAAAGTTTGAACAAGTATCTTGTATCTGGCATTAAATTTAAAGATAACATCAAGTTCAATTTCATTGTGCAATTAAACAATGGGGAAGCGAATGATAAAAGTTGATTAAGTAGTTTGTGAGGCTTTGGAATAACAAAATTGAAAATAATTGACTCTGTCCCGATGAAAGCACATGCGCTGCAGATGGAGATGAGTATATGGGACTACACCTTTGGCGTAAATGCTTGGTCTAAACACGTAATCAAATTATCGCCAATATAAGAGCACGTGAAGAGCAATCCTTTTCAGGGGAAATTTTTACTATGACCTTTTTCCAAACTGACATGACATAATGAGAAATCTCACAAAAGTGTTTCATTTTCGAGACTCCAGACTCAGTCTCGCTGACAAGGAAATTAGTATATGGGACTACACACACACAAAAGCACACACACACTCACACACTCACATGTGGAATGAATGTTTGGTCTAAACACGACATTAATTTATCGTCAATATGAGAGCAAGTGAAGAGCAATCCTTTTGAGGGGAATGTTTTACTATGGCATTCTTTCAAACTGATATGACATAATGAGAAATCTCACGAAAGTGTTTCATTTTTCCACACTTCAAGCTTTTCTTTAAAATGAAAGTAGCATAGACCTATACTGGTCACTATATATTCAGCAATAGTTAAAGGCAAATATGGATGAAAAAGAAATCCCAGTTTAGATATGCCTTTTTTAGTAGTGATATAATGCTTTGTTTATAGCGGATAGATACTTAATAACTCTAGTCATAGAGTTGTTTGACTCTTGTTCAATGCATGACACATAATAGTCATAATTTCATTTAAATATTTCAAAGTCTACCGTATCATTTTCTCTATCCATATATACAATGTAGCAACTATGTTCTAATTAACATGCTCATGTAAATGCTAACATATTATGGTCTAGCGCAGTTGTCAACGATTAGCAAATGGATTATGAAATACATTATACATAGTTTCCTTTACTTTCGTGAGTTATGTAGCAGAAGAAGATATATTTGATATCAGAGCAAATGCAGTGTTTTTTATATTTCACTTTTAAAAAGATTATGAAAAATTTTACTTTCTTCATCATTTGTAATTCTTATTTTTTTGTAATATCTCCCAACATATTTCAAAACAAAACTTTATGGGGAACGGTGTAATTAAAGGATACCCCTGTGTACAACGGTCGATGTTGTCTAATCATCTTTCATTTTTTTATTTACATATTTAAGAAGTCTGACATTGCAGTGTTGCGTTCGTAACTGGGTCATTCCATGAGGGTGGGACAGAAATATAACGAATATCACGGTCCTCTAATATGAAGTCGTCTATAATTTATTGCAAATGAAGATATTTGTTGAAGAATCTTTTTTCAGTTAATACAGATGTCGATTGTGCTCTGCCAAAACAATTCCTGTTCCAATTGGTACTCTATTGTATTAAAGCTTTGCTCAATTAATTTTTGTGTTATTTTGTAATTAAGGCTTCCATGGCGAAGATGGTGTTAGCGAGCCTAGTTTGCCGTTACACCATGTATTATTTCGAGAGTGATTAGGTGGCTCTTTTGAGGGCCCACTCATGCTCAGAAGAATAAGCGGTGTTAAAGAGAAAGACCAGTTCTGTTCATGCGATTGCATTGTGAAAGAAACGTTGTGGAATCGATCAGAAAAGGTTGATCATCTAGCAAATAAGTATTGGTGTGTACTGCAAGGTTCTGGAATCATCAAAATAATAAGAAATTTGGCCCAGTCTTGGTAAAGTTACAAGCACTGTACACAGAAAGATGTATATGGGACTATACCCGACACGTGCGCGGACGTGCGCGATATATATTTGGTACCAATAGATATAATAATTTATCAAATATATCAATTAGTAGGCGGTTTCCCGGCAAAATTTGTATCATCACGTATTAGTCAAAACATATTCTTTCACATGATTGGTAATGAGAGCTTCCATTTCATTTTTTGAGAGGGGGGGCATTTCCAAAACTGGTCTTTTCCTTTAATTCCGCAAGCCTGACTCAGTCTTTTTTTTCAACATGGTCATTATTTACATTTTATATGGCGTTACACTAACTTTCAAGTTTAAAGAGAAGGTTGAGTTCTGGTCATGCGATTGCATTGTGAAAAAAACAGTGTGAAATCGATCAGAAATGGTTGACAATCTAGCATATAAGTGCTGGTGTGTACTGCAAGGTTCTGGAATCATCAAAATGATAAGAAATTTGGCCCAGTCTTGGTAAATTTACAAGCACTGTACACAGAAAGATGTATATGGGACTACACGAACATGTGGTATAAAAATCCGTCCCGATTTCTATGCTATTACATGCCATATTTAGAATATTAAGGAATTTGAAGAGCCATGCTTTTCAAGGAACATTTTAAATCTGATGTTCTTCCACATTTGCATAATAACAATGATAACGTTGACAAATTATTTTTCACCTCTTCCCAGAACTCAACCTTCTCTTTAAGTTGTAATAAACCATTAAGATTCTGTAATTAAGCAAAATGCCTGTAATGTTTAAAGTCGTTATTGCTTTATTGTTGTTGGAGGTAATATAAGACAAAACTTCTTGGCTCTGCAATTTCACACAATTTATCTCACCTTTATGGCATGGCCCGTGTAAGCCATGTAGGGTGCGCCCTTACCCTCATGAAAACTGAATCACAATCACGAGAATGTAAAGCGAAAACTATGCACCTGTAAAAATGGTGGGAACGGCACATTACAGGAATATATTCATAACTACAAGTGCGCCGACGTCCCATTGAAATGTGTGTAAACTTTATGAATAAACGCGATTAAATGGGATGTCTGCGAACTTGCATTATGATTGTTTCGTGAATCAATGCCCTGAATGATAACATCATTTATCATTTATCAGATATCTGTTCAAAGTTTTCTCTGTGCCGTCATGACCGTAAATAGTGCAGGCAGAGGCAAGTTTCATACTAGAGAAAGAGAGAAATATATAGATAAAAAGGGGAAGAGAGAAAGGAAGAGAGAGAGAAAGAGAGAAAGAGGGGGAGGAGAAAGGAAAAGAGAGAGACAGAGAGAAAGAGAGAAGACCGTGTGTGTGTGTGTGTGTGTGTGTGACAGAGAGAGACACGTACAGAGAGAGCGAGAGAAAAGTGTGTGTGTATGTGAGGGAGAGAGAGGGGTGAAAAGTTCAAGAGAGACAGAGAGAAAGAGAAAGGGAGAGAGAAAGATATAGAGAGATTTAGAAATAGAGAGAGAGAAAGATAAAAGAAGAGAGGGAGTGGGAAGGGGGCTGAACTTTTTAATCTGTGGCTTCTATTTGTCAAAATGATAAGTAAATTATTTCTATTGAACAGTAGCAACATATCATTTTTGTTTCTATCATGAAAAAGATAGTCATTGTTTAAATGTATTACATGTATGCTACACGGTGATAATTCGAAAATTAAAACTTTGATTACAAACCGCAACACCAAGGCCTGTTCGAGGAATCTGTGTGATATACACATTACGTATTCACGAACACGAATGATGTAGGAGATTTTATAGAAGTACGTTTACACATTCAGACTTACCTGAAGTTTTAAAAACCAACTCTGCATTCATGTACCTGAAAGCGGAACTTGACTCGGAAAATTATTCATGCCGTCTATCATTTATTCATTTCTTTTTCGATAGACTTATTATACAGGGTTAGAAATATAGAAAAAATTGAATCGAACAAAAGACGGCTCCTTTGTGAAATGAAAAGAAAACTGAGATGCCAGAATAACGTGCAAACAGTGTTCTGGGCCCTGTTTCACAAAATGTGTTGTCCATAACAAGTGCCAATAGCTGTTAACAGCTACTGAAATCATTGCGTTTGATAGTCGGAGAGCAGCTTTGTCATAGGAAGTTCGCTCAATGTTATTGATAGCAGGTTTTATGAAAAGGCCCTGCTTCACAGAGTCTCCGAAGCAAAGAAGGGGAATTCAGCAAGGAACCTATCGTGATTAGTCGCCTGTGAACTAGCTGTAATAGCGTGTAGTATTATCACATACCGCTGTTGTGCTCATTGAAAAGGACAATTGTTCAGGATCTTCACTCATTTATTGTGGATAATACCTGATGGATTTGAGACATGCAAAGCAAAGATATACTGGAACATGAATTTTAGAAGATGGTAAGTACAAATAGAATAATAATATATAATTCAAGTGTGTGTATTAGCTCATGAAATACATACTCCTGAAAGTATGGTAAATGTAATATACGACTTCTTTCACCAGTTTACTACCTGCTTCTTCTGGCAGTCACTGGGTGAACTAAAATCTCCATAAAATGTTTCCAGGAAGTTTTTAAAGTATTGGAAACAAAGTTAATTACAGGGATTTAAGCCACTTCGGAGATATATACAAACGACCCCGAAATATACATAGATCTTTAACACATGGAGACGTCCCACTTGGTGCATTTTAGAATAATCACTGCCAAAGTGATGGAGGTGCTGCATTAATACCTTTTGTTTTGCCCTCTTGAAAAGAATACTTTCCACCTGTATATCTTAGAATGTACCGCCGGTGCATACATGAATAATTATTACACAACTTTCACGAATATGTATCCAGCAGTCGTCTCAATGGGTTTTACGATTTGTGTACAAATGATGCTGACGATCATGACGAAAAGGCCGGTAAAATATTCAACCCCGATTTCAATCTGCAGATTCACCGGTGATTCGTAACTATTACTCGAAATGGATTGGCATCGCATCATCCTTGTATTCCTGGTGATTTTATTGACGCAGTGCAGCAATCACATGGTCAGATGTTTCATAACAGGTAACCAATGCACGTTGCACACAAGGCATCATTTGCATGACGTAGGACTGCGTCAGTGAATGATGTGGTCTTTGAAACCCCATGTGAAAGTGATATCGTACAAAAAGTGATCGTGAAATAAAATAATGCAGAATTTTTTTTTTCTCAATAAGTTTTGTTTGGGTTTGTTGCCTTCATAGGCCCGACTAGCGCAGGTAATAATGCAATCAAAACTAACGTCTTGTTTATAACGGCGTTAAAAAAGCCGCGAAAGATACTTAATGGCCATTGCAAACGAGATGCAAATTCTAAAGCAATGAATTTGCCATGATTCTACGTAATGTTTACCCTGTTCATATAGCATTTACTAATTTTCCGAAGTCGCTCTCACATGCCTCGTCAAAGACGGTGCCAGTCGTTAATGCAATCCTCCAACAGAAAATGATGCTTCGTAGGCAACAGGCATGTGTAATTAATGACCACGGATATTCGGTCATTGGCCGAAAGACCTATTTTGTATCGCTATCTCATGTTATTTCTATTGAGTTATAAAAATACAGTAGATCTTAATAAACCTACAGATTATAGGACGGTACAGATGATTGTAAAAGTACAAGAATTACACACTTTTGATGAAAAAAACAATTTCACATGTCGGTCTCCCAATTCTCATATTCTCACATTAACATAGACCCATTTCGGTGAGAAGTAGTGCATCTTCCTCCTACATAAAAAGTCCCCTATCCCATGCTGCTAAGAGCAGATCTTTATATTTTAGCAATTGTTGGCTTAATCATATTAATAATGAAATTATATTCCTCTTTTTCAAGTGAACATTAAATAAACGTTTAGGGTTTTGTTTACGGAAAAAACTGTGTATCGTAAATGAAAGGTAATTGTTTTATCTATAAAAGTGAAGTCTATTGATATGCTGGTTGGGCATTTGCTTGCGAGAACCTAGTCGTTGCCATTTCTGGCTAGCGTTTGCTCGAGCTTTACATAATGTTGCAATATCTGAAGACGCTAGCAAGAGCCTATTATAAACAATGGCTAGGCTTTGCTAGTTTCATGTACCTTACATTGTACAATTTTTAATGTTGATAGATGTACGGCTTGTTGGTGGTCCAACTTCCAATAAAGGCACAGTTGAGCTCAGGATAGACAATGGGACATGGGAGACAACATGTGGAGTAAATCTCGGTATCAGTGACGTCATTGTCATCTGCAGACATTTGGGATTCACCGGAGCAAGCAGAGCAATAACAGACACACCTTATGGACAGAATTCAACTCCCATCAGAGGGATACATTGTAATGGAGGTAAAGATATATCATTTAAACTTTTGACAATGTTATTGCCTTGTCTGTCTGTTAATAACTACTAGGAGGAAACAAATACAACTTATATATGAAGAGCTCGGTTCCAAAACCTATTACATCCATAAATCAACGTTCTGAGAAAACACGATTTTTTTTTTTTAATTATCATAGTTAAATAGCAATGTCAGTTTGAAATGATACGTTTGAAAGTCTGCACAAATATTTTTCATGAAATTATGTTTTTTAATTTTTTTTGTGGATATAGTACCTTTTGGAACCGAAATGGGATGTAGTACTTTTTCTTGGAACCGAAAATCTTGAATACTGTATTCAAATTACAATGCATAACTTGAATGGATATAGAAACCTTTTGGAACAGAACTGAATTTTAAATGCCATTTTTTACTTTTGGGGGGAAATTCAGCTTTTTGGTAGTGTCAGTGTATGAGGCTACCGGAAATGTGTACATCAATGCAACAAAAAAAAATCAACTTTGATTTTAAAAATGGATGTAGTACCTTTTGGAACCGAGCTCTTCTTATATGCGAGTATACCACAGGTCCTCGAAAACCCGTTGGTCACTTTGGTTCATATTTCCCGAGACAGAAGAGGTTACACATGATATGCCTTATGCATCAGCCAACCTTTGCGTATTTGGCTTGCGTATTGCTGCGTATTTAAGGCAAGCCGTTTTAACATTTCTTCCTATTTCTCGATATCAAGAAATGAATTCTTGATATCAAGAATTACCATTGCTTTACAACAGAAAATCATTTCTTGCTATCGAGAATTTATTTCTTGATATCAAGAAATAGAAATAAATACTAAATACGCAAGCCAAATACGCAAAGGCGTGATTGAGGCATAATAGTTCGAAACGTGTCAAAACTCTCCTTCAAGCTGGAAAATAGTGCACTTTTGTAAAGAAACTAATGAGGCTAATGAAATTATTTGATATGTTTTGTTTGTTCCACAATCTTAACAAAAGTATGAGCACAAATGAACGGCATTATTTTGAATTTTTTCGAGGAGGCTGATGTCTGATTCTGCCAGATTATCATATTTCCAGTACGTACACATTTAAGTCGAACCTGGTTTGCGAGTGGAAGGGCGAGGAAGGGGGTATTTTATCTTTTGATGGTAGACAGCTTTAAATGTTTATTGTTTATTTTATCATTTCCAAGAAAATGAATTTGGTTTAATGTATTTAATATTTGTCCACTTCTGCACCCTGAATGAAATGAGTATTAAGTAAAGATACCTTTGCCCTTTGATTTATAGTGACCTCCCACCACACATGTATTTCCCATAGTTCATGTAGTATAATCATTTTCGTATGTAATTTGAATATATTATTGTGAGACCGGAGTTAAAATGGGATCGTACATTCATATCATGTTCTCTTACAATTTGATATATTTCAGATGAAACTGACTTGTCAGAGTGTGCATTGTTTTCATCGGCAATTGACTGCGCGGATGCAGGAGGAGCTTCGTGTCATGGTAACTTTTTCTGGTGAAATTATATTACCACCTTTTGGCTTGTGAAATAAGATTACACAACATATAATAATAATAATAGTGTAAACCTAGCGCACACACCGTCCAGGGACGCTCATGGCGCTAGCTCAGCAACAGTTCTCATAGGTACAAGTAAAGTAAATGTTTATTTGATAATAGAAATATACCATCAGAAACTCAAAAACTAAAAAAAAAAAAAAAAATTGCAACACCCATTTCAATCCTCAGCTCCGCCCGGTGGGGCCCGGTTCCCTCCAGCTGCTCCGTTCACTGACAATTTGAGGGACTAGCCCAGTCAGCACATGATTCACAGGAGCTCTAGCATCCGAGGCCACCGGGCCCCACACGGGCAGCCAATGAGACTAAATGGTGATAACTAATGAAGCTCAGATATATATATACAAATAAGATATTAATTAAGGATTTAGTAAAATAAACTTATACAACTTAAGGAAATACCGGGTTACAGATGGAATAGGCAAGTCTTAAAACGATCTTTAAAGGTGGAGAATTTTGCAGTACAGCGAAGTGATGAGGGAAGCTTATTCCATAATTTGGCTGCTGCATGCGAAAAAGCAGTGTCTCCCCATGAATGATGGGTACGGGGAATTTGCAGCAAATTATCACTTCCGGATCTTAAGGTACGAGTTGGATTGTAGGGGTGTAGTGAGTCTTTAATATATTGTGGTGAAATTCCATGGAGGGCCCGATAAACAAGTAAAATGTTTTGAAGTGGGCCCTTTTCTGGACAGGTAGCCAGTGGAGGGAGCGTAATATAGGGGTAACAACATTCTTGGTGTGAAAGTAAGAAGTCTTGCACTGGCATTTTGGAGGGATTGCAGTCTATCTTGCTGCTGTTTAGTGAGTCCAAATAGAATAGAATTACAAACATCTAAGCGAGATGAGATTATCGCATGGATTAATTGTTCACATGCTTGTCTAGTCAAAGATTTTCGTATGAACCCAAGGTTCCGTAGTTGATATCTCACAGACTTCGATATGCTAGATACATGTCCAATAAATGACATATTATTGTCAAATATCACGATGACACCAAGGTAACGAACCTTTGAGGCTGGCTTTAAAACTTTGCCACCTACATGCAAACCTAAAGGATAATGATTAGCTCTCAGTGAAGAATTCTTAGAGCCCAAAATGATAAACTCATTTTATTTTCATTTATTTTAAGACCGTTGGAATCCATCCATCCCTTTCTTGTCATGAATACAGGCTTCTACAGTTCTCTTAGCATCCGCAATTGCATATGAGGAAGGATGTACGGAAACGAACAGCTGAATGTCATCAGCGTAACAATGATACTTTATATTATGCTTTCTAATTATTGCACTGATTGGCTCAAGGTAGACAGAAAACAATAACGGGCCACCAACAGACCCTTGTGGTACACCATATGAAAAGACAGTTTTGTCGGATTGAGAATCATTTACAGAGACATACTGGGTTCTTTTGTAAATGTATGATGAAAACCACTGCAACGCAGTGCCTGTTACCCTAAAAGAGAGTGTAGTCTCTTAACAAGTATTGTGTGGTCAGTAGTGTCAAAAGCACTTGACATATCAAGTAGCACAAGAAAAGTAATATAACCTTTATCCATTTCAGAGAGGATACTGTCCACAAGATTAGTTAGCAGTGTTTCCACACTATGGTGCGGGCGGTAGGCAGATTGAAAATTATCAATTACATTATTTTCAATAAGATATGTGCGAAGACGTGAGAAAGCCACTCGTTCCGCGAGTTTGGACAGATATGACAAATTTGAGATAGGTCTATAGTTCTGGAAACATTCACTGTCCAAATTATATATTTTTGTCAAGGTGGGCGCACTGCTGCAATCTTCATACTGTCAGGAACTATCCCCGAACCAAAAACTTGTGTTTATTATAGTTACAATTGATGGTACAATAGCAGGGAGACATTGTTTCAAAAGCGATGTTGGTATGGGGTCAAGTTCACTGGATTTAGAAGGTGAACTCAATATGATTGACTCAATCTCATCAGGTGTTGTTGGAGATAGTGTATCTAGTGTCTTTTCTGTAACCAAAGGAATTTCAAACCCTCCGATATTAGTAAGAGCTGATCTAACATTCTGAATTTTTTCCACAAAGAAATTGTTAAAACGATCTGCAAGATTTACGTAAGTAGGAAGGGAGATTTCTTACTTCTGTTAAGCAGAACATTTGTAACTCTAAAAAGCTGTTTTGTACTTGTGCAGCTTTCAACCAGCATAGAGTTATATGGTGTTTTGGCAGCGCGAACACTAAGCTGCACTAACTGACGCTGGTTCCAGGCTGATATTTCTCAAGATCAGACTCTAGGCCCGTTTTAAGCCATTTGCGCTCCAATCTCCTACGTTGGATTTTTTTGTTTGCAATATCTTGACAGTACCACTGTGTGTTAGGGCGAACTGTGACAAATCTCTGTTTCACAGGAGCATACTCATCAAGGACAGTTCTTAATAGAGAATTATAACATTCAACAGATTCTGAAACATCACTAGTTGAACAAGGAGAGGTAATTCAGAGATTCTTTCCATAAATGATACAATATTTATGGACTCGATGTTACGTGTGTGTATGACACTCTTTGCAGCAGGAGGTTTTATTAAGTTCAACTTACAAATTATAGCAGAATGGTCAAAAAGACCATCCACCACCATTACATCTGTCACGTTATTTTTATCTGACTGGCGAGTGATAAGCAAGTCCAGAGTGTGGCCATGTATGTGTGTTGGGACCTGAATATGTTGTATAAGGTCATAAGCACTTGGAGTTTCGAGGAAAAGCCTGGTATTTGGGGAAACATCATTAACATGAATTTTAAAATCCCCAGCAATTAACAAACTAGAATTCTTAAAAGAAGGTAGTCTTAAGAGACAGAGAAATCATCTATGAACTGCTTGAGAGAGGATGAGACACTCGGAGGCCTATAGATAACACACACATCCATAGATACATAATTATGTACAATGCTGATTTCAGTCATTTCAAATGTACTAATATTAAGTGAGGAAGGAACAACTTTAACATCCAAGTTACTACGATAAAGGAGTGCAACTCCACCTCTTTTATGGAGTCTTGGTGTATGACTAAACCTGTAACCACCTGGATTTAGGGCTGATATCACAGCATCATCATCTGGATGCAACCATGTCTCACATACACCAACAATATCAAGGTCATTATCTATAACAAAGTCATTGAATTCAGAGGTTTTATTACGGATCGAACGAGTATTAATCATACAAAAGGAGACACTCTGTTGTGGTCGATCAAGTTTATCCTTTGAATGGTGAGGCAGTGATGCCATACATTTATTTCGGTGACAGTTTCTACGTTTGCCACCTCGATTTCCCTGCGCGTTTTACGTACCGGTATACAAGGTTGAAGCCCATATGATGTGATTACATTTAAAATATCATGTGGTAATCTTTCCACTGCCGAAGCCCAACTGTATTATACTAATATATACATGTTGTGTGGACTTGAGCTGAGAACTGGCATTAGTCACATTAGCCTATAGGTGTGTTATGAATGGCATTAAATTTATTATTATCTGGCCCTGGATTAGGGTGTATATCACCTGTATTCAAAAGTTAAAGTTGAAAACTTGCACATGAATTAGCATTATATAGAATTCTTCTTTTCAAGAAGCAACTCCTACTATAAGGTTGACGTACAAAGTCATTTACAGAACCACTAACAAAAGACCAAGTATGTGCACATGGAATGTTACTCACATGGAAGCACAATGTTACAAGAAGCCAGAGAAGAATAGAAGCCATTGTATTACATAAAAATACTCACGGTCGTGTTTAGTCAGGCAGTGACAATACAAGGTTAATGCTACTTACAGTACAGTAGAGAGTGTAATATGGCTACACTTCCAAATGCAGTAAACCTCAAAAACTTTCCTCCTTGAAAAACACAACTTTAAGAACATTTCCAAAGCCTAGACTTTCCTAGCAGGTTCCTGAATACTTATATAATCCTATGCTAACAATACAAGACAAAATATCAGTTTAGAACTGGTAAGAGAACGTTGCTATGAGAGAGCTAGCACTAGCATGCAAACACATGGTGTGCGCTCATCTAAGGTTATATAGATAATTTTGTAAGAATAATTAGAGAATCACTATATAAAAAAGTCAGAAATCATAGTGGCACTAAACAAAATTTCGTGGGCTTAGAAGCAATATCCATCAAATTTAAGGGGGCGGGGCGTAAATCATGGCCCCAAAATATGGAACACCCTCCCTTCTGTTGTCCGCATATCCATTTCGATTGACTATTTTTAATAAGAAGAACATACAGACGCACCTCTTCTATAAACTGAATGTATATTTCTACAATTTTTTTTTCTCCTTATTTTGTTGTTTGTCATTAGCATGAATTTGACATGTAAAGCTCGTTGAGCAATATTTAAGTAGATTTTGCGCTTTATAAAAAGCAATTGTATGTATTATATAATATGTAAGGGTGCAATATATTTTATGGCCCTAAAGGTTGTAACCTCCTATGTAACGTGATGTATACGTGTCTGGCAAGAGTTTATTAGAAGATGATACTTATTTCAAGTTATTTTCCCACTGTTACTATGTTTATAGGGTTATATTAATGGTTATATCATCATCATTTCGTGTCATCACAACACTATATTATGCCAATATGGATTAAAACTGAGAGCTATGTCATCGTCATTCTCCTGCCAAATATGTACAGAAGGTACAATTTTGGAAAGTGTTTATCGAAAGGAAGCGGTCCCTCAATTCATCCACTGATGAGAGAATCTCCCATAGATACCCATAATCTACGTGTCCCCTTCCCGCTCTCTCTCTCTTTCAATACAAATAAATAAATAAATACAAATGTGTACATCTAGTATGTACGAAATCATCCTATGGGTCAACAATTTAGGACTATGAAGGAAACATTAGATAACTTTCAACTCCGCGCACCGGATCTATCTGACCCATGTAATGTCGGTCTAGGGCTTAGTTCTCTAGGAAAATGTACCGTCATATGAAGAGTATTTAAAATGTCTGTACAGATGCAAAATTTTAAGCTGATATTCTGGAAAATACCAGCATGGCTACCCAAAACATTCAGAGCAAGAAAAAGAGAAAAGTTTTGATAGGTGGTCCCCTGCAATCCATATGACATTACAACAGAGAAAATCCCGTAAAAGCTTAAAATATTCGAGTGGGCAGAAATGTGGACGTTGTATTGAAATTCCTACACCAATGTTCATTACTGTAGTCACATTGATAGGCGTTAATATGCTTCTTCACAGGTGATGGATATCTCGGATGTTTTGTGGATAATATGAAGGACAGAGTGTTACTTGGCAAAATCATAACATGTGGATCGATGAGTATTCTACATTGCATCAAGTTTTGTAACGAGTCAATTCCAGGCAATCAAAAATGTGGGACACGCTTTTGTAATATAGCATCATGATATTGTTTTTCTATTTTATACAGGTGAAGATTATCTTGGATGCTTTGTGGACAGAACAAGCGATCGAGTTTTACCCGGTGATAAATTAATTCGAGATCCAGATATGACCATTTCCTATTGCATCCAGTTTTGTAACGGTTCAACCACAGCTAACTATACATACGCTGGCGTTATATATGGAAATGAGTGTTTCTGTGGTGAAGCCAGTGATAACTATACTAGACATGGAATGAGATCAGATCATTACTGTCATCAGGTCCCATGTGAAGGAGACCCTACCGAGAGCTGTGGTGGACCAGGTTACATAGCTATCTTCACCAGTGAGTATATGGAGACTTTGTAAACTTACACATACATCCACCGTTTTTAATGTTCTCCGACCAATGCCGTCAACATCATTACCGCCTAACTAATATGATAAAGCTTCTGCTATCTATTCATACATGATACATTTGTGACTATTATGAGTATCATTATATTTGAGAGACCCACATTATAGATCCCCTTGGTCTCAGTGTAACCCTCCATTTCCACATTTTTTCTTTAAAATTAAATTCATAATTTACAGCAAATGTATACATTTTCTTTTGTAATTCGATTAATGTTTTGCGAAATTCTATATATTAAAGTAAATTGATTTATTTGATTGATTTTGGGGGCGGGGGGTGTTACAATTGTTTATATCGATTGTTCTGTTTGAAATGAAAACTGGAACTGAAACCGAACCAAAAAGAAATGAAACTGTCATTATCACAGCTTCAGCCATGATTTAGATTATCTTTTCTTTCTTTTTTTAAGTACACGAGCAGCATCCATTGGTTTTCATAAGCCTACCGCACACTATACGATCCGATTTTGGGAGAATCGGCAATAGCATTTGATTCGAACATTCACACATGTAAAATTTTCATGGCGGAGGATGTGAATAATAAGAAAATATACATTTCAAGAGATTTCAAAACCGTAGTGTCGTCTGACTAATAGTGCGATTGTCTACGATTTGAAGCCGATTCGGCTTTCATTCTGACAAGAAGAGTTCAATACATTACAATGCGGTTTGCTGGTATTCTAATCATTAGAAGCTAAATCAGGAACATCACCAATCTAATACAGTCGCCATTTCTCCGAAAATCGGATCGCAGGACGATCGTGCAGTGTGCGATGGGCTTAAGGCGTAACATAACGTTTTAAGCTAGCACGATGAGGATATACCAAGTAGTTGTCACTGTAAGTCATAGTTATGATAATGATAATTATCTGTATTATCAATGTATCATTTATTTATTTTTGCACTAACCAGAAAAATGGGTGTATCTTACGGTTTGCGAAAAAGTACCCGAATGACCGTGTAATTTTAAAACAGCAAAAATAATAATAATAATGCTAATATCGAATAGCTTTTCTTGTGTAAGATGCAGTGTATACAACACTCGCTTTGAAAATATGTCACTCGTCGTGCCGTGTCACATTGTGATAAGACGTCTCTCTATACATTAGGGACTTTTAGATTTACACGACGAGAACGTGGACTGCTACGTGTGCCATTCTTTCAAGGCACTGGCCTGTGCCCGGGAGTGCCTTAAAAGGACGTCACATTACCTTAAAGGATGTCACCGTGGCAGTCCACGTTCTCGTCGCGTAAAATCTAAAAGTCCCTATTTTCAAAGTACAATTGACTTATACCATGGCCTGTGTGTAATATTCTTCAGAGACTTGCCTTGTAACTCGCCTGTTTCACGTAATGTAGTTCATTTCGAGACTGTTGAGACGACACCCGCCGTAGTGTCAACTGAGAAGGTTAACGAAGTGACCAGTCAACCCAGCTCAGAGGTGACCTGTAATACCAAGGATAATGTGCCTTTATCAACAATGACCACACCCTTGCCCACGCCCACAACGCTCCAAAGAAGTGGCCATAGTTCTTGTAATTATAGATGTTATGTTTAGATTTCTTTCATGGGATGAGATTGATATATTGTTTGATTTAATTTCTGCATTTTTCCAAATATAATACTGAATAACAAAGATCATATAAACGTAAGGTATAATACAAATATACAAACAATAATAACTTCATGTCGAAACTTTTTTTTACATATACATATAATAACGAAACTTAATATTTCTATAACATATTATTATAAATTTAAAGTATTATCCGAACTATCTAAGGAAAAAAGTGCAGGAGACCACAATCATAAGCGATGCTTGACTAGGATGGCGGCCTCAAACAAAACAAAAAGTCTTAAACAGAACGTTGGGTTCTGGTCATGCGATTGCATTGTGAACGAAATATTGTGGAATCGCTCGGAAAAGGTTGATCATCTAGCATATAAGTATTGGTGTGTACTGCAAGGTTCTGGAATCATCAAAATTATAAGAAATTTGGCCCAGTCTTGGTAAAGTTACAGAGACTGTACACACAAAGATGTTTATGGGACTACACGAACATGTGGCATAAAAATCCGTCCCGATTTTTATGATGTTTACATGCCATATTAAGGCATTTGAAGAGCCATGCTTTTCAGGGAACATTTTTTTCTCTGATGTTCGTCCACACTTGCATAATACAATGATAACGCTCACAAATTATTTTTCACCTCGAGTCTTCCCAGAACTCAACCTTCTCTTTAAAGGGACTTGGTAACTTTGTTCAGATGAGAGAAAATGGTGCTAAGGTAGTGAATTCAATGCTAGACGTTCAATTATTGATAATCTGAAAGTTTGAGTGAAAACTGACCCATTATTAATGATACAAATTGGGAAAAACTGATCTGATCGATTCCTTAATTCTCTCAACCATATTATTACAATTTAATTACATTTTAGGTGAATGAAAATCGTCACAAAGCAATGAATTGGCTCTCTATACCACTCCAGACATTTTAAGCGTTGAAAGACTTTTAAAAGCCTGTTTAATGTCTTATTTTCATGGGAAAACGGTTGGGAAAATTCAAAAAATGGTTGGGAGAATTTACTGTAAGAGGGTGTCGCACAGTGACGCCTTCAGAGAAAACCATAAATATCTTTGTGGTTTGAGAATTTGTTCAGGATTTTTTGCATGTTAGAGGGTAAGTACAAAAAATACGCATTTCTTTCATCAACCTTCAACAATGTTACCGAGTCACTTTAAGGTGAAATTTAAAATGAAAATGTGTTTAAAGCCCAAGTCCACTCCGATTTTCAAAAATTATAACATGTGGTAATTAAATCAAAGGTTAAAACTGCCAAATATCACGGGCGTACTTCAATCAGGTGATTTTTAAGAGCGATTTTTGTTTCGGGTATTTCGAGCAAAACATTTATATTGCTGTACGGATGTGACGTATGCTCCTCACAACGAAAGTGCCAGCGGTATACATTCTGACAATAGGCTATTTTCGTAATGTAACCAAATTTAATGCATACGTCTTTGTGAGGTGCCTCTATACAAACTATTTCATTCACCTGATAAGAAAGATAGTGTTTCATTATTCTTATCAGGTGAATGAAATAGTTTGTATCGAGGCACTTCACAAAGACGTATGCATTAAATTTGGTTACATTGCGAATCTGTGTTGTGAGGACCCTACGTCACAACCGACTCGATCATTAACTTGTTTTTCGCTCATTAAAAAAAATTATTAAAAATAAATCTGAGCACCTTTTTCCAAAACCAAGTTATATTTGGGCTTTTTAGATTTTTGTCTATCTAATCAGCTCAACTTTTCAGTGGAGTGGACTTGTACTTTAAACGATCTTTGTGTATGAGTGTGTGAGTGTGTTTTGTGAGTGTGTATTGTGTGTGTGTGTGTGTGTGTGTGTGCGTGTGCGCGCGAGCGTGCGTGTGTTAATGTGTGCGTAGCGAAAAGTGGCTGTGCACGTAGCTCTGTGTTGTATGATGGAGTGGAATCAGATGTAGCCTTTTAAATAAAGGAAACGAAGAATACGAAATAGAATACAAAATATGCAAAAGTGAGTTGCAATCTGACCAAAATATAGGCTTGTACATTCTCAGATATTGATATTATGGCTCCAAATTTACATTAATGATGGTATAACTGAGATTAGAAAGCAGTTTGAAATATATCTGAAGACAGAAAATCTTTAAAAACATCGTAGAGGAAGTATGTCTCCATGCATTTGTCAAAATGACGAAGAAAAGGAGGAAAGAAAGACTAGAAAAAGACACACACAAACAAGGATGCAAATATCTGAATAAAACGTCAAAATTACAATGCATTCGCTTGAAGATCGTGTGTGTGATTGGGTTTTACAGACGTGTATCAATCAGATATGATTATTTACGTCTGGGGACCGACCTTTAACGTCACCATCCGAAAGACGCTTGAAGATCTCTGATTATGTCATTATTTATTATGGACAATCCAGTCTATCATCTTTTTAAAAATTTCGTTTATTACACTGACGGGTCGGCAATACTAAGTAGAGGAAATTAAGGCCTGAACTTTACCAAACTCATATTATCATGTATTACTCTACTTCTACGTGAATCTAATTTTCTACTTTTTTCCTTCGATTTCATTGCTGAAGGTGTGGGTGTTGGAGTTGGTGAAGGCGTTGTCATTTTTTTACTGATTGCGACCATCATTGTCTTGGTAATGTATATCCTCCGAATTCGAAAGTGAGTATCACATTTCCTTTATCGACTTTTTTTTTCCTATTTGGCAAAGAAGACGGCAAAAAAGGAAACATAGAATCGCAATAATTTTGGCAATGTTGTCATCGCTACTACACATAGATAGAGGTAGATGAATCGTAGTCATGTGGTTTTAAACACTTTACTTCAGATGCGGAAGTTGTGGTTTCGAGCCCCGACTCGGCACTTATATCCTTGCCAAGACATTAAGCGACTCTTCATACTAATGTTAACCGGTATGAAGGAAATCCCTAAATGCCGTAAGCTTCGAAATAAGTAGCTTATAGCCAGGGAGATGATTCTCCCTGTTATAGCTCAGTCTAGATTATAATAATATGGGAGCGTCTTGATCCACATTGCATGGCGGATATAAGCGTTGTGCAAGTATATTGATTACATCGTTTCTACTGTATTTAGGTTTGATGTTTATTCTATCATGTACACGGGAAACGTTCATAAGAAATTGTAACTCTTCCTCTCACCAAATATGAAATATCAGGTCTATAACTTCTTCACATTAATCAGATTGTTGCAACTCGTCCATATTCGGCCATTCATTCTACCCCCCTTTTTCTTATAGGAAACAAGACTCTAATCATGGTCAAACCACACACGATATGACTTTGGTCCAGGCCTCAAGTTCGCATGACAAAGATACCGGTTTCTATCATGACATTCAGGACGTTAGAACATCAGTCCCATCATCAACACCTGCTGGAGATGCTCACTACTCCTCGAAGATATCCGACCAGAAACGTGGACATGCCACAGATTCTGCCGATACCGGTATATCGACAGAATCCACACAATACTCTACCAGGATCGAGAAAGACGGACTTGCTACCGACACCATGGCTATGAAAAAGAAAGAAACGGGGAAGGATGCAGATCCATATATTGAGATAATTTAGTAAAGTGATCAAAGTAGAAAGAAATTAATTCCTCAGAAAGTCACTTAAACACGAGATAATTAAATGTACATTCACAGTGTATAATTCTTATAATAAGCAATATACATGTAATTGCAAAAATTATCCGGCTTAGCTGATAACTTGTGGTAAACTCAAGAATTCGTACATGTACATAATATATGTTTGTATTTTGATTATAGATGTATTGCATATTTTAAAACGATTTATTTTATAGTAATGCATCCGTTGTGTCCTTTGTTTTGTGATTTGCTAAATTCGAATTTATTCAGAGGGAGAAACAAAATACGGAGTGATAATAATAATGATGATGATAATAATAATAATAATAATAATAATGATAATGATAATAATAACAATTGGATTTATAGGTACATATAAAGCTTCTTTTCCAGAGGAAACAAGGCGCTGTCCCTTATTCAACCAACAAATTAAGAAGATTGTAGAGGTATTTTTTTCAGATTTGTTTGAAGAAGTCAAATGAAGTAATATTTCTGAGAAATGTAGGAGTTTTTTCCGTAGGCGTGGGGCAATAATAATTAAAAGGATTTGAAGCCAGCCTGTTTTCTAATGAATTTAGGCATAAGAAGGGAAGGAGCTGATGTAAATCGAAGTGAATATGATGTTCTCTGCTGCTGAAAGAGTGAGGAGATGTACTAAGTAGTTGACAGAACTTTAAAAGTTTGAACAAGTATCTGGTATCTGGCATTAAATTTAAAGATCTCATCGAGTTCAATTGCAATGTGGAATTAAACAATGGGAAAGCGAATGGGAAAGGTTGATTGTGCAGTTTGTGAGGATTGAAATGATCAAAATGATAAAGAATTGACTCTGTCCCGATGAAAGCAAATGCGCTGCACATAGAGATGAGTATATGGGACTACACACACCACACCTGTGGCGTGAATGCTTGGTCTAAACACGTAATCAATTCATCGTCAATATAAGAGCATTCGAGGAGCAATCCTTTTCAGGGGAAATTTTTACTATGACTTTCTTTCAAACTGACATGACATAATAAGAAATCTCACGAAAGTGTTTCATTTTTCCAGACTTCAAGCTTTTCTTTTAAATGACAGTAGCGCAGTTTATATTTAACAATAGTTAAATGCAAAGATGGATGAGGAATGAATTACAGTTGAGATATGCCTTTGTTTGGAGCGGTATAATGCTCTATTTGTAGCGCGGATAGATGCTTGATTCAAATATTTCAAAGACTACCGTATCATTTTCTCTATCCATGTACATAATGTAGCAATTATGTTCTAACTATTGATTATGTAAATGCTAACATCTTAATTAAGCGCAATTGTCAAGGATTACCAAATGGAATATTAAATACATTAGACATAATTTCCTTTACTTTTGTAAGTTATATATAGTAGAAAATACATTTGAATTCAGATCAAAGGAAGTGTTTTTGATATTTCAATTTAGAATAGGGTTTTGCAAAATAAGGCTTGTTATTTTACTTTTATCATCATTTATTTTTTAAATATCTCCCAACATTTTTCAAATCGAGAACTTTATGGACAACGGTCGAAGTTGTGTAACTATCTTGAATTTTTAATTTACATTTGTCAGTAGTACGACATGCGTTAGTGTCTAGGTCTTTCCATGAAGGTGGGACAGAATTATCACGAATTACATAGTCCTCTAATATGAGGTCGTCTATTCCTCATGGCATATGAAGACATTTGTTGAATAAATTTTTGTTTCTTCAGTTAATATAGATGTCGGTGTGTTCTCCCAGAACATTTCTTGTTCCGATCGGTACTGTATTATATTAGAACTTTACTCAATTATTATTCTTTGTTTTGTAATTAAGGCTTCTATCGTACATGTGAGCGAGGCTTGCGGTTACACCATGTATTTTTTCGAGAGTGATTAGGTGGCCCTGATGAGGGCCCACTCATGCTCGGAAGAATACGTGGTGTTACCGCAAGCTTGGCTCACTCTTTCTTTCAACATGGTCATTACTTACATTTTATATGACGTTACACTAACTTTCAAGTCAAAGTTGTAATAAACCATTAACATTCTGTACTTAAGCAAAATGCCTGTGATGTTTAAATTCGTTATTGGTTTATTGTTGGAGTTAATATAAGACAAAGCTTCTTGGCTCTGCTATTCCACAAAATATATCTCACCTTTATGGCATGGCCCATGTAAGCCAGGTAAGGTGCGCCCTTTACCCTCATGAAAACTGAATCACAATCATGACAATATAAAGCGAAAGCTATGCACCTATAAAAATGGTCGGAACGGCACATTACAGGAATATATTCAAACATGTAACAATAATTGAATCTATTTTTTCCGTTTCATCTTTCCAATGTACATAGCCTATGCAGGTTACTTCAGTAGAGTACACATACATGTTTATGTTTACATGTAAACGAGTGAAACTAAAGAAATCTGTTCGGGGAAATCACAATATTACGCGTTTCTATGTGATGTCGGCTAACTTCTAATTTTTGACGGTTTCGTGAACGCTACCCTGGACGATAACATCAATTTGTTTTTCTTCTTATATCAGACTATCCATTCAAAGTTTTCTATGTGACGTCATGGTCGTACTTAGTACAGGTAGAGACAATTTTTTGGTTTAATAAAGTTTTTCATACTGTAGTCTAGAAAAAAGAGAGACGGGAGAGAGGGAGAGAGATAGAAAAGTGTTAAAGAAAGAGAAAGAGAAAGGGGGAAGGGAGACAGAAAGATATATAGAGAGGGAGGGTATAGTAGTAGTAGTAGGTAGTAATAGTAGTAGTAGTAGTAGTAGTAGTAGTAGTAGTAGTAAGATGAATTGTAGAGAGTATTTCCTTGATAGAAGGCGGCATGAATGTTTCATCTTTACATCCATTGATTACGGAAGTTTAGCCAACCCGGTTCGAGTTAGGCACAATATGGCGAATACCGCTTTGTTGGGCAAGCACCAAACAAAAGAATAGAAGCTATCTTGTGACCTACTGAAACCAAGATGGTGAAACTCTGTGTATAGATGGCTCTTGTGGCAATCATAGAACCCAGGTATAAGCGTAAATTGTTAGATTTAAGAAGATACGGGATTAATACCAACAACTACAATCATATAAAAGCAAAACTGCTACATTCGCAATATTTTGAGGCGTTTGGATATTGTTTTATTTGGCATGTAACAAAAAAAAACTAACGTATTCTTCAGTTATCAAGTTCTTCTTAAATAAGGTTATATCTGTCTGTTGAGGTTCTTGGTAATCAACGTTGTAAGCTAGAAAAAAAAGGTTGTCAGACTCCAGGAAACGTATAAACGTTAAAATGTATATCACGTGTTAACTTATACGTATAACGATTAATACACTTACAAACTTTATTAAAATTCTCCGGCTGCCTCGTTATGAATTATCTCATGATGCACTAAAAACACGTACATGTATTCCTAGTTAATAATGCTTATTATGTTGGAAAATTGATTTTAAAAAATACAAAATCATGGTGATTTCGAAAACGATATTTCTAGAAGATAATCTGAGTATTCGATGTATATCAGTACATAATTCAACCCAAACTACGAAAAACTAATTACATTTTAAAGCTCAATTATGAGTATTGATCACGCGATTACATTGTGAAAGAAACTGGATACAGTCGGCATTGTTGGGACAGGTGGAAGTACATACGAAATGGTGTGTCATTTGGCAAGACATTAATCTACATTTGCCACTCCATACCCAGGAGATAAATGGGGACCTGCCAGTTAGAACGACGAAAGCTTTTGTGGTAGACATTATTGCCATGTGCCTTCACGGTGACCATACGGTACGGAAACTCGCCAAGGAGTTGAATTGTGCTCACTGTGCAATGCTGTGTACGTGTACGAATCCGATGAACGGGATAATAATTATATCTGCAAAGCGCTTAGAGACGGTATTCCGTATAACGCACTACATAGATCCAGATTTATTATTATTGTTAGGCCTACTATAAAGAAGTTTCGGAATGATAAAAATGAAAAGAATTTGTCTCAGTTTTGCTGATGATCACATGCATCGCACACAGAAATCTACAGCAGGATTTGGTTCAATCTTTTCAGTGAGACGATATTAAATTGATAGTAGCGTACACCACGTGATAAAACCATAATCTTGAAAAAGTGAGTATATATTATGCTCAAAACAGCATGAAAAGATAAACATGGTTTTGAAAAAATCTGAGTAGACAAACATTTAACACCAGGATAATATTACACCATACGATCTACAATTCAATGAAATGAGAAGCTTTGCATTGTAGAATAGCATTCGTTACATACACCTTACCGAGAACATACATGTGAGGAAATGATTAAATGATAACCCTTGAATAGCATATTCCCTACAATTAAAGATAGAACTACCTACATGCTACGTGATAGCTTAATAATAGTCGCATATATTGATATCACCACACAAACAAGTATATAATGTGATAATCAGTGCTTGATGAATACACATGTTCTTATACTTCATTAGACTTTTTAAAATCAAAATCTTACTAAAGGTTGCAAACAAATGTTTGTCGCTGAGATGCACGTTGCATAGAGCTTCTCTTGATTATATCTAAAGCTGATCAAGATGGAATTGTTTTAAATTGGCTTAGTGTAACTTTTCCGAGAGGACAACCAAATGGGGATAATAATTGTAAAACCGGGCAAATCTGGCTTCTCCATTAGAAACACTGTTCTTATTGGGAATTCTCATTATCTCATTATTTGAGTTTGATGTCAACGAACACAACTGCATCCTCAAGGTTCATTTATTTTTAAACATATTTTGTTTTCTTTTTTAAATGAGTTTTCCACTTATTAAGTTTCTGATCAATTATATTATGAACACATAGAACAACAATGATTTCTTCTGTGTTTTTTGTATTTTAAGCGACGTCTCTCACATGGTATACAGTTCATTTTCAACCATATCCGGCTCATATTGATCGCCAGAAAACGATTCGTCAGCTTTAGCATAGAGACCATGCACTATGCCATCATCGTTCCCATCCGGCTCTCCTCGGGGCTTATCGGGCATTGCATACAGGCAGCTGAAATCTTCCGAAGTGTCATTCCGAGGTCCATTTCCATTCTTATCGGGCGCAGCGTAAACTACGCTCAGCCTGTCGTTCTTGTTCGGCATGGTTCGCGGGCGCTTCGGACTTACATTGTCAACTGAAGCATAGAGTGCCATTTCATTGGATGTTCCCTCGTAGTCATTCTGTGGTTCATTTCCATTCTTGTCGGGCATGGCGTACACTACGCTTAATCGGTCGTTGTTGGTCTGCATGCTGGCAGCGGTATCAAATGAAGCGTAGGGCATCATTTCATCTCCTTGCTCTTCATCAACCATTCCCTCGTAGATATTCATTGACATACTAGGATTCAAATTAACAAGAAGTCCACTCTTGTCTCCTCTAGAAGCAGTTAGAACAGGGGCCGCCGCATTATTTGAAGCTTGTAATCCAAGCTGGGAGCCCCCTGCAGCCGACGTCTCTGCAATTGCTGCGTTGCTGATACCAAGGCCATTGAATTCTGAAGTCGTGTCCAAAGACATCCTCTGTGAGGAAGTGATGTTTTTCCGTCTCTTCTGGGACCTGAATTTTGAATTTTGAATATAAATCACATTTTGATAATAATAACAAAAATAATGTGGACTTATATGGCACGTACCAAATACGAAATACCGTGTCTAAGCGCTTTTCAAATATCATTACCGTGGTCATCGGATTCATCCAGGCACAATGTGCACCATTTCCACTCCCTGGTGAGTATTCCTACCATATGGTCACCGTGAGGGCATATTGTAATTACTAACAAAAATACTTTCATCATCCTACTACGTACCATATCTCTCCTGGGTATGAAATGGCAAAAGAGATTAATTAAATTAGTGCCGTTTATATGTTAATGCTTATTTTTTCGTAGTTCAAGCTTCGTACCATGCCGGTCTTACCTGACATTTCAGGTACGGGTTCTTCATCGGTAGAAGAAGGTCGGGATAGCTAGTTGTTTAATTTCCCGTTATTTTTTTGTTTAACATAGTGATGTAAGGAAACCCTTAAAGCTTCAAGAAATTCACTACCGTGTTTTTATTTGAGTCGACCTTCGATAAAAATGTTACTCATACCTTGATACCAATCAATTGCAGCATCATGAATATTATTGTAGTTAGTAGTATAGATTCAAAGAAATTCCATTCCACTGTGATAACCTTTAAAATGTTATTTTCAAAACTCTTTGAATGATTATTGAACATGTCTTTTCAAAACATGAATAGCGCGTTGAATGCTATATCTGTGCACAACAAAATATTAATTGGGCTAACCTTTAATTTTCCATAACTATGATGGATCCACCCATTAAGAGAGGATGCAAAATTGAGGATAGCTACAAACCTTCTCCCCATGAAGAAGATGATGACAATGATGATGATGAGGATGATAAATGCAGCCACAACTCCACCAATCCCTGCATATATCCCTACAGGTATCAAGTTTACCAATGATAAGGCGAAATTATTCTTCGATAATTATTATCGATTACAAAATAGCCATGAACTGCAAAGTGATATGAAGCATGATCGTAACTAGGTCAAGGGCATGACCTAGCTTTTGAAATGCCATTTTGGGCAGGGTTGCTAGATTAATTTTGGCAGTTCTCATTATGAAAACTATCATTAGGAATTTGTTCTTTGACACAAAGGCCATTACCTGTAACATTTTGGATGTCTATGGTTCAATGCCTTTGGGGGTTTGTCATAGAACTCATTCTTATTTTTGTTAACAATCGCCATGAGCTTGTTCAACGCTTTATCATAGGTTTCTAATAAAAAATAGATGGGTAGACACATCATCATCAAGTGTCAGGTCTGTTTAAAATACAGACACAGGCGGTCATAGCCCCTTCATAACTGTCTATTATCTGATATTCTTAAAACGTTGGTATTACTGATTTAATTTCTGGTTGCCCATTTTTTCAAGCTTTGCAAATATGTGAGGCGTTGCCTTCCCCTGCGTTTCTTTCCAGCAATATCCTCTGTTAACACTTCTTTTCTAGATTATCCTTTCTCTATTCGAAGCGTATCAAAAAAAAGTGTACCCAACCTTTGGTAGCTTCTAACTGAGAAATTACTTATACCCTGTCTAATAATATCATATTCATAATTATGCTGCCTGGGATGACTGAGCAGCGGGCTTTTCAAAAAGTATTGTCAAAATCCTTTTGTACCAAGTTTGGGCTTGAGCAATGAATGTGGGTCAAAAGCCATTATGTTTGTGTTATCTCATTCCAAAAATATTTGCTCACTTATTCACATTGAATATTAGGCAGTTGAAGAGAGAATGTGTTCATATCAACTCAAACTCAAGGAAATGAGTATTACAAAAAAAAATGATTTTTTTTTTTTTCTTTTCTTTCTCTTTGTTATGATGATTACAATCTTGACTTCATTCGAATCCCTTGTTTAGTGTTATCTTTCTTTTGTTTTGTGATACAAAATGGATACAGTTTATTTAGGCTGTTTTTGTTTTTAATGAAAGTCTACTGTCATTTTTTTTTAATACTGATCATCATATGTGTTCTTTCTTGCATTTGGGTGTATTAACCTTTGGGTTTTCATTCGCTATTCGACATAAACACATTATGCTCCTTACGCGTGTAGAATGGTGCAGCGGATAAGTGAGCAGATAAAACTCAAGTGAACAGAGAGATGTCATGAGGCAAGAAGATAAGAGGCTTCTCGAAATAATTAAAGGTTATTCTATGGATTGAAACAAGGTTCTGTGAAACCCTAGATACATTGCATCATTTTAAACAATAAACCACTGAAGCACGAGGCAAAATGTAACTTTTAAATTATGATTTAAGACCGAAGAAGCACATACATACGGCCTGACCCACATTCGTTCCATCAGCCCAAACTTGGTACAAGGCTATTTTGACAACACTTTTTAAAGACCCTGGTGCTCAGTCACCCGTAAAAAAAATATTAAGAATAGGATCTCATTGGACAGAAAATAAGTTACTCTTCATCATGAAATAGAATTTAAAGTTATATTGGTTATGAATTTTTAATTTAATTGGAGCTACCAAAGTTTGCTATACTTTTTTTGTATGCACTGTATATGACCAACGAATAGGATTTTCCTCTTTCTTATTGTGTTGAAAAGCAATTGTTTTACTCTTGCTCTTTTTAACACTTCTGCATTTCTTATCTTTTCTGTCCACGATAACAAATGAAGAAGTGTTCAGAAAAGCAAGAGTCAAACACATCTGAGTAGTAAAATTATATATCTAGCCTGTGACAATTCCTCTTGCCATTGAAACCATCACGAGCCCCGCTCTAACAATAGACCAAACATAACAAACAAGAGCGCAAAGTTTGCATTACCTATAAAAATTGTGTTCGGATAACGTAACATCTTGTGATGTTGACATATTTTAAAGGTTATTGGACATGGCTACTAACATTGCCATAGGTTAATATTTTGTAAGTCGTTGTGATCGTTTTAACATTATTACCTTACTCCTAATGGCAAGGAATCTGTCGCTTTAGAATCGGTCTAGCAGTGTGACCGAGGTATAAAGCAACATTATCTTTTAAGATTAGCTATAAATTGAGTAATGTGACTCTGAATTTTCGAGAAAAAAATCCCCACCTATGTTATTTCCAGTCCGAGGAGGAGCAAACGTTGCTTTAGGTGCCATAGATGCCGTCGATGATGATAATATGGCAGATGTGTTCCCGTTATTTGTTACTTGGTCGGGTGAAGTTAACTCTGATGTCGAAGTAGACGTTGTGAGGACTATTAAAGTAAAAAACAGTTCTTGAATTTCTTATAGGCCTAAATATTTCGGCCTAAATTCTACTAAAATATAAACCCGACGCTATGTTGGAGGCTTTGTTCAAAGAATTTATCAAAGGAGGTTAGACTGCGGTCTAAGTTTTCCTTGTTAAACGTGATCTTAGACCCGGGGTTGGGTTTAGCTGAAATAGTAGAATGCGGACCATAGGTTTTGCATGTATTGCTTTAAGGATACACTTCTTTCCCGACTGAAGAGGTTCAGTAATTCAAAATGGAGGAATATGAAACCTCGTATTGTAATAAATTATTTTAACAAAAGCATTGAGATATGAAAGTAGTTTCAGTCCTCTGAACTTGAAGAGAGATTCGGAATTGCATTATTCAAATATTCAATGTTCAAGTTTATTGTTCATAAGATTTGGAAAATTCTTCTCCTTTAAATTCCACGTACAAAATCAATGTACATAAATAATCAGAGATAAACATGGGAAAAAGAAAAGCGATCGTGTCCCTGACTGTATAGGCGCGGATCTACTCAGGGAAAAAGCCCCCCCCCCCTCGCCCCTCCCCCCTTCGAATTAAACGCTACATAGTTTATGTACCTTACACTTCCCATGGATCACCAACATCCACCCCTCTTTTTCGACACTCCTGGATCCGCCTCTGGGTACGGGTACATACCTGTAGATGTAATCGGTGCTGTATTTGTTGTTGGCGTGACCGTGGATACTGTAAAAAAAGGTAAATAGTCGGGAAAATAGCAAAATGTGTTACTGATGACAACTGCTCTTATCTAGCGGCTCTCCGCTTATGAGTACAATACTTGAAAAGAAATGTTTTAAAGTGCATTAGGATTCAAGATTTCATGATTAAAAACACATTTAAAAAAAAAACAAATAAAAATTTGGCATATGGGCGAAATCCCCTAAAAACTGAAATAAATAAAACATTAACAAAATTAAACATCAGGGAAAATGCACGAGCCATAAGCACTTTTTTTTTAATTATTCTTCATTTTAATCATTCATATTTTTTTCTTAATACAAAAATATAACATTTAAAGAAGAGAAAATACAGGTACTAAAATGAGATAAGCAATGCTCTGTATTTTGGTGTATCCATTTTAGCTACTACACTTGTTGTTGTTAATCAGTAAATGGATGGTTGGATTTTAGCTAGACACTTGTGTAATCTAGGTCTCTTGTATGATACTCACTGGTGTATACAGCTATGTATCCTATACCACCACAGCTCTCGGTAGGGTCTCCTGAACAAGGAGACTGACAGCAAGCATCTGATCCCACTCCATGTCTAGTATAGTTATCATTGGCTTCACCACAGTAACATTCATCGTCATCTTCAACGCCAGCGTATGTATAGTTGGCCGTGGTTGACTCGTTACAAAACTGGATGCAATAGGAAATGGTCATATTTGGATCGTCAATTAATTTATCACCGGGTAAAACTCGATCAGTCATTACGTCCACAAAGCATCCAATATAACTTTCACCTGTACAAAAATAGAAAAAAACAATAGCATGATGCTATAGTACCGAACACGTCCCGCATTTAATTGCCTTGAATTGACTTCTTACAATACTGGATGCAATTGTACATACTCATGGATGTACCGATGTTGCTGGCGCCACGTAACACTCTGTTATTCACATTATCCTCAAAACATCCGAGATATCCATCACCTGTGAGGAAGCATATCAACGCCTGACAAGGAGACTACAGTGTAGGAAGTGGCGAGCTGAGGGCTACACGTGTGTGTGTATTGGGTTTTTACAGACGTGTATCAATCAGATATGATTATTTACGTCTGGGGACCGACCTTTAACGTCACCATCCGAAAGACGCGATTCAGTTTCGAACCTGCGTCCTCGGCTGAATCAGTTTGTAACTTCCACTGTTAGCTGGATTACAGGCGCACGCTACAACGCCATGTACACCCCCGACAATTTTGAATATAAAGCAATATTTTGGCCACCACATATCTGGCCTACGAAGCGGCGAAATATGTAGTTTTAACATATTCTTTAATATATTCTTATTACATTCCAATACAATTACCGTCAAAATGTCCAACCCACTCGCATATTTTTCAATCTTTGACGGAACTTACTTCGTAGAAATGTCAAATGGATTGCAGGGGACCAACAATCAAAGCATAGTTATTTTGCTTTGAATGTTGTGGCTGGCCATGCTAGTATAATCCAGAATATCAGCTTAAAATGTGTATGTACAGACTAAGAGGCTGTTCACACCGCAAGGGGGACCGTGGATCGCGCTATCGTAGCGCGACCCACGGTCCGCCCTTTGGCATTCGCCGGATTCACACCGCAGTGAGATAGCGCAGTCTATCGTAGCACCCCTTCTTTGAGAGGTCCTGTTGCCATGACGCGTGACGTCATGAGGTCAGAGCGGTCAAAGATTTCGCGCGCTATTACGAACCCGTAGTTGAGTTGATGCATATTTTCACACAAGAGGGACTTTAATAGAATGAGTATAAAATCTCTGCCGGTGTGAACCCGAGCTACGATAGCACGCCGGAAGTCATCGTTCTACACGCGGGGAATTTTATACTCATTCTATTAAAGTCCCTCTTGTGTGAAAATATGCATCAACTCAACTACGGGTTCGTAATAGCGCGCGAAATCTTTGACCGCTCTGACCTCATGACGTCACGCGTCATGGCAACAGGACCTCTCAAAAAAGGGGGTGCTAAGATAGACCGCGCTATCTCACTGCGGTGTAAAATCCGGCGAATGCCAATGGGCGGACCGTGGGTCGCGCTGCGATAGCGCGATCCACGGTCCGCCCACGGTCCCCCCTTGCGGTGTGAACAGCCTCTAAAAAACATTTTAAATACTCTCTATATTATGACGATAAATGTTTCAGTACAACGCTTGACGCATCCGAATGCGGACGTATTCCCACGAAACTAAGCCCTAGACCGACATGGGTCATGTAGGTTCGTTGCGCGGATTTAACGTTATCTAATAATTCTTCATAGTCCTAAACTGTTACCCAATAGGAAGAGGGTTTTAGTTCAGTTGATTTTGTAAGAACTAGCTGTACACATTTTGACTCATTTATTTTTTTATTTTTTGTGAAAGAAAAAAAAGAGAAGGGGAGCAAGGGGTTATATTAGCATATTATAGTGATGTGGTGTTTTAACACAAAATGTTTGTGATATACACTTTAGTTAACGTGAGACAAAATATAAAAAATCGCATCTTCCGATAAACTCTTGCCAGACAAACATTAGCACCTATAACATAAGGACATAGAATGTATTGCACCCTTACATTTTACATAATGTATACATTTGCTTTTTATTTATGCTCAATACGCTTTACATGACAAATTAATGCTTATGAAAAACAAAAAAACAAATCGAGAAAGAAATTTGTAGAAATAAACATTCAGTTACTAGAGGTACTTTTTTAAGTTCTTTTTAAGAGTCAATTGAAGAGGAAGTGCGAACAACAGAAAGGAGTGTGAGCATTATTTGGGGCCATAACAAACTTTCCCATCATTTTCACTTTTTATCACATTTTCTAATAGACCAAGAGGTATGTTTTATCAATTGCTCATACAATTGTTTTTATTGGTATTTGGCACAAAGCATGATTTCCGTTAACGGTCAGCAACGAGGGAGTACAAAATCATAATGTTAATTTTTGAAGAAAACATATCAACTGGGGTTTATTGTTAGTTTCAGCCTCCCCCCTTAAATTGGATTGATATTGCTTCTAAGCCCACGAAATTTATTTACTGCCATTTTGATCATTTCTGACTTCTTATATAGTGACTCTCTCATTATTCTTACATAATTATCATATGTTGTGTAATCTTATTTCACGAGCTGAAAGGTGACAATATCAATTCAACAGAAAAGAAAAGTTACCATGACACGAAGCTCCTCCTGCATCCGGGCATTTCATTGACAATGGAAACAACCCACACTCTGACAAGTCAGTTTCATCTGAAATATATCAAATTGTAAAGAACATGATATGAATGTACGATCTCATTTTAACTCCAGTCTCACAACGATATATTCAAATTACATTTGGAAATAATTATATTACATGAACTTTACGAAATAAATGTGCGCTGAGGGGGTCACTTTAAATCAAAGGGCAATTGCATCTTTCCTTAATACTCATTTTCTTCAGGATGGAGAAGTGGACAAATATTGAATACGTTAAACCAAATACATTTTCTTGGTAATGTTAAAATGAACGGTAAACCATGAAAGCTGTGTACCATCAAGGGATATATTACTGTGCCCCCCCCCCCTCCCCCATTCCTCGCCCTTCCACTCGCAAACCAGGGTCGACTTCTCTGTGTACGTACTGGAAATATGATAATCTAATTCAAAATAATGCCGTCCATTTGTCCTCATACTTTTCTTAAGGTTGCGGAACACCTAAAACATATCAAATAATTTCATGAGCCTCATTAGTTTCATTACAAAAGTATTTTCCAGTTTGAAGGAGAGCTTTGACACGTTGCGAACTAAGGCATATCATGTGTAACCTCTTCTGCCTTGGGGACCTGAAGTATACTCGCATATATATAAGTTGTATTTGTTTCCTCCTAGTAGTGGTAGACAGGCAGACTAGGCAATAACATTTTCAAAAGTTTAAATGATATGTCATTACCTCCACTACAATCCAGCCCTCTGGTGGGAGTTGAATTCTGCTCATAAGGGGTGTCTGTTGTAGCTCTGTTTACTCCAGTAAAACCCAACTGCCTGCAGATGATGATGACGTCATTGATACCAAAGTTTACTCCACATGTTGTCTCCCATGTCCCATTGTCTGTCCTGATCTCAACTGTGCCTTTATTGGAGGTTGGACCACCAACAAGGCGTACATCTGTGAAAACACAAAATTAACAGTGGTGATGTTGCGTAAAACTAGCCAAGCCTAGCATAGCACTAGCTGGCTTATTCTAGGCTTTTGCTAGCTTCGGATATCCCAACATTACGAAAAAGTGGAGTAATCCCGAGCTAGTAACAGCAACAACTACAGTTTTGTTCTTATCTAATGCTTTACCACTTAAAAAGAGCTCATAATTCCGTAGACAAATAAGCAGTTTTTACTTTTCGTCAAAGGCAAAATTTGTATTTCTAAAGACAATACGCTTTAGCAAATGTTTTCTTGAAAAGGGTGGTTTGAATATTCATCATTAAGGAAATATTTGCTTCGTATGAAGACCGTTTCTAGGCAGCATGGACTGTGATGATCTGTTTTATGTTGTATGAATATGCACTACTTCTCACTGAAATGGGTTTATGTTTAATGTGAGAATATGAGACTTGGAGACTGATTGACATGTGAAATTGCTTGTTCAAGGAGTAACTCTTGTATTACTTCGATCGACTGTACGGCTCGGTGTAAAAATGTCAGAGGTAAAAATGTCAGAGGAAAAAAAGTCAGAGGTAAAAATGTCAGAGGAAAAAATGTCAGAGGTAAAAATGTCAAAGGTAAAAATGTCAGAGGTAAAAATGTCAGAGGAAAAAATGTCAGAGGTAAAAATGTCAGAGGTAAAAATGTCAGAGGTAAAAATGTCAGAGGTAATACAAAAGCATGTTACAGGTTGAATATTGGTAATGGTTGTATATCAGGCTTATCGAAAAGATACAACGAAGGATTCTCTGCAGTCATTAATTTCAGCGCTGCTTTATTTTCTTCTTTCTTTAACTTTTATTTACCTTTCTGCCCGAAATTGTGACTTTTGCCCAATTATTGCAGAGCGAAAACGGGGTGTATCCTTCTTTGGGGCATAGTGACCCGGCTGCCTCCCTCATATGCCTTTGTCTAAGCAAGTGATACTGGTACACTGAGCAAACTTCTGGGAAAAGAATGTCTAAAATCGAGAAGTTTGGCCATGAATTATAGGCCGAGTTGTGGCTCAATGGTGTAATCATTAAATAAAAGAAAAGTCGACACAGCCCCAAAAAAAAAAAAAAAGAGGATAAGATATCCGACTGTGAGTCCTCCGCTCCCCTCCCCCACTTCCCCGTCCCTTCTGAAGATTGATGGACATCTTAACAGCGTGGCAATGACCATTATAAAATGTAATTTCCTACAAATGCATATTTCCAACAATTCCACTTTCTTGTGGGCTTGATACTTTGATACTTTGATACAAAGCAGAAAGCCGCCCATGTTACATCTAATGCTAACCGCACCATCACATTCCAGAGAAGCGCGCTTTGCAAAGAGTTGATCGTCGATCACTATTGCGGTATAAATAGTCTGGGACAACATCAATAAGCAGCTTTGATACTCTGATACAAAGCAGAAAGCCGCCCATCATTGTTACATCAAATGATAACCGCACCATCACATTCCAGATAAGCGCGCGCTTTGCAGAGGTTCTGTTTAAGCTACATCGTTCTATAATTATTTGCTGTGAGAGATCAAACTCTGAAATTGACAAATATTTATTCATGAGTAACATATCATAAACATAGTTTTACTGTACACATTTATAGCATCATGAGACTGCTTGTATACATGATAATATTGTTTGAAGGATATTTGGTGCAGGATTTATAAAAGGTGTGCTGGCATACACTGTATACGACAGTTTCCAGCAGGTACATATTCGTACAAGTCTACACATTAAACAAAATGCATCACGAATTTGGCAGGAAAAAAAAAACAGTTGAAATTGAGGGACTTAAATTGTATTTCTCCCACGTTTCTTAATCACAAACATGATGTTTTTATATAAAGTTACACAGTGATATGTTTAACCCAACAAATACAATAATTTCTGCCTTTCGAAAAGTACTGCATTAATAAAAGTCGAAAGCACATGACAAAATACCTGGGTAGATATGTCTCAACGTTTACTACTTGTAGGCCTACTATCTGACATTCTTCAAGCGAAGCTTTGATATTGTTTGTTAAACTTTTGTAATAAAGTATTGATGAGGGGGACAAAGCATCCGTGTCTTTTGCTTAATGTTTTCTTGTCATAACAGTCTTTGCTGGGATGGACATGAACATGGGTCTAATTACTGAATTTGTGGAATTTCTGTGCGATCTTTATAACTGATTCCCTGTTTTATCTCATTCAATCTTAATATTCTATGTACTTAGGCCTACTTTCTCAAAACCAAATAAACATTAAAATATCAACCGATTTAAAATATCGAAACATGATAGAAACTCATATAGGCCTATGCAAACCTGATCACAAAATATAAGTTTCAAATTTATTTTCCACATTGTATTATCCTCAGGACATGTACGAAGTACAATGCACAGTCATTTATAAAATATAATAGACTAGCCCAGTAGCTTACGTCTCGACATTTTGTGTGATTAAGTGCTGAGATATTATGACGCCACCGATTTTAACCCCTACATGTTTTTTTTTGTACCTGACATTTTTACCTCCGACATTTTTCCCTTCGAAATTTTTTTCCTTTTACATTTTTTCCTCTGACATTTTTACCTCTGATTTTTAGCACTGACATTTTTTCCTCTGACATTTTTTCCTCTGACATTTTTCCTCTGACATTTTTACCTCTGACATTTTTACCTCTGACATTTTTTCCTCTGACATTTTTCCTCTGACATTTTTACCTCTGACATTTTTACCTCTGACATTTTACCTCTGACATTTTTACCTCTGACATTTTTTCCTCTGACATTTTTACCTCTGACATTTTTTCCTCTGACATTTTTACCTCTGACATTTTTACCTCTGACATTTTTTCCTCTGACATTTTTTCCTCTGACATTTTTACCTCTGACATTTTTACCTCTGACATTTTTACCTCTGACATTTTTACCTCCGACATTTTTCCCTTCGAAATTTTTTTCCTTTTACATTTTTTCCTCTGACATTTTTACCTCTGATTTTTTTAGCACTGACATTTTTTCCTCTGACATTTTTTCCTCTGACATTTTTTCCTCTGACATTTTTACCTCTGACATTTTTACCTCTGACATTTTTTCCTCTGACATTTTTTCCTCTGACATTTTTACCTCTGACATTTTTACCTGGCACCGACTGTACAGTCCTATCATCTTTAGGACTCTTTAGAGAGGTTGCCTCTATGCTTACAGATCTACTGTATATTGATAACCACTGGCGTACTGGTGGGGGGCTTGGGGGGTTAGCCCCCCCAAATAAAATTAAACCATGACTTATTTTGTGATTTATAAATGTTCGTGATATCACATGATTTTCAATAAAATGCGCGTTTCTCCATTTCAGTTGCAAATTGACACATTCCCAAATAGCCAGGAAGAGCATATGTTTTTTATAGTCACTAATGGGCCTTAGTGGCCACAAACATTAACACTAGTAAATAACCTTATATCCAGTTTAGCGAAAAGTCTGGATACCCGTATTTCCGGCCTAGAGAAGAGCTTAGAGAAGATCGCGGCAGCTCTAGGCGGTACGCGGGGATACTCAGTCGCCTGCGCCCAGGGTTTGTTTTGGATGTGTCGAGGAGGGTCATTTCCGGAGGGAATGTTCCACAGGCGCGGATCCAGAGGGGCGAGCGGGCCTTGCCCCGCAAAGAAAAAGAAAAAAGAGAGAGACAGAAGGAAAAGAAGGGAAAGGGAAAGAGGAGAGAAAGGGAAAGAAAGAAGAGGAAGAAGAAAAGAAGGAGATCGGGGCCGAAAGGGCCTTGCCTCCCAGGCTGTTGCCCCCCATCACAAAAATAAGAGAGAAGGAAGTGAAGGGAAAGAAAAAAGGAAAAGAGGAGATAAAGGGAAGGAAAAAAAGAGGAAGAAGAAAAGAAAAAAAGGGGGATATCAGTTGCAATTTTCCCGCCAACAAATTGTGAATCGGGGGCTAAAGGCCCTTGCCTCTCCCCGCCCCCGCCCCGCTAAAAAAAAAAAGAGAAGGGAAAGGGAAAGAGGAGAGCTAAAGGGAACAAAAAAGAGGAAGAAGAAAAGAAAAGGGTGAAAAGAAGGGGAGATCAGTTGCGATTAATCCCGCCAACAACATGTGGATCGGGGGGGTGAAAGGCCCTTGCCTCCCCCCTAAACCTAAAAGAGAGAGAAGGAAGGGAAGGGAAGGGGAAGGGGGAGGGAAAGGTAAGGAAAGAAAGAGAGAAAGAAGATAGGTAGGGGAGATCAGTTGCGATTTTTCCCGCCAACAAGGTGTAGATCGGGGGTGGGGGCCACTGGAGTATTGATGGGGGGGGGGCATTAGTGTCCTGTCAGTATCACAATAAAATTCAAACGTGGTCCATTTCTTATTCGATACCGGTGATTTACAAATGTTGCTGAAATGACATAATTTTCCGAGATTTTTCCTCACTTTTTAGTAAATTATACTTTTTTATGCGTTTGTTGGAAAATTACAAATTCCTAAATTTACAGTCAGGCAAGAAATATGCTTATTTAGAGGCCTTCATGACAGGGCCCGCAGAACGACGGGGCTCCGGGGCCTCGAGCTCCGCCCCCCACTTTTTTTGGAAAAAGTATACTAAAGAGAAATAGAAAGAAAGAGAGAAAGAAAGAAAGAATAGTGACCTGCCAGTGTCACAAAATAATGAGGTATCAAAATATGCTCATCTGACCGTGATTAAATGCCTAAAACCCTGAGCTTCCGGGGCTCTGTCCCTGGATTCCACCTAGGGCCCTAAAGCGGGCCCCTGGATGCTCATCTAACGGTAATTTAATGCCTAAAACCCCGAGCTTCTGGGGACCCCACGCCAATTAGTGTCCTGCCAGTGTCACAAATAAGGTATCAAAAAATGCTCATCTGACCGTAATTAAACGCCTAAAACCCTGAGCTTCCGGGGCTCTGCCCTGACCTAACCAAGGGCCCTAAGGCGAGCCCATGATACTCATCTGACCGTTATGTAATGCCTAAAACCCTTGAGCTTCCGGGGCTCCGCCCGGGCCCCACGCCAATAAGTGACCTGCCAGTGTCCCAAATAAGGTATCAAAATATGCTCATCTGACCGTAATTAAATGCCTAAAACCCCTGAGCTTCCGGGGGCTCCGCCCCCTCGACCCAACCAGGGGCCTTAAGGCGGCCCCTGTGGCTATCTGACCGTTATAAAATGCCTAAAACCCTGAGCTTCCGGGGCTCTGCCCCTGGATTCCACCTAGGCCCTAAAGCGGCCCCTGATGCTCATCTGACCGTAATTTAATGCCTAAAACCCTGAGCTTCTGGGGACCCCACGCCAATTAGTGACCTGCCAGTGTCACAAATAAGGTATCAAAAAAATGCTCATCTGACCGTAATTTAACGCCTAAAACCCTGAGCTTCCGGGGCTCTGCCCTGGACCTAACCAAGGGCCCTAAGGCGAGCCCCGGATACTCATCTGACCGTTATTAATGCCTAAAACCCTGAGCTTCTGGGGCTCCGCCCCTGGACCCCACGCCAATTAGTGTCCTGCCAGTGTCACAAATAAGGTATCAAAATATGCTCATCTGACCGTAATTAAACGCCTAAAACCCTGAGCTTGGGGCTCTGCCCCTGGACCCTACCAATGGTCCTAAGGCGGGCCCCTGGATACTCATTTGACCGTAATTTATTGCCTTAAACCCCTGAGCTTCTGGGGGCTCCGCCCCTGGACCCCACGCCAATTAGTGACCTGCCAGTGTCACAAATAGGTTATCAAAATATGCTCATCTGACCGTAATTAAATGCCTAAAACCCCTGAGCTTCCAGGGGCTCTGCCCTCTGGACCCCACCTAGGGCCCTAAAACGGGCCCCTAGATGCTCATCTGACGGTAATTTAATGCCTAAAACCCCTGAACTTCCGGTGGCTCTGCCCCCTGGACCTAACCAAGGGCCCTAAAGCGGCCCCTGGATACTCATCTGACCGTTATTCAATGCCTAAAACCCTGAGCTTCCGGGGGCTCCGCCCCCTGGACCCCACGCCAATTAGTGTCCTGCCAGAGTCACAAAAAAGATATCAAAATATGCTCATCTGACCGTAATTTAACGCCTAAAACCTCTGAGCTTCCAGGGGCTCTGCCCCCTGGACCCAATCAATGGCCCTAAGTCAGGCCCCTGAATACTCATCTAACAGTAATTCATTGCCTAAAACCCCCGAGCTTCCGGGGGCTCCGCCCCCCGGACCCCACGCCAATTAGTGACCTGCCAGTGTCACAAATAGGGTATCAAAATATGGTCATCTGACCGTAATAAATGCCTAAAACCCCTGAGCTTCCGGGGCCCCGCCCCCTCGACCCCACCACGGGGCCTAAGGCCCCTGAATGCTCAATGAACGTTATAAAATGCCTCAAATCCCTGAGCTTCCGGTGACTCTGCCCCTTGACCCCTGCCGGGGCTTTTCCCCTAGACCCCACGCCAATTTACACTACGCTCTACCTGATCGTAAATATTTTAGCCTCCCCCACCCACTTTGAAAAACGTTCGGTGGGGCCTGCATATAAGAGTGGGGTGATGCGGATTTTTGTCTGCCAGCCCCAAAAAAAAAAAAACTTTTTTGCTCATTACGCCACTGTTGATAACTAAACAGAAATAACATGAGATAGCAAAATACAAAATAGGGCTATAGGCCAAAGACTGTCCGCGGTCGTTAATTCCATATGCCTGCATGTTGCCTACGAAGCTTCATTTTCTGGCGCCATCTTTGAAGCGCAATGTGAGAGTGACTTCGGAAAATTAGTAAATGCAAAAATGAACAGGGTAAACATTACGTAAAATTAGGGAACATTCATTGCTCTAGAATTTGCGTGTGCACTGGCCATTAAGTATCTTTCGCGGTTTTCTAACGCCGTTGTAAACGAGTCGTGTTACCTGCGCTTATCGGGCCTATGAAGGCAACAAGCCCATAGTCAACTCATTAAAAGTACGGTTTGCACTCTTCATTTTATTGTCACTTTTTGTACGATATCACTTTCCCATGGGGTTTCAAATTCCACACCATTCACTGACGCAGCCCTAGCTACGTCATGCCAATAACGCCTCGTGTGCAACGTGCATTGCATGGTTACCTGTTATGACCGGGGTTATGACACATCTGACCATGTGATTGCTGTACTGCGTCAAAAGAATCACCAGGAGGACAAGGACGATATCACGCCAATCCATGTCGACTTATAATTACGAATCAGCTAATTAGAATCTGCAGATTGAGATTGGGTTGAAGAAACAGTCCTATTCGTGATGATCATGAGGATATTTAGTAAAATTGGGTGGTTGATTGTGATAATGGTATCGTATTCCAACAGTACATGTTGTTATGATCCAAAGCAATGTATAAAAACAGGATTGATGCTTATGTGGGAAGGATATGGTATAGGAATGACACCCGTGAGAGAAAGAAAATACAAAGGCCTACATCCCCGTCCACAACTTTCAGTGAATAAACTGTAGTTGCTAAGTTTACTGTGATTGCATCAATATTGCATGAGGGCATGTCTTATGCTACGGTCACAAAGGTTCGTACGAACGATAATTTCGTACGAATCTCCCAGTTTTTCCATTGTCTTCCCGAATTTCCATTGTCTGAAAATCGTTCGTACGGCGTTCGTAGCAGTTCGTAATGGCATTTGTGACCGAGGCTTTCGGTATTTGATTATTTGGTGTCCTACACGGTCCCAAGTAATTGTAAAGATAAGCCACTTCGGAGATAGAATTTGTACAATTAAAGAAAATGTTGAGTTCTGGGGAGAGGTGAAAAATAATTCGTTTTCATTGTTATTATGCGACTGTGGAAGAACACCAGAGAAAAAATGTTTCCTGAAAAGCATGGCTCTTCAAATGCCTTCATATTCTAAATATGACATGTAATAGCTTTAAAATGAGGACCACATTGTTATGCCACATGTTTGTGTAGTCACATATACATCTTTCTGTGTACAGTGCTTGTTACTTTTACCAAGACGGGGCCAAATTTCATATCATTTTTATGATTCCAGAACCTTGCACTACACACCAATACTTTAATATATGCTAAATGATCAACTTGTTCTGATCGATTCCACATCGTTTCTTTCACAAAGCAATCGCATGACCAGAACTCAACTTTATATTTAAATGACCCACGGGCAAATAAAGGTGATTCGTACAAAACTGTAAAATTCAACGATACAACTGCTGCATAATTGTTCTTGAAAGTAATAAAATCATTGTTCATTCATCCATCGGCGGTACATTCTACGATACACAGGTGGGAGTATTCTGTTCAAGAGGACAAACAAAAGGTATTCATGAAGCACCACCATCGCTTTGGTAGTGATTATTCTAAAATACAGTAGGACGTCTTCATGTGTAAATAATATATGAATATTTTTGGGATCGTATGTACATCTGGCATCTCCGAAGTGGCTTATAGCCCAGTAATTAATACCCCCCCCCCCCCTTATCGTCCCCAATACTTACAGAGGAACCCAGCCCAAAAGGAACCCAGCCCTAACAGACAACTACTCTAAAAGAAAGCAAAACAAATCAGAGAAGCGAACTGGTGAAAGTTTGAATTAATTCGGACAAATATTAAGAGAGTTATGAATTTTTGAAAGTTGTAATCACTATACGTATGAGCAATTCACATTGGCTGAATCGGTAATGTCGTAATGTCATTATGACGAAGTGCCGGACTACTTCCCCATTTGTTTCAACACACAACATGATTAAGATGTCACTATTTAAAACTGTATGATTCGGGAGGGTCTTTTCTTTTTAGAAGACCAATAATAATATGTCGTCCATAATATATTTTGAGTAGTGCCCCAAGGGAAAAGGCACTTACGAGAATAAGGGAAATTAATGATATTTTTTGTACACGACAAACGGGAGAGTTGTCCCATGACTACGTCACAATCCATTGACCAAATTATCAATTTGAGATTCACATGGATTTAGTGATCTCACATTTCAAACATTCACAACTCCCTTATTATTGGTGTGATTTATTTCAAACTTTCACCATTCTGTTTCTCTTATTTTTCTGCTTCCATATCGACCGTGTTATTTCAAGTGTTGGATTGCCCTCTGCCCCTTTATAATAATTACTTGAAACATGTTATGAAGATGTTGGGTCATTCAGTGACCACCAGAAGAAGCCGATAGTAAAGTGATGAAAGAAATCGTAAGTTACATCTTACCATACTTCCAGTACTAGTATTTCATGAGCCAATACACACTACAAATATATATTATTATTCTATTCGTACTTACCATATTCTCAAATTCATGTTCCAGTATATCTATGCTCTGCTTGGCTCGAATAAATCCGGTATTATCCACAATAAATGAGTAAAGATCCTGAACAACTGTCCTTTTCAATTAACACAACAATGATACGTGATAAAACTACACTCTATTACACCTAATACAATGATCAGAGGAATGCAATATGAATACTGTGAAGAATTGTGTAAGATTTGATTATGACTTTGTGAACTCAAGTTCACAGGCGACTTATCACGATAGGTTCCTTGCTTGAATTCTTCTTCTTTGCTTCAGAGACTCTGTGAAGTAGGGTCTTGTTTCATAATACCTGCTATCAATAACAAAGTGCGAAAATTCTATGACAAATCTGCTCTCAACCAATCAAATGCAATGATTTCAGTAGCTTATAACAGTTATTGTCACTCGTTATGGATAACACATTTTGTGAAAGAGGGCCCACAACAATGTTTGCATGTCATTCTGGCACTCCTTCTTTTCATTTCTCTAAGGAACAGTCTTTTGTTCGATCTCTATGAATGTACTTAAAAGTATTGAGTTAATAATGGACGGCATGAGTCATTTTCAGAGTGAAGTTCCGCTTTCAGGTACGTGTATGCAGAGTTGGTTTTATTTAAACGTCAGGTAAGTCTGAATGTTTTAACATGAATATTTCTGCAAGATTTCCTATATAATTCTTGTTCGGGAATACGTCATTCCTATATCACACAGGTGTATTGCAATTTGTTATCAAAGTTTCCATATCAAATAAGCACCATGTGAAATACATGTAATACATTTGAACCATTGGTATCTTTGAATATAGATGAAAACAAAAACAATTATAGACTGGTAAGCTATTACATCATTGTAATAGCATAGAAATAGAGATACATCGTAATTTGTAGCGAATGTTACTGTTCAATAGAAATAGGTTATTACTGTTTCCACAAATCGAAAGTCCCCCCCCCTTCTGTCTCTCTCTCTGTCTGTCTCTCTCTCGCTCTATGTCTAGATTTCTTTATCTCTTTCTCTCTCCTTTTTCTTTCTCATTCTTTTCTCTTGCACTGTTCATTCTCTCTCTCTCTCTCCGTCTCTCACAAACACACACTGTCTCTCTTCTATTTTTCTCTCTCAGACACATTCTTCTCTCTTTCATCTATCTTTCTCTCACTTTCTCTCTCTCTCTCTCTCTCTTGCATGAAAACGTAAAAGATTTGTCTCTGCCTGCACTATTTACAGCCATGATGAAACAATGACAACTTCGGACGGATAATCTGATATGAAAATAGACGAAAAAATTAATGTTATCGTCCAGGACAGCGTTACACGAAACTGTCATAAACACAAGTTTGCCGACATCCATTAAAACACATTTCAATGGGATGACGGCGAATTTGTACTTACGACGCTTTCATGAAACCATGCCCCGGGATCTATTATGTATCCCGACCGATCAAAACTACAAAGTGCAAAGGGGTAAAAATGTAATTTCCCCGAGGAATAGATTTCTTTTGTTTCACTGATATACATGTATACATGATGATGAACGTGTATGTGTGCTCTACTGTAGTAACCTACAAAGGTTATGTTCATTGGAATGATTGGAATCTCCAATCTCGGGTAAACAAACAAAAACATCATAACAACATTTAACGATAATTTGGCGACATAATTATTGTAGGTATTATATCTTATCAGAGATAACTTGACGCGATTACATGGTGAAAGAAACTGGAAACAATTGGTATGGTTGAGACAGGTTGATTATGCAGTACATACGAGCTGATGTGTCATTTGACAAGAAATGAATCTATATTTGCCACTCCATACACAGGAAAGAAATGGGGACCCTTGGTAGGATGACAAAAGCTTTTGTGGTAGACGTTGCCATATAGTCCGGGAGCCAGGGGGGGTCAACCTAGCTGGAAAGGAAACCAATTTTCATGTGCACAGATGTAAAGATCGCATAGCTCCATATAACAAATCGACCGTCTGGCATGTTCTAAGTGGTGGGTGTAGCCAGGGGGAGCCCCTCCCCCAAAAAGCGGCCCTTTTGACGACAAATTAGTATTTTGTTAATAATATTGTAAGGAAACCTTGAACCACCATGAGTTTGGTGTCATATGAAAGAAAATTAAATTATCTACATTTTGATACCTATTTCAACGAAATTGGGATTAATTTACATAGCAAATTTAAGTTAAAAACATGATTTTTGGTGATTTTTTTTCGAAATATTGAATTTTATCAAAAAAGATTATTTTCCATATATCAAAATTGGAGAGGTGCATTTTTCATAACTTTCCAGGAATTTGCTTATGTACAATGACAATATCCTGTGCGGGAGAGGTTTATATATCTTTTCAATAAAAAGTTATAGCAATCCAAAGTTATTGATTTGATTTCCACAAAAACAACATTTTTGCCCACATGTGTATTAACTGTATGCATATACGTGCATTAGTGTATTAAGGACCTGTTTGGTGTGTTTACATCGAGTTTTAAAGATAACTTTTAACTAAAACCTCTAATCACCATGTATTTGGTGTCAAAAGATGGATAATTAAAATACCTTCATCCTGATACAATTTCAATGAGTGATGTAGTGTGTAAAATATAATTTTTGAGCCAAAAAGGTGCTTTATTGTAGATATTCCTCTGATTTTGGCCAGTATCTCGGTATATTAACTGGACAAAAGTGATTAGACATTTAGTAGTGCAGAAAGTTCAAAGGATTTGGAGCGCTGAGTGCAATTGATAAGTTCTTCTTCTGTACTCTGGGATGTTTCAGGAAATGTGGACATTGGCAGTTGCCTCCCAGGCGCGGATCCAGGGCAGGGGCTAGCCCCCCGCCAAAAAAGAATAAAAGAGAGAGAGAGAGAGAGAAGGAAAAGAAGGGAAAGGGAAAGAGGAAAGGGAAAGAAAGAAGAGGAAGCAGAAAAGAAAAGGGGGTAGGAGATCGGGGCGAAAGGGCCTTGTCTCCCAGGTTGTTGACCCCCAGCAAAAAAAAGAGAGAGAAGGAAGGAAATGGAATGAAAAAGGAAAAAGGAGATAAAGGGAATGAAATAAAGAGGACGAAGAAAAGAAAAAGTTGCGATTCTCCCGCCAACAAGTTGTGGATCGGGGATGGGACCTAAAGGCCCTTGCCTCTCCCCTCCCCGCCAAAAAATAGGGGGAAGGGAAAGGAAAGAGGAGAGCTAAAAGGGAACACAAAAGAGGAAGAAGAAAAGAAAAGGATGAAAACAAGGGAGATCAGTTGCAATTAATTCGGCCAACAATGTGTGGATCGGGGGGACCGAAAGGCCCTTGCCCCCTCCCCGCAAACTTAAAAGAGAAAGAAGGAAAGGAAAAAGAGGAAGAAGAAAGGTAGGGGAGATCATGAGTGATTTTCCCCGCCAACAAGTTGTGGATCGGGGTGGGGCAAAGGGCCTTGTCTCCCAGGTTGTTGACCCCTCCCAGCAAAAAAGAGAGAGAAGGAAGGAAATGGAAAGAAAAAAGGAAAAAGGAGATAAAGGGAATGAAATAAAGAGGACGAAGAAAAGAAAAGAAAAGTTGCGATTCTCCCGCCAACAAGTTGTGGATCGGGATGGGACCTAAAGGCCCTTGCCTCCCCCGCCAAAAAAGGGGAAGGAAAGGAAAGAGGAGAGCTAAAAGGAACACAAAAAGAGAAAGAAGAAAAGAAAAGGATGAAAACAAGGGGAGATCAGTTGCGATTAATTCGGCCAACAATGTGTGGATCGGGGGACCGAAAGGCCCTTGCCCCTCCCCGCAAACTTAAAAGAGAAAGAAGGGAAAGGAAAAAGAGGAAGAAGAAAGGTAGGGAGATCATGAGTGATTTTCCCGCCAACAAGGTGTGGATCGGGGGCGAAAGGCCTTGCCTCCCTTATCTGACCGTGATTTAATACCTACCCTGAGCTTATGGGGCTCTGCCTGAATCCACCTAGGGCCCTAAGGCAGGCCCTTGGATGCTAATCTGATCGTAATGCATAAAACCCTGAGTTTCCGGGGCTCCGCCCCTGGACCCCACGCCAATTAGTGACCTGCCAGAGTCACAAATAAGGTATCAAAATATGCTCATCTGACCGTAATTAAATGCCTAAAACCCTGAGCTTACGGGGCTCTGCCCTGGACCCAACCTAGGGCCCTAAGGCGGCCCCTGGATGCTCACCTGACGGTAATTTAATGCCCCAAACCCCTAAACTTCCGGGCTCCGCCCTGGACCAAACGCCAATTATTGTCCTGCCAGTGTCACAAATAAAGTATAAAAATGCCATCTGACCGTAATTAAATGCCCATACGCCCCGAGCTTCCTGGGGCTCCGCCCTGACCCCGCCGGTGCTTTGCCCCTAGACCCAACGCCCATTTACGCTACGCTCTTCATGATCGTAAATACTTTAGCCTCTCCCCCACCCACTTTGAGAAACGTTCAGCGGGGCCTGCATGTAAGAGTGGTGGTGATGCGGATTTTTTTCTGCCCCACCCAAACGATTTTGCTCATTACGCCACTGCTTTAGTGGTCACCATTACGTACCAATATTTGGCTCGCACAATTTCAAATTTGGGCCCTCCCTAAGAAATCTTGGATCCGCGCCTCCTGCCCCCTCCCCACCCCACCGCCCCCTTCCAGCCGCTTATCATAATCTTGCCCATGACCAAGACAAGTTAGTGCATCGATCAACATGAATTTATATAATATCGCCATGTTTGGTTTAATGGTTTATTTTGCCTGACTACTAAGAAAACATGTGTATGCTTGTGAGCAACCAATACTCCGCATGATTCCTATTGTGATTAGATTAGAATGACATAAACTTTTCTCATAAAATAGTTTCGGCTAGGTATGCAAAGTTATTTTTTCTCTCGATTACAAGTAATTCGGTACAAAAATCGAAGGAACATTATGAAACTACTTGATTCGATTGAATCTCAGTTTTAGTCTTTGTGTGTTTCAAATAGGAAGTTCCACAACTACAATTGAGATCAATTTGAAATCTTTTCTGCTTAGCCATGAATAACTTTAAATCGTTACTAACTCCTTGAACTTCTAAGGATCTCACGATTTGATGATTGGAAAATGTCATTAGGTACCAGCTTATAATTTTGGTAACACATCACCGTCTACATTAGAGTTCTATCATGCCCGTTGCATAAATCATATGGTCTTTTTGAACATAGAATAACATTTTTTTTAATTAGAATAAAATAAAATGCAAACTTGTCGTAGATTGTTTCCTTTGAAACAGCGTTCGAGTTACAGTTCCACCAGGGACACTGTCATAGACAATCTTTGATTACTTCTATTTATTGAATTTTAATTGGGATGTGGGCAAAAGAAAAGAAGAAATGGAAATCTGCATGTAATACTCTGCAAGTTCAAGCTAGTAAATGTGCTACAACTGATCATTTCAAGCGTATTAAGCGTATTATTATTTGTGACTCTAGCAGGTCACTAATAGGCGTGGGGTCCAGGGGCGGAGCCCCCGGAAGCTCAGGGGATTTAATCATTAAATTGCGGTCAGATGAGCATCCAGAGACCCGCCTTAGGGCCCTAGGTGGGGTCCAGGGTGCAGAGCCCCCGGAAGCTCAGGGGTTTTTAGGCATTTGATTACGATCAGATTAGCATCCAGAGACCCGCCTTAGGGCCCTAGATGGGGTCCAGGGTGCAGAGCCCCCGGAAGCTCAGGGGTTTTAGGCATTTGATTACGATCAGATTAGCATCCAAGGGCCTGCCTTAGGGCCCTAGGTGGATTCCAGGGGCAGAGCCCCGTAAGCTCAGGGTAGGTTTAAAATTGTTTTCATCCTTTTCTTTTCTTCTTCCTCGTTTTGTTCCCTTTAGCTCTCCTCTTTGCCTTTCCCTTCACCCCTTGGGAAGCCAAGGGCCTTTAGGTTCCCATCCCCGATCCACAACTTGTTGGCGGGAGAATCGCAACTGATATCCCATTCTTTTCTTCGTCCTCTTTATTTCATTCCCTTTATCTCCTTTTCCCCTTTTTTCTTTCCCTTTCCTTCCTTCTCTCTTTTTGTAGTTGCTGGGGGAGGGAACAACCTGGGAGGCAAGGCCATTTCGCCCCCGATCTCCTATTTCCCCTTTTCTTTCCACTTCCTCTTCTTTCTTTCCCTTTCTCTCTTCTTTCTTTTCCTTCTCTCTCTCTCTCTCTCTCTCTCTCTCTCTCTCTCTTTTTGGCGGGGGGGGGAAGGCCCCTGGCCCCTGGATCCGCGCCTGGGGAGGCAACTGCCAATGTCCACATTTCCTGAAACATCCCAGAGTACAGAAGAAGAACTTATCAATTGCACTCAGCGCTCCAAATCCTTTGAATTTTCTGCACTACTAAATGTCTAATCACTTTTGTCCAGTTAATATACCGAGATACTGGCCAAAATCAGAGGAATATCTACAATAAAGCACCTTTTGGCTCAAAATTTATATTTCACACACTACATCACTCATTGAAATTGATATCAGGATGAAGGTATTTTAATTATCCATCTTTTGACACCAAATACATGGTGATAAGAGGTTTTAGTTAAAAGTTATCTTTAAAACTCGATGTAAACACACCAAATAGGTCCTTAATACACTAATGCACGTATATGCATACAGTTAATACACATGTGGGCAAAAATGTTGTTTTTGTGGAAATCAAATCAATAACTTTGGATTGCTATAACTTTTTATTGAAAAGATATATAAACCTCTCCCTCGCACAGGATATTGTCATTGTACATAAGCAAATTCCTGGAAAGTTATGAAAAAATGCATCTCTCCAATTTTGATATATGGAAAATAATCTTTTTTGATAAAATTCAATATTTCGAAAAAATCACCAAAAATCATGTTTTTAACTTAAATTTGCTATGTAAATTAATCCCAATTTCGTTGAAATAGGTATCAAAATGTAGATAATTTAATTTTCTTTCATATGACACCAAACTCATGGTGGTTCAAGGTTTCCTTACAATATTATTTACAAAATACTAATTTGTCGTCAAAAGGGCCGCTTTTTTGGGAGGGGCTCCCCTGGCCACACCCACCACTTAGAACATGCCAGACGGTCGATTTGTTATATGGAGATATGCGATCTTTACATCTGTGCACATGATAATTGGTTTCCTTTCCAGCTAGGTTGACCCCCCCTGGCTCCCGTACTAATATGCTCTCATGGTGACCATACGGTACGAATACTCGCCAGTATTCGACATAGCAGAGGGATCATCTTTTCAATATAGATTGGTATGACTTTAGCTGTCTTAATAAAAGGGGCTGGAACAACACCAGAAGACAGCGAAAGATTGAAAATGTGAACCAGAGGTGATAAGATACTGCCTTTAATTTTGTTTAAGTAAATGGGTGCTAACTTCATCATAGCTATAAGAATGGCTTGGTTTTAATGAGCGAACAACATTTAATATTTCAATAAAATCTGTCGGATATAAAAAAGAGCGAATGGTAAGATGACTCTGGGAGAAATTCTTTATTTTGAAAGCCTGATCAGGGCTTATATTTACAAAATATTCATTAAAAAATTGCTATTTCATCTGGCTCGTCTACTTCGTGACCATTTATATTAAAGGCTTGTTGAGTAAGTGTACGACTCTTCTTATTGAGCGGTTCATTTATGACATTCCATGTAGATGATTAACTTCATCATTCCCATTCTCATAAATGCCCTTTTATACATCCCTGGTGAATTACCCTTTGTATACTTTGACACATGCTTCTTTTCTTTCCTAAAAATTTTCATCGCTCGCAAATGAATATTCAGACCATCACAGATAAATAAATATTGAAATCATCCCTGATAATGTAATCACAATGTAGGGGTATATACCAACGTCTAAAGAATTGTATATTTTCGCTTTGAGATTTCCCTTTGTAGGTGCCCTTTTATTTTAGAAAGTGCCCTTTTATGGTGCCCCCTCCCCCACTTTGGAAGTCGCTCTGCTGCCCCTGTCTTTTTATCTGCGGTCCATGTAGTCCAGAATCTGGCCGGTACTTTATAACAGGAGTCTATATTCCCTACACTTGATACAAGCCGCCGAAGATGGCGTTATCAACGAACTCATACGCCAACCAGCCTCAGATTTTTGCGCCGGGCGCCCAAATTTAAGAATCTCGCCATCTTCGGCTGGCAGTGAGTAATGCCTAGGTCACATTTTCTCTACGGCTAGGATACGGCGGCCGTACGCCCCCGAAATCGAGAGGTACTTGCGGCGGCCGCAGAGAATCTGCGGTGGCCTCAGGGTCACCCTATATAGGGCGTATCCCTATCTCTACAGGCCGTACGGGTCGCCGTGGGATTATAACGCGGATTTTTAACTGTTTTCATTTCTAGGTTCGCCGTAGCGATTAGACACGCCGTAGCCATGCCGTAGAGCGGTTCCACGGCGACCATACAGCGGGCGTACGATGGCCTTGCGTTTGCCGCGCGGCTGCTTTAGGGTCTTATGAATTATAATTGACTTTTGCGGACCCCAAACAAATTGCGGTGGCCGCAGGAATTCCACGGGCGCCCTATGTCAGCCTTAAGGCGGCCCTATACGGCGCCCGTACGGTGGCCTTGCGGGCGCCTTGGTATTTGTTTAAAAAAACTACGGCCGCCGCAGGACGCCCTAAGGCGGCTGTGCGTCATCACTTCAAAGGCCGTACAGCAGCCGCAGGTTTTCTCTCCACAAATTCAAAATACGCCGTGCGGCTACCCTAACATATGTGATCGCTACCGTATGTGACTGTGGGAATGCTGCGGCGGCCCTATAATTGCTATTGGCCGTAGAGGTATTTTAGACCGCACGGCCGCCGCGGCAAATGTGACCTAGGCATATTTTTTTAGTAGGGGGAGGTCACATTGCGTTGGTGTGGTGGAGATCAACATGAAATCGCCCAGATTCTGGACTACGGTCCATGCCATACCATTTGACAAACCAACCTGAGAAAAGAACAAAGGAAATTAAAAGTTCATTTGATGACAGAGAAATATAATCAACGTGATTTAATTTTGAGACCTATTGGGTTACCCATAGAAATCATGTCCCAATGAAGTAATACGTCGTTGCAATGTTCACTCGTTTCAATAGGTGACGCACAAGGCATAGCATGGGACATGGAACGCGGGGCTGCGGTGTGTGGGCTGCAGCCCCACCTACCACATCTAGTGGCGATAACACGTCAGTCTGATGATGCCTGCAGCGACGAGTAGGCGAAAGTCTCACAGGTAAAACAACGTTTTTGATCGTGAAACAATGAAAATTCAATTTATGGAAATACAACAAAAAAGATGAACCTCTTCAAAGAAAAAAAGTATATATATATATATATATATATATATATATACATGTATTATGTAGATAAGCTACATATATATATTATTATGAATGAGTACACATATATTTGTCGTATAAATGACAAGTACTGACGGGTTACTGTAGGGTTATATATAGATGTCTTGTTAATGCAACCAATTGGTATATATATATATATATATATATATATATATATATATTATTATTATTATTATAAATGAATGTACATATATTCATCGTATAAATGACAAGTACTGACGATGGTTAGTGCTATTTGATGCAAAGCCATTGTGTTTCACAAAGCAAACATTACGTGTCTATTGTTTTGTACAACAGTGCATGTGTGGCAAACCAGCGGCCGTGCAGAGAGGCAGGAAAGCAATCAAAGTGTTTATTTCTCAATGTGTACATGTTTATTTCCAGTATGTAATGCATCATACCGTTAACAACTGAACTGTTCATACACATTGTAAATTTGATGAGTTTTTTCGTGCCTAAAAAATAACAGGTGGATCGGTTGAATTAGGTCCTCTGTTGAATACTGTTAGATGTAAGTTTTAATATGTCACATTTTCAGGAAACATTAATCGGGAAAAATATTTTTTTTTTTTTTTAACCACAAAAAGTTGGTATGGGTATGAATAATGTAGTTTATAACTGTATATGGATAGCCACGTACAGGCCTATATACTTGGGATAAAACATAACTTGTTTGTAGTAAATCTGTAGCTTATGATACTGGTAGAATGCATGATATGTCGATCCCCCAATATTTCAGGTGGGGGTGGCCTGTACAATCATCCCCCAATAATTCACCATCAAAAAAAAAATGAAGAGAAAAATTAATGATGAGAGCCCGATGAGAGTAGTTAATGGTTATTACTCGCAAGACGACCATCAATATACACATTTTGCTATCTCATTTTCATGATACATACATATATGAATAGAAAACGAAGTAAATGAGACAACCGTATATGAGACAAGAATAAATTGAATTCTCGCTCATACGGCTTCATCAGGAATTGATGAATTTATTCAATTTATTCCATCAACAGCATCATAGAAATGCAGTGCGCCAAATACAAAGCCGCAGCGTTAAAAAGCAACGAGCTCAATGTTAAGCGCGAAGCGCAAAAGTGCAAAAAAGAAGTAGAGAGTGGGAGAGTTATAAGATAGTTCACTAGTTGTTATGTTGTTTCCGTTCACCCTTTTTAAAATTCACGTCATTGTATCTTTATTTGTTTTTTTCACTCATTTTATTTCCTGATATTTCCTTAAACATTTTTCAAAACGCGTTAGGAGTTACAGTCGTGTATTTGTTTAACACTTTTAATTTGGGCATTATTGCCAAGAAAAAAATATCAACCAATTCCTCAATATAAAGAACTCTTAAAGGTAAAGGAAAGCATCTGAGCAAGAATATCACATGACTTTTGGCCAGTTCAATCTGAAGTGATTTTTAAAGCTATGACTATGTGGGGTTGATGATGCGTTTTTTTCATAATGCAAGTAAAGTAATGAAATATTGTATCATTGAAGAGAAAGACGGTTTTGTCCAAATGGCAGCATGTAGGAGACAGCATGTAGGAGAGTTTGTTCCCTGATTCATACTCAGTATCTATTTGGTTTTATTGATTTCATCCATTTCTTTGTTTATTTATATCTCTATAAAATTATGTAAAACATTTGAAGAGCTATTTTCCGAAAGGAGCAAAATCTTTTGATAGCAAATGGAGATAATGATATACATTTTCCTCTATTTACCTTGAACAAAATTATTAACCTAAATTACGAGAGAAATTATGAACACATGCATCTTTTAATAACAATTTTCCATAGACACCTGAACAAAATCGGGTAAACAAAGAGTTCTTTCTTAAGTAACACACATGGATCTAGTGCCTCTTGAAAATAAGCTCTTTTATGTACTTAAACAAGCAATACAACAGAAAACTGCAGTTCGATATTTTGGAGAAAGATTATTATGTAACAACTTATTTTTGTGTTATTGAAAAGCTGATGTAGGCCTATGTATTGTATTCAAACGTAACGTGCATAAGATAGTTAAGGTGTTTTTGAAGGTTAGAATCTTATGAAGTTTGAAGTTTTGTTTATAACACCCTTCCAATAATAATGCACCTTCTAAGACTGGTTATAGTTTTTGAGGAAAAAAATAGTGCTCTGTTCAGGGCTTTAGGGGAATATTATGCTTATATTTTAGAGCGTATCTGGTATGATAAGTATATCTGGGTGAAGAAGGAGATAATGAAAGTTTGTTGTTTGGTAGTTGGAACGTAAGTTTTATATTATGTTTTTAAGAAACAGACAGTTTGTATGAGATCAGGAGTGGAAATTTTCTGTCATTTTGAGAACCAAATTTTGCATCAGTGATATTCTGTTTCATTGAATTGAGTTTCCGCAGAGAGGATTCAGTTGGTTTAATTAAAGAAGGAAGAGAGTCAAATGAAGAACCAAAAGCAATATGTTTTTCATTTTCTAATGAGAACTATGTTTTTGGAATTCTCCTTACACAGAATATTGGAATGGGTTTTCACGATGAATGTTGTTTGGAGACATCAATATTCATAAAATGTATGTTTCTATCACCAGGAAATTAAGAATTTTCTGTCTACATGAACCTTTCCTGGTTGCTTATTAATGCATTTGCCCAATGGTAACATAATACTTTCACAAGTTGATATCCCTCACCATTGGATTTTTTTGGTAATGTCTAAATTTCGTTTTAAAATAGATGATATCAGTCTGGTAGGCCTACACTGCAGGTAAGAGTCAGGACTAACATTTAGCATGTTATTAATTTTATTACCACTCTTATATTCTCTGAAATGTTATCTTTATTGAGGGTGACTTGAAAAAGTTAATAACTTGGAAGGGAGGGTGCAACCTGCCACACGCTTCTACCTCTTGGTTGCTTTGATCCATTGCCGAAAATATTTTGGCACCTATCATCCCCCCAACCACGGATACAAATCGACACCCCTGCGTTCGACGTATTATGCTCCTTAGCAAACGTACGTGTAGCCTAATAAGCATCCAAGAAATTAAAGAGTACAAAGACATATTTTATTATATTGTGTAGGATTTATATGAGAACCACGTTCTCCTTTTAATAGGACCTTCCATGCTTGAAATGCTGGTATGCAAATGCATATTGCGATGCTATTATTATAAGAAAGTTCCCCTTGGATTTATAAAGTTCTCAGCTGTGTATTGTTATTGTTACACACAATAGGCACGAACTTATTTTTGACAATTTTGACAATTTAAGTGATGGCCGAGAGCTTCGCAGGTGGCAGAAAAAGAGGGGACTATTTGATCAAAATACAATGACACATATTCAGATTATCGCTGATGATTTGTTGATGTATAGACGTGAACAGATTTACAAGAATTACTATTCACTTGCACGTCATGGGGTCTTGAATGTAGTATTATGGAACGCTAAGTGTGTCAGTACTGAGAATATACGACGCCTCATTCCTTCTGACGAAGAGAATCAAACATTATGAAAGAAATTATATTTGATCTGAAATTTATTGTTGTCCCATGACTGAAATGACTATTGTACTGCACATGGTCAACGCGTACGAGATCTTGATCACAACAACATTTTGTCTGTCCTGGGGGTTCAAGAATGTAGATATCAACGGGTCGATATAAAGGAGTGAAAATAACCTCAATTAGCGGCCATATTACATTTAATAAGCCCGGGGATCGGTTCATCTTAGAGTTGAACCCACTCCGAAATCATAGTGGAATCCAATAGAAGTTATTGGTTTGAATTACCATGTTAAGAGAGTTGATTCCACTAGTTTGAGCCTGGATATCCATTCTAAAATAATTGATCTATAATGTCACTCTCCTGTCCAGAGAGAGAGAGAGGGTGGACTTTTCTATGTGTGGCTCTTATTAGTGAAAATAATAATACAAATATTTCTATTGAACAGTAGTATTTGCTACAAAATACGATATATATCAATTCATCGACTTTTACAATGATGTAACAGCTTAGCAGACTATAGTTATTTCTTTCTATAATCGAGTATACTATTAATTCAAATTTATTACACATTTTCCAAAAGGGTTCTAATTCGAGTTGGAAAACTTCGTTACAAACTGCTAAACCGATCGAGACCTGCTCAAGGTGTCTGTGTGATATACAAATTACGCATTCACGAACACGCATGATATAGGACATTTTATAGAATTATTCATGTAAATAAATTTATAGACTGTTCCTTTGTGAAATGAAAAGAAGGAGTGCCAGAATGACATGCAAACAGTGATGTGGGCCCTGTTTGCTCAAAATGGGTTATCCATACCAAGTGACAAAGCTGTTATAAGCCATTGAATACATCGTATTTGATTGGCGAAGAGCAGCTTTGTCATTGAATGTTTGCACTTTGTTAATATTGATAGCATGTTTTATGAAAGATGGCCCTGCATCACAGAGTCTCCGAAGCAAACAAGGGGAATCAAACAATGAAGCCAACTCGCCTATGAAATTGCGTTCACAAGGTCATAATCAGATCTTCAAAATTCTTCACAGTATTCATATTCATATTGCATTCATCTGACCATTGAAGTAGCTGTAGGCCTAATAACGTGCAGTATCATCACGTATCATTGGTGTGCCCATTGAAAAGGACAATTATTCAGGATCTTCACCCATTTATTGTGGATAATACCTGACGGATTCGAGCCAGAAACAGAAATATACTGGAACATAATTTTGAGAAGATGGTAATTACGAATAGAATAATAATATATAGTTCATGTCTGTATTAGCTTATAAAATACTAGTATTGAAATTGTGGGAATATGTAACCTACGAATTGTTTCACCAGTTTACTACCGGCTTCTTCTGGTGGTCACTGGATGAACCAAATATCCATAGATCTGTTTACACGTGGAGACGTCCCACTTAGTATTGGTGCATTCTAGAATAATCATTGCCAAAACGATGAAGGAGCTTCATTAATACCTTTTGCTTTGTCCTCTTGAAAAATACTTTCACCTGTGTATCTTAGAAGGTATACCGCTGATAGATAAATGAATAATGATTTCATTACTTTCAAGAATACGTATCCAGCAGTCGTCTCGATGAATTTGACAGTTTTGTGCAAATGTCCTTTATATGCCGGTGGATATTTGAGGTCATTTTAATTGTACAAGTGCTATCTCCGAAGAGGCTTATCTACACAAACACTCGGTAACGTGTAGGACCAATTGCCTAGGAATTGCCCTAATGCGTTATTGATGCTATTACGGTAGACTTAGTAACTGCATTTGATTCACTGAAACTTGTGGACGGAAAGGACTGTCAAATATTCAATCCCGATTTCAATCTGCAGAGTCACCGGTGATTCGTAATTACTATTTGAAATGGATTTGCATCTTATCATCCTTGTGTTCATGGGGATTCTTTTGACGCAGTGCAGCAATCACATGGTCAGATGTGTCATAACAGGTAACCATTGCACGTGACAAACGAGGCGTTAATTGCGTGACGTGGGACTGCGTCAGTGAATGATGTGGTCTTTGAAACCCCATGTTAAAAATGACATCGTACAAAAATTGATTGTAAAATAAACAATGCAACAATATTTTAAAGTAACTTGTGTATGGCTGTGTTGCCTTAACAGGCCCGATTAACGCAGGTAATAATGCAATACAAAATAACGCCTCGTTTACAACGGCGTTAAAAAGCCGTAAAAGATAATTAATGGCCACTAATGGCCAATATGCAAATTCTAAAGCAAAGAATTCGCCATAATTCTACGTAATGCTTACCCTGTTACTTGTTTTTCCCCCAAGTCACTCGCACACGGGGCGTCAAAGACCTCTCCAGTCGTTAATGCAGTCCTCCAACAGAAAATGAAGCTTCGTAGGGAAGAGGCATGTGTAATAACGACCACGTATATTCAATCATTGGCCGAAAGACCTATTTTGTATCGCTATCACGTGTTATTTCTATTGAGTTATCAAAATACAGTAGATTTGTAAGTAAAAAGCAACCTATCTAAAGAAACCTACAGATTATAGGACTGTACAGATGATATTAGAAGTACGAGAAATACACCTTCTTGGAAAAAAACAATTTCACATGTAGGTCTCCCAATTCTCATATTCTCACATTAGACATAGACCTATTTCTGTGAGGAGTAGTGCATATTCCTACATCATTAAACAGACCATCCCCTATACCATGCTGCCTTCAAACTACCCTTTTAAAGAAAAAAAATGCTAATCTCCAATGCTTCCTTCTATAGGAACAAAGTTCTGCCTTTTGAGGAACAGTAAAAACTGATTATTTGTCTAAGGAATTATGAGCTTTTATTAAGTGGCAAAGCATTACATTAGAACAAAACATTAGTACTACATGTAGTAGTTACCGTTTCTAGCTAGGGATTGCTCCACTTTTCGTAATGTTGGGATATCCGAAGCTAGCAAGAGCCTAGAATAAGCCAGCTATTGCTAGGCTAGGCTTGGCTAGTTTTACGCAATATTACCACTGTTAATTGTATGTTCACAGATGTACGCCTTGTTGGTGGTCCAACCTCCGATAAAGGCACAGTTGAGATCAGGGAAGATGGCGGTGCATGGGAGACAACATGCGGAGAATATCTTGATTTTCATAACGTCATTGTCATATGCAGACAGTTGGGATTCACAGGAGCAAATATAGCGATAACGGACACACCTTATGGACAGAATTCAACTCCAACCAGAGGGTTCAATTGTAATGGAGGTAATGACATATCATTTAAACTTTTGAAAATGTTATTGCCTAGTCAGCCTGTTGACCACTTCTAGGAGGAAACAAATACCTATATGCATATATGCGAGTATACTACAGGTCCTCGAAAACGCATTGGTCACCTTGGTTCATATTTCCCGCGGCAGAAGGGGTTACAAATGAAATGCCTTAGCTAGAAACATGTCAGAGCTGTCCTTCAAGTTGAGTGAAATGGGTATGACGCATTTGCTCTTTTAATTAAAGAGGAGGTTCGATGACGCGAACTTGACTGAATTTCGTATTATTGCAATCGTAAACTTACACTGAATAAAAATGTCACATTTGTTTAACTTTATATTTTATATTTTATAAAAGTTGATTAAAATTGACGAAAAATCAAACCCACTCAAGACACTTGTGTAACCTTTCAAAAAGTATAATATCAACAAATAACATGCAATTTCTCTGTACTTTTGTCGGAAAAAACATAGAAATCTAGCAAAATGTCGTCTCTTTTTGCATTGGAGAAGAGCAAAATAGCGAGTTACAATCGCATTTCTGCCGCTCTCGCAAGCTCTTACTCGTTCGAATGTGGTTAGGCGGCTTTGGGGTGTGCGGCTAATGAATATACTAATCGTTAGCTTTCTTCTGGTATTAAACTTGTTTTGATTGATTGTATATGTTTGTCGGAATACAGGAAACATAAACGCTTGACCCATAACATTCAGCGTCTGAAGTCCCGGATGAACGAGGACCTAAACAGGTTCTAATGACGTCATCATCGCTATTAAAATTGGCGTCTTTTATCGTTAAATGCTACACTTTCACAATGTTTATACATCTTTTTAAATTATTAGTAAAATATAACATTATTTTGTCTTATACCACTGAAGTTTGGGGTTTTATTTAATGAGTGATTTTAAAATAAGAGCCATTTTACTGTTTTAGTTTACTGGATCGTACCATTAAAGTCGCAGGGTAGAAAGTTGCATTTCATTTACGTACCAACATTCTGCTAAATGAGTTCGCGTTGTTTTTCAAGAATTCACTGCTTTCTGCCCCACTTAACGTCCATATGCGGAGTCGTTTATCAACTAAATATATTACAATTTATGGATGCTTCCTCCCGAGGTGTTTGTGGTGTTGAAGAATTTTATTCACCTGCTATTATTCTTTGTAGGCCTACTCAAATTGCCAGAACGCAAATTGCATTTTGGTTTTTTATAGTTTCATTCAATAAGTAAAAAAAATATTATGTTCTGCACAACAAAAACAATGTGTCCCCTATTGTACATGTACTGCCTCTCCCCTCATTAGGGACTTTTAGAATTTACACGACGAGAACGTGGACTGCCATGGTGACATCCTTTTAAGGCACTGCCGGGCACGGGCCAGTGCCTTGAAAGAATGGCACACGTGGCAGTCCACTACGTCGACGTGCAAATCTGAAAGTCCCTAATGTGTCATAGTTAAATTACACATTCACATAATGGAACTACCTGCCCGATGAAGCCAATGTTTCGTGACCCCTGAGCACTCAACACTGTGTGAGAGTCAGTTTGTGGTCAACAGTTTGTGAGAAAAATCCAAGCAAACGTTTACCAGACAACTACCTCCTAGGACAACTACCCCCGGACAACTACCTACTGGACAACTACCCCAAGACAACTACCCCCTACCTCAACCATCCTCTAGGACAACTACCCCCGGACAACTATCCTCGGTTGCAGTTGTCTGGGGGTAGTTGTCCGGGGACAGTTGTCCGGGGAATTATCCTGGAGGGTAGTTGTCCTAGGGGTAGTTGTCCGGAGGTAGTTGTCCTAGGGGGTAGTCGTCCTAGAGGATGGTTGCCCTAGGGAGTAGTTGTCCTAGGGGGTTGTTGTCCTACAGGGTGGTTATCCTAGGAGTGTTTAACTGGGGTGGTTGTCCAGGGGTAGGTGTCCGGATACGTCCCCATTTATCTGGTACTACGACTTAATTTATCAAAAATCATGAATTAATCGGCCTAATCACACATCTTCGGAATGGATATCTGGACAATTTTTGTTTTGTTGTAAATTTGTCGCCTATTTTGCTCCAGAAGAGTCGTTAGGTTAGCATGCAAAATGTCCTTCGCAATCCCAGATCAAGCACTTTCACGCTAACCTGCCCTCAGAATATGTGATTATTTTTCTGATTTTTATGCTCAAATGTGACGGGAAATAACATACAAATCAAACAAACCTTTATAAAAAATATTATTTATTCGGTGTATCTCATTTAAAGGTACTATGTCCCATTTTTAGGTCATAAAATAAAAGTTTAAATTCCAACGGCATTTGAAAGACAATACTTAGTTAGAAATACCCTTAAAACGAAATGGTTTGAAAATGGCTTTTTGGGGAAAATAACGACCATTAGTTGTCGAATCGACATAAGTGATTGCAATCAGCTAAGTAATAGTCTGATTTTCAGACCCTTGTACCGAATGTCGTACGTTTTGTGCTGCACAAAGATTCAATCGGTTTAATATTGGCCATTACAAGTAGTGGGTTATCGATGTAGACAAATACTCATGTACCTGTTACAGCTCATTTAATGTATGTTATTACCAAAGAATAAAAGATGTCAGTCAGTCAGTAACTCAATAGTGTCTGACAGGGAAGTCTAGAAAGTAAACGGGTTTCCTTGCATAATTTGTATACTAGGACACTGCTAACGGTTAAATGTCACAGATAGTACATACATGACATAGTCATAATTCCTGCAAAGTTCTACAGAATTTGATGTTGGCTGCAAAAGGGACATAGTATCTTTAATGGGCCAAAAATAAAGGGAAATATCACCACTGGCGGTAAATATACAAACAACGTTGAACCCATATCTAAAAACTGCAATGGGCATCCAACATTGTCCCGAATGTGTGATGTATAGTAGTTTACACCGTGACGTCACCGTTATCGCATGTGTTTTAATATCGCCGTCATTTCACTCTGTGAGTGGGTTCTGGAAAGGGTGTCAAAATTGCATTTTTTGATTTATTTCCCACACTAGTGGGGGCTTAAAAAGTACTTTACTCATTTTGTAAGGTTCTCATCAATCTGTAGAGGTATAATTAACATTTTTTCAAATTTCAATGAACCTTCTCTTTTAAGGTGATTTTCCCCTAGTGCACATTCATTTCACATAGTTTATGTTATATAATTATTTTCTAAAGTAATTTGTGTATATTATTGTGTGACTGGTGTTAAAATGGATGGTACATTCACATAATGTTCTTTTCATTTTGATATTTCAGATGAAGCTGACTTGTCAGAATGTATAATGATACCAACAGGATGCGTAACAGCAGGAGCAGCTTCGTGTCATGGTAACTCCTTCTGGTGAAATGATATTACCACCTTTTAGCTCGTGAAATAAGATTACACAAAATATAGAGAATTATGTAAGAATAATGAGAGAGTCGTTATATGAAAAAAGTCAGAAACTATAATGGCACTAAATAAAATTTCGTGGGCTAAGAAACAATATCCATCCAATTATTGGGGGAGGGCGGACTTCAAGCTGAAACTCATAACGAACCCCAGACGAAATATTTTCTTCGAAAATTAACTTTAAAATGTTGTAGTCCCATAGTTGCTGAATGTTAACGGAAAATTATGCTTTGCGCCAAATACCAATAAAGCAACTATCTGAGCAATTGACCAAACTGACCTCTTGGTTAATTAGTAAATGTGATGAAAGGTGAAATGATAGGAAAGGGTGCAATATAATGTATGACCCTATCTTGTAGGTTCCAATGTTAGGTGATTTATCTGGCAAGAGTTTATTAGAAGATGGGGTTTTTCATATATAGTGTTACTGCAACTATGTTTGTAGGGTTATATCAATGTTTATATCACCATCATTTCGTGTCATCACACCACTATAATATGTCAATATGGATTATATTGAGAGCTATGTCATCGTCAATCTCCTGCCAACTTTGTGAAATAAGGTACAACTTTAGAACGTGTTTATCATAAAGGAACGGTACCACCATTCACCAACTGTTGACAGATTATTCCTTGAAGATACTCATAACCCCGTCACCCTTCCCCGTCTCTCTATTTCAATACAAATAAATAAATAAAAATGTGTACATCTAGTATGTACCCAAAACAAATAAAAAATCACTTTTACCAACAACAAACATCACTCTTCCTATGGGTTAACACTTAAGTACCCTATCCAATGAAAATACAACTTGATATAAATGGAAAACTGAATGAATGTAGAATACAAATATAAATGAATAAAAAGTATTTACCCTTTCATTATTGCACAAAAGGAAATTAAAACCTCATTTTCCGCACCCCTCCAAATTACGGGTCAACAGGGGTCAAATTTGCCGAAGTTACAGTGACGACATAACATGAGGACTTCATCGGTTCACCTATATAGCTGAGGCGATGAGCCGTACTTAATTAATTCAAAGTCATTGTGAATATGCGTACTCCACATAAAATGATGTCATCAAGTCGATAGCAAGTTTTTAGGTCGACAACTTCCGATTTTCGAAGCTTTAGATTTTTGAGTTTTCAGAGAGCTGATACTCCTCTGACAGACACTAAAAATGGCATATCATTAATATTATTGTAATCGATGGCTTATAAGCTTTCCGTTCATATATAATTCATCCATTTCATTTTTCAGTTCGGATATGGTCTTTAAGAAATATGAAGGAACATTAGATAACATTAAACTCCTCGCATCGTATCTACCTTACCCATTTAATGTCGGTCTATGGCTTATTTCCCTTAGAATGCGTTACGTATTATGCTAAAACATTTACCGTCATACAAAGAGTATTCGAAATTTCTGTACATTAGAAAAACTGTTAAGCTGATATTTTAAATAATACCAGCATGTCCACCCAAAACATTCATTGGAAAATATGCGTTGATGGTTGGTCCATGCGATCCATTTGACATTCTAACAAAGAAAGTCCCGCCAAAGCTAGCAATATTCGAGTAGGCAGAGATTTTGACCGTGTGTTAAAGTGAATATGTCATTAGAAAATGCCAAATAGCATTTTAAAACAACTTATCTGGCCCCTCGATGTCCAAGTATGTGGTGGCCCAAATATTGTTATATATTACAAATCATCTGGGGCTGTAGCCCTCAGCTCCTCACTCCCTACACCAATGTTTATTACTGTATTTGCATTGATAGGCGTTATTATTAACCGTATCAGACATCTGAGCAGTGGTTTTACAAAATCATATTACACTTGTTGTAATCCTAAACGAGCTAATCAGTCAATGTAAGACCATATTACCCTCTTATGAAAATGCATATGGACTTTACGTGTTAAAAAACGTTTTGTACTATTGCATCATGCTATTGTTTTTCTAATATTATGCAGGCGACGATTATCTTGGATGCTTTGTGGAACAATCGCCTGAACGAGTATTACCTGGTGATCATGTATCCAATAATTCAACTATGACCATTTCCTATTGCATCGAGTTTTGTATGAGCTCTATCTCAGCTAACTATACATACGCTGGAGTTGAATATGGATACGAATGCTTCTGTGGTGAGGCGAGTGATGACTATGCCCGACATGGAAATGTATCAGATGATTATTGTCATTTTGGATGTTCAGGAGACCCTACCGAGAGCTGTGGTGGGGTAGGATTCATAGCTATCTTTACGAGTGAGTATATGGAGATTTTGTATAAACTTACACATATACATACACCGTTGATAATGTGCTGCGACCAATACCGTCAACATTTTTACCGCCTAACATATGCTAAAAAACTACTGCTCAACAATACATAAGTTTGTGACTGTTATGACTATCATTATATTTGAGAGACCCACATTAGAGAAACCCTGCGTCTCAGTGTATCACATTTTTTTCTTAAAAATTATCATTCATTAATTTACAGCAAATTTATACATTTTCTTTTGTAATTCGATTAAAGATTTAAAAAATTCTTTATATAAATAAATATTGTGTTTTTTTTTCCTTTGGGGGGATCACAGTTGTTTATATTTTTTGAAATAATAATATATAGAACTGAAACTGGAACTGAACCAAAAAGAACTGAACCTGTCGTCAGCCATGATTTAGATTTTATTTTTTGAAGGAAATAAGATACACGAGCAGCATCCCTTAGTTTTCATGATAAGCCCACCACATACTTTACGATCCGATTTTAAGAATTCGAAAAAGCAATTGATGTGAATAGATTTCAAGGGATTTCGTGCTTCCTTGGAAGAGAAAAAACTAAACGATTGGCTCAGGATCGTAGTGAGGTCAGACTAATAATGCGATTGTCTACGATTTGAAGCCGATTCGGCTTTCATTCTGTCAATAAGAATTCGATGCACTAAAATTAAGTTTGTTGGTATTCTAACCATAAAATAGAAGCTAAATCATGAACAAAATGTTTGTTTAGATCTCCTATCTAATGCTGTTGCCATTTCTCCGAAAATCGGATCGCAGGGCGATCGTGTGGTGTGCGGTGGTCTTAAGGCATAACGTATATTTAAACTGAGCGTGATGAGGATATACCAAGTCGACGTCACTGTAAATCGTGGTTATGATAATAGTAATATGCTGTATTATCAATGTATGGAGGGCTTTGCGGTAAGCAGAAAAATGGGTGTACATTTGTGTATCTTACGCTTTGGGCAGAAGTACCCGGATGACCGTGCAATTTTACAAAAACAACAACGACAATAATAATAACACTAATAGTAATTATGATAATGATAACAATAATAATAATCACATTGAATATCTTTTCTATTGTGACATGCAGTGTAGACAGCACTCGCTTTGAGAATATGTCACTCGTCGTGCCGACTCGTGAAATATGCTCATCAGCTCGTGGGATATATACACTATGTGTCAAGCTTGTATCCGTCCAAGGTCATCAATATTATAAATACTTTTCTATAGCGCGTGTCACATTGCGATAACAGATAAGACGTCTCTCTATAACTTTTCAAAGTACAATTGACTTATACCATAGCCTGTGTGTAATATTCTTTAGAGACTTACCTTGTAAGTCGCCTGTTTCACGTAAATGTAGTTCGCCTCGAGACTGTTGACACGACACCCGCCGTCGTGTCAACTGAGAAGGTTGACGAAGTGACCAGTCAACCAAGCTCAGAGATGACCAGTAATACCAGGGATGCTGTGACGTCATCAACAATGACCACACCCTTGTCCACGCCCACAACGCTCCAACAAAGTGGCAATTGTTCTTGTAATTATAGATTTTACGCTTAGTTTTCTCTTATATGAAATTAATATGGATCCAAGTGTACATTATTAATGGTATAACTGAGATTAAAAAGCGATTTAAAATATATATGAAGAAAGAAAATATTTTTATAGATCTTGGACGAAGTATGACTCCATGCATTTGTAAAAATAGGTAAGAAGAGGAGGAGAGAGACTTAAGGAACAAGTAAATATAAAGAAAGGAAAGAAAGAAAAAGAAGAAGACACACAAACAAGGATGCAAATTTGTGAATAACATATCATAACGTCAGTGCATTCGCTTGAAGATATCCGATTATGTCATTAAGTTTTATGGATAATCCAGTCAATCATCCTTTTAAAGTTTACGTTCATTACACGGACGGGTCTGTAAAACCTGGAAGAGGAAAGTAACTCATATCTTCATGTATTACTCTACTTCTACGTGAATCTTACTTCCTCGTTTTCCTCTGATTTCATTGCCGAAGGTGTGGGTGTTGCAGTTGGTGAAGGCGTTGTCATTATTTTACTAATTGCGACCATCATTGTCTTGGTAATGTACATCCTCCGAATTCGAAAGTGAGTATCACATCTCCTTTATAAACGTTTTTTGTTTCCTATTTGACAAAGAAGACCGCGATAAAGTGAACATAGAATCGCTATATTTTTGGGCAGTTGTGTCATCGCTACTACATAGGTAGAGGTAGACGTATCGAAGTTACGTGGTTTTAAACACTTGACTTGAGATGCGGATGTTGTGGTTTCGAGCCCCGGCTCGGCACTAATATCCTTGCCAAGGCATTAAAGATAAAGTTGAGTTCTGGTCATGCGATTGCATTGTGAAAGAAACAGTGTGGAATCGATCAGAAAAGGTTAATCATCTAGCATATAAGTATTGGTGTGTACTGCAAGCTTCTAGAATCATCAAAATGATAAGAAATTTGGCCCAGTCTTGGTAAAGTTACAAGCACTGTACACAGAAAGATGTATATGGGACTACACGAACATGTGGCGTAAAAATCTGTCCCGATTTTTATGCTGTTACGTGCCATATTTAGAATATTAAGGCATTTGAAGAGCCATGCTTTTCAGGGAACATTTTTAATCTGATGTTCTTCCACACTTGCATAATAACCATTATAGCGCTCACAAATTATTTCTCACCTCTTACCAGAACTCAACCTTCTCTTTAAGCCACTCTTCATACTAATGGTAACCGGTATGATGGAATTCCCTTAATGCCGTAAGCACCGAAATAAGTAGCTTATAGCTCAGTCTAGATTATAATAATATGGGAGCGTCTTGAGCACATTGCATGGCGGATATAAGCATTGTGCAAGTATATTGATTACATTCGTTTCCACTGCATTTAGGCTTCATGTTTATCATATCATGTACACGGGAGATCTTCATGAGAAATTGTGATTCCCCCTCTCACCAAATATGAATGATCAGGTCTATAATTTCTTCACAGTAATCAGATTTCTTCAACTCTCCCCTATTCGACAATTCATTTTACCCCTCTTTTATCTTATAGAAAACAAGACTCTAATCATGGTCAAACCACACACGATATGACTTTGGTCCAGGCCTCAAGTTCGCATGACACAGATACCGGTTTCTATCATGACATTCAGGACGTCAGAAAACTTGTCCCATTATCAACACCTATTGGCGATGATCACTACTCCTCGAATATATACGACCAGAAACATGGGCATACTACAGATTCTGCCGATACCGGTATACCAACAGAATCCACACAATATACCAGGATCGAGAAAGACGGACTTGCTACCGACACCGTGGCTTTGAAAAAGAAAGAAACTGGGAAGGATGCAGATCGTTATGTTGAGATGATTTAATCACGTAATCAAAGTCACAGAAACAAAAATCCTCAGAAAGTCACCACTGATATGGGGTTTAGAAAAATTCATTCAAAGTATACAAATCTATAATGAGGTTAGATATAGATGCAAAAATTATCCGGCTTTGCTGATAACCTTTGGTAACCGCAAGAATTTGTACATATATTTTTGCATTTAGATTATAGAAGTATTGCATCTTTTTACACGTTTTCTGTTTTAGTAATACGGTTTTGCTGAATCCAAACTCACTCAGAGGAAATAAAAACCTGCCATATACGAGACGGATAATAATAATAATAATAATAATAATAATAATAATAATAATAATGATGATATTAATAATAATAATAATAATAATAATAATAATAATAATAATAATAATGATGATATTAATAATAATAATAATAATAATAATAATAATAATAATAATAATAATAATAATGATAATAATAATAATGATGATGATGATAATAATAATAATGATAATGACAATAATGATAATAATTGGACTTGTTGGTTGATTGTGCAGTTTGTGAGGAATTGAAATAATCAAAATAAAAAAGAATTGACTCATTCCCGAAGAAAGCGCATGCATTGCACACAGAAATGAGTATATGGGACTACACACACATTTGACGTGATCGTTTGGTCTGAACACGACATCAATTTATCGTCAATATGAAAGCAAGCGAAGAGCAATCCTTTTCAGGGGAATTTTTAAACATGACTTTCTACCAAACTTACATGACATAATGAGAAATCTCACGAAAGTGTTTCATTTTTCCAGACTTCAAGCTTTTCTTTTAAAAATGAAAGTAACATAGGCCTATACTGGTCAGTTTATATTTAACAATAGTTAAATGCAAAGATGGATGAAGAATAAATTACAGTTGAGATATGCCTTTTTTTTTGGAGCGGTATAATGCTCTGTTTGTAGCGGAAAGATGCTTGATTCAAATACTTCAAAGACTACCGTATCATTTTCTCTATCCATGTACATAATGTAGCAATTATTTTTGAACTAACATGATTATGTAAATGCTAACATCTCATAATAAAGCGCAATTGTCAAGGATTACCAAATGGAACATTAAATACATTATACATAATTTTCTCTACTTTCGTAAGTTATATTTAGTAGAATATATATTTGATTTCAGATCAAAGGAAGTGTTTTTGATATTTCAATTTAGAACGGGGTCATGCAAAATTAGGCTTGTTATTTTGCTTTTATCATCATTTTTTTTTTAATATCTCCCAACATTTTTCAAATCGAGAACTTTATGGACAACGGTGTAGTTAAGTTGTGTAACTATCTTGATTTTTTTTAATTTACATTTTTTAGTAGTCCGACATGCGTTAATGTCTGGGTCTTTCCATAAAGGTGTGACATAATTATCACGAATTCCATAGTCCTCTAGTATGAGGACGTCTATTCCTCATGGCATATGAAGACATTTGTTGAAGACATTTTAGTTTCTTCAGTTATTATAGATGTCGGTGTGCTCTGCCAGAACATTTCTTGTTCCGATCGGTACTGTATTATATTAGAGCTTTACTCAATTATTATTCTTTGTTTTGTAATTAAGGCTTCTTACGTAGATGTAAGCGAGGCTTGCGGTTACATCATGTATTTTTTCGAGAGTGATTAGGTGGCCCTGATGAGGGCCCACTCATGCTCGGAAGAATACGTGGTGTTCGTGGCGCAAGCCTGGCTCACTTTTTTATTTTTCAACATGGTCATTACTTACATTTTAGGTGGCGTTACACTAACGTTCAAGTCAAAGTTGTAATAAACCATTGGTTTATTATTGGTTTATTGTTGTTGGAGGTAATATAAGACAAAATTTCTTGGCTCTGCAATTTCACAAAATGTTTCTCGCCTTTATGGCATGGCCCGTGTATGCCAGGTAGGGCGTGCTCTTTATCCTCATGAAAACTGAATCACAATCATGACAATTTAAAGCGAAAGCTATGCACCTGTAAAAATGGTGGGAACGGCACATTACAGGAATATATTCAAACATGTAGCAATAATTGAATCTATTTCTTTCCGTTTTATCTTTCCAATTTACATAGCCTATGTAGGTTTCTACAGTATAGGTATATCGACTGCTACGAGAGGACTGGCTATTTTTATACGCTCAAGGCGCGCCTCGGGGTGATGGCAGCGGAATCAACTTTCCCGCGAGCCAGTATAGAAACAGCCAGTCCTCGAGTATTAAAGCAGTCGATATGACTTTTATATGCCGATCGTACGAATTAAAACAAAAATCTACCAAGAATTCTTACCTTATAGCCTTTTATTGAGTAAAGATTGGTTAAAACATCACAGAAAATCTGAGACACTGTCTGTTAATCTTAGGTAGCAAAATGACTGAAAGTTTTAATCATTTGGGAATCGCAGAAAAAACCACTGTATGGTGTCCGCGCTCGCACAAAGACAATTTTAAGAAGTAAACCAATAGGGATCGCAGGAGGATGAGGGCACAAATGGATAATGGATATTCCCTGTGGGCGTAGATTTTTGACTGGTTGGTGGGGAATGGCTTAAAATGACGACTCCAATTTCGACCAATCAGATGGCTAGATTTCTAAAGTGAGGTATATAATAGAGTATACATACATGTTTATGTATACATGTATACGAGTAAAACAAAACAACTCTGTTCGGGGAAATCACAATCTTACGTGTTTCAATGAGATGTCGGCGAACTACTAATTATGACGGTTTCGTGAACGCTGCCCTGGACGATAAGTCGATAACATCAATTTGGGGGTCTTTTCTTATATCAAATTATCCGTTCAAAGTTTTCAATTTGACGTCTTGATCGTACTTAGTACAGGTAGAGACAATTCTGATTGTGTAAGTTTTTCATACTATAGTCTAGAAAAAAGAAAGAGGGGGAAGAGAGAGAGAGAGAGTAGAGTAGTACTAGAAGTAGTAGTAGTAGTACAGTCAAACCTGCTTTAATGACCACCTGTCTACAAAGACCACATTTTTTGTTTCCCTTGAAAATGGTTTCTCATTGAAACATTTACTTTTGCCTAGGTCACATTTGCCGCGGCGGCCGTGCGGTCTACAATATCTACGGCCAATAGCAATTATAGGGCCGCCGCAGCATTCCCACTTCCACATACGGTAGCGGTCACATTATGTTAGGGTAGCCGCACGGCGTATTTTGAATTTGTGGACAGAGAAAACCTGCGGCTGCCGTACGGCCTTTGAAGTGATTACGCACGGCCGCCTTAGGTCATCCCTGTGATGGCCGTAGGTTTTTGACAAATACCAAGGCGCCCGCAAGGCCACCGTACGGGAGCCGTAGAGTCGCCTTAACGGGCAAGTCCACTCCAAAAATAACTTACTTTCAATAAAAGCAGAAAATCTGACAAACCAATCAAAAAAAGTCTGAGCAAAATCGGATAACTAATAAGAAAGTTATGAATTTTTGAAAAAGTATGTAAAACTATGGAACAATGAGAATCACAACACAAATTGCCAAGATGGTTATCAGTTTGTGACGTCATGTCCTCACAACTTATCAATTGCTTTATATAGTTTAATCCCATTAATTTCCTTTTATCCCCAAAACTTGATTTCCCATGCCTTTGCCCAGGTTATATGATTTGTATCATATTGCGTGCATGACATTTCCCAAAAACTTTTATGAATTTTGAAGAATTGATACTATTTTCTGAATATTGTATTTCATAATTATTGATTTTTATATAAATAGTTTATCAAAATTCAATTTTTCATGATTTAACTGGACAAAATTACTCTTTATTTGTGCATTCACACAAAAACATATTACTAACAATCTAACTTGGATGCTGATGTGAAGAAATAAGATTCTTAGGGTGAAAATAGGAAATTTATATTATCAATATAAAGAAAATAATTAGTGGATAGTGAGGACCATACGTCACAGACTCATGAGTGAGTTGCCAATTTGTGTAGTGATTTTCAAAGTCTTTCATGTCATTAAAAATTAATAACTTTCTTAGTAGTTATCCGATTTCGCTCAAACTTTTTTTGATTGGTTTGTCTGATTTTTCTGCTTAATATATTGAAAGTAAGTTATTTTTGGAGTGGACTTGGGCTTTAAAGCTGACCTAGGGCGCCCGTGGAATTCCTGCGGCTACCGCAATTTGTTTGGGGTCCGCAAAAGTCAATTATAATTTATAAGACCCTAGAGCAGCCGCACGGCAAACGCAAGGCCACCGTACGCCCGACGTATGGTCGCCGTGGAGCCGCTCTACGGCATGGCTACGGCGTGTCTAATCGCTACGGCGAAACTAGAAATGAAAACAGTTATAACTCTGCGTTATAATCCCACGGCGACCCGTACGGCCTGTAAAGATAGGGATAGACCCTGAGGCTACCGCAGATTCTCTGCGGCCGCCGCAAGTATCTCTCGATTTTGGGGTGTACGGCCGCCGTATCCTAGCCGTAGAGCAAATGTGACCTAGGCATAAGGGAACCTGTCTACAAAGGCCACCTGTCTACAATGACCACTTTTTGTGTTACCCTTAGGTGGTCGCTATAGACAGGTTTGTCTGTAGTAGTAGGAGTAGTAGTACTAGTGGTAAGGTGAATAAATTGCATAGAGGATTTCCTTGATAGAGGGCAGCATGCATGTTATGTCTTTACATCCATTGATTACGGGAGTTTAGCCAACCCGGTTCGAGTTGGGCACAATATGGCGAATACCGCTTTGTTGGGCAAGCACAAAACAATGTATAAGCTACCTTGTGACCTACTGAAACCAAGATGGCGACACTCTGTGTATAGATGGCTCTTGTGGCAGTCATTGAACCCCGGTATAACTGTGGTTTGTTAGATTTTAGAAGATATGACCAACAACAACTGTCTGTAAACATATAACAGCAAAACAACTAGTACATTTGCAATATTTTGAGGCGTCTGGATATTGTTTTATTTAGCAACAAAAATAAACAAATAAATTCCTCGGACACTAAATTCTTCTGAATTAAGGTTATATCTGTCTGTTAAAGTCCTTGTTCTTAATCAACACTGTACGCTATACAAAAAATAAAGGTGTGAGACTGCAGGAAACGTGTAAACGTTTAGGTGCATATCATATCACGTATAAACTGTGTACAAACGTAAAACTATAAATACACATAAAAATTTATCAAAATTCTCCGGCTGCCACATTATGAATTATTATTCATATGTCATGATGCACTAAAATCACATACATGTATTACATTCCTAGCTTTAAAGGACATCAAATCATGGCTATTTCGAAAACGATATAGATATACGATAATCTGAGTAGTCGATGTATATGAATAAATGATCCAAACCGACATTCGACAAATTAAGTACACTTTAAAGATAAATATTACTTCTGCTCACGCGATTACATGGTGAAGGAAACTGGATACAGTCGGCATGGTTGGGACATGTGGAAGTACATACGAACTGATGTGTCATTTGGCAAGACAGTAATCTACATTTGCCATTCCATACCCAGGAGATAAATGGGGATCTCTTAGAACAGCGAAAACCTTTGTGGTAGACATTGCCATATGCCCTAACGGTGACCATACGGTACGAATATTTGCCAGGGAGAGGAATTGTGCACACTGGGCAATGCGGTGTACGTGAATGAATCCGATGACCCGGGTAATGAAAATATCTGGAATGCGCTCATAGAAGATATTCAGCTATATAAATCAAGATTTATTAAAACTATTAGGCCTACTGAGAGGTTTTAGAATGATAACAATGACAAAATACCTAACCTCAGTTTTGCTGATGATCCCATGCATCGCACACAGGCTTTGATATATTCATGGAAATGTTTGATCCAAATTTTTCAGCAATATCTTGTCATATTTCGAATAATAGGGCATTTTCAAAGCAAAACTTTTCATGGGAACATTTCTACTGTAATGCTCTTACGAAGGAACAAACAGCTCACATGTTTATTTTATATCTTTCCCAAAACCCAACCTTCTTTTAAATTTTATATCAGCATATAGGGTAGGGTCGAGCCAGAAATGTGCCAAGCCGAGTATTTTGAATAACATATTACACTGTAAGATCAAACATATCATATGACAATGTAATACGATATTATATTGATAGTAGCGTACACCGCGTGATAAAACCATAATCTTGACAAAGTGTATGTGATGCTCAAAACAGCATGAAGAAATAAACATGGTATTTACATGCTGTAAACAAAATATCTGAGTAGACAAACATTTAACAACATAATTATATTATACCATACGATCTACAATTTAATGCAAATTAGAAGCTATGGCATTGTAGAATAGCATCAGTTACATACACCGTACCAAGAACATAAATGTGAGCTAAATGCTATCACCAAACGAAAAAGTGCATATATATAATTCGACAATAACTGCCTGATCTGACTAAATAGTCTTTTAAAAATGTTTTTTTTAGTTCGTCTAGTTGATCAAGATTGAATGAATTTTAACTGATTTTGGCAGTGACATGTTTGAGAGGACAACCAAAATTGAATTAATAATTATAAAACCGGGCAAATCTGACTTCTCCCTTAGAAAGACTATTTTTTTATTGGGAATACTCATTATATCACCATTTGAGTTTCGTCTTAATGAATACAACCGTAGTTCCTTTTTATCTAGATTTTCATTTTTATCTTTATTTTCATTTTAAACAAAACGAATTCCCACTAATTTGATATCTGATCAATTATATCATTAACACATAAAACAACAATTATTTATTCTAGTTTTCTTTCTTTTTTGTTTTTGTTTTGTTAAAGCGACGTCTCTCACATAGTATACAGTTCATTTTCAACCATATCCGGCTCATTTTGATCGCCAGAAAACGATTCGTCAGCTTTAGCATAAAGACCATGCACTATGCCATTATCGTTCCCATCCGGCTCTCCACGGGGCTTATCGGGTATTGCATACAAACAGCCGAAGTCTTCCGAAGTATCAATCCGAGGTCCATTTCCATTCTTATCGGGCGCGGCGTAAACTACGCTCAGCCTGTCGTTCTTGTTCGGCATGGTTCGCGGGCGCATCGGGCTTACATTGTCAACAGAAGCATAGGGTGCCATATCATTGGTTATTCCCTCGTAGTCATTATGTGGTTCATTTCCATTCTTGTCGGGCATGGCGTACACCACGCTTAATCGGCTGTTGTTGGTCTGCATGTTGGCAGCGGTATCAAATGAAGCATAGGGCATCATTTCATCTCCTTGCTCTTCATCAACCATTCCGTCGTAGATATTCATTGACATTCTAGGATTCAAATTTACAAGAAGTCCACTCTTGTCTCCTCTGGAAGCAGTTAGAACAGGGGCCGCCGCATTATGTGAAGCTTGTAACCCAAGCTGCGAACCCCCTGCAGCCGACGTCTCTTCAACTGCGGCGTTGCTGATACCGATGCCATTGATTCCTGTAGGCGTGCTGGTTGTAGCCAAAGCCATGCTTTGTGAGGAAGTGAGGTCTTTTCGTCTCTCCCGGGATCTGGATTAAGAATTTTGAATATAAAAAAAATTGTAATGATAATAATAATTGTTATAAACTGGATTTATATAGCGCTCAATACGAAATACCCTTTAATATCGACCCGGTCATCGGATTCCTTCACGCATCCCTACCATAATAGTCCACGTGAGGGCATATTGCAATAACTAACACAAAATATTGTCGTTATCCTACCAGTTCCCCGTTTTTCTCCTGGATATGGAATGGCAAATGTATATTAATGCATTGTCAAATTATTGCCGTGTCGGGGAAGGAACATTATATGTTTATATGTTTATACTTATTTGTTTCGTAGTTCAAGCTTCGAATGCAGGTCTTAACTGACATATACTTAGCCAGGTACATGTTCTTCATCGGGGGAAGAAGGTCGGGATAACTAGTTGTTTAATTTCCCGTCAATTTGCTATTTAGCAGAGTGATGTAAGAAATAAATCGTAAAGGGTAAAGACATTCTTAGAGTGTAGTATTCAAAAGCAAAAGTTTATGTAAGTCGATCTTCGGTAAACATTTTACTCATACCTTGATACGAATCAATTGCAACATCATGAATATCATTGTATTTAGTAGACTAGATTCAAAGAAATCCAATACCATTGTGATCACATTAGAAATCTCGGTTTCAAAACTTGTTGAATGATTATTGAGCATGTCTTTTTGAACATGAAGAGTGCGTTGAATGTTAATTTTGTGCAAACAAAAAGTATATGTGGGCTTAGCTTTTCATTTTCCATACGATGGATCCAACCATTATACGAAAGGATGCAAAACTGAGGGTAGCTACAAACCTTCTCCTCATGATCAAGATGATGACAATGATGATTACGATGATGATAAATGCAGCCACACCTCCACCAATCCCTGCATATAAACCTACAAGTATCAAGTTCACCAATGATAAGACGATTATTCTTCGATAACCAAGATAACAAATGAACAAGTGTTCAGAAAAGCAAGAGTAAAGCACATCAGAGTGGTAATATTACATGCCATATTATCCAGCCTGTGACAATTCCTCTTGGCATTCCAGTCACGCCATTGGGACCGTCACAAACCCTACAGCAGAGCTAACATTACAAACAAGGTCGCAAAGTTTCCATTACCTATAGAAATAGGCTTATTCCGAATGGTCGGGTAGCGTCGCGGTGCGTCGCGTTAACTTGAACGCGACCATTCGTCCAGCCCCGGTTTTCTCGAAAGGGTGCGTTGGATTGTTAGGGCGCGTCAGGTCAGATAACGCGACCAAATGGCACATACGGGGGGGGGGGGGCTTATTCTAAATGTACGCGTTCAGAGTCCCATGCCAACAGCGCGCGCCTGTTACGTACGTACGTCGCGTACGTTTACTGGTGGATATCGATATCGATCGCGAGCTGAGAAAGATTGATGGAGAGAGTTAAGTTAAATTTCTCTCGTCGATTAAATATTTCGTCAAAAAGAGGTTTTTTAGCTGAAAATCAATAAGGAACTACAACTAATTGTAGTGGACAGAACTTATTTGTGCTCGCGTCCAGAATTTTTGGCCCCCATAGCGTATTTCGACTCTTTTTTGCATAAAAGTTACACTTAAGCCAGGCTTAGCCTAACCGGGCCTAAGGCCTTAGCCAGGCCCAAGCTAGGGAAGCCCATATATATAGCCATAGACTAGGCTCTAATTTCTTTATTATTCAATCAACCACTTTCATATATATTTGGCACATGATCATGTGTCAAGCAGGTCAATTAAGCCCTGCAATCATAAACATTTTTAGACTTGAGGTCAGAATATAGAAGTTTTTAAGCTTTTTTTTGCCAAGTGGTAAACCGTAATGCTGTATTAATCTGACCTTGATGATCGGATCGGTTGATCGGATCGGCTGAGCTCAGTCCCATGTGCTTAATTTGGCGTAACCTTAATGAGGCTCTATTAAATAAAGATAAAAAATATAATTGCTTAATAAAAATAAAATAAAAACAAACTACACTATCTGATTGGCGTAGCCAAGGGAGGGAAGGGGTCCGAGGGGTGCTTGCTTAATAACGTGAAAAGAAAAACAAACTCTCATTTGTGAATGGCGTAGCCAATGGGGAAGAGAATGGGGGGCGTGCTTGCTTGCTTAATACCGGTTCTATATTACAAAGAGAAAAGCGAACTATAATTATTTTATGATTGGCGTAGCCAGGGGGGGCTTGCTTAAGACAGGTTCTATATAAATGGGGAGAATGGGGGGGCTTGATTAATTCAGGGGCAATCTTGCACTTTCTGCCCATATTTGTCCATCTCTTTGGGAGCCTCTTCCGAGCATGAATGGAGTCTAGGGGCACCGCCCTTTTAGAGAACCCCTCTCAGCATTAAGACCGGGTACTTTGCCCATCTATTTAAAGCCCCCTCCATATCTCTGAAGCCCGGAGGCTCTGCATGTCTCACCATTAATTGGGAGCCCCTTCCGAGCATGAATGAAGTCTAGCTAGGGCACGGCCGTTCAACTCTATGGTGACCCCCAGTCAGAAGCCTGGGGGCTCCGTCCTTCTTTTGGGGATCAGCCCGGCCCCTCTAAGCATGAATGAAATATATTATTGTTATGTACTGTGCCGGACTTACAAGATGATGCCCGGTTAGGTCAAATTTTAGTGATGGTCGGGCAGCATTCACATCAGGAACTCCATTAAACTTACCAATAATACAATTTAAAAAATCTAAATAAATATTATGGTGTAAACAGGCGCGTCGAAAGGAATTTTAAAGTGGTACGTATACGGTCAACGGATTGGGGCGTGGCACAACTGCGAGGAGCGGAGCACCGCAGGGGGGGAGGCGCGAATCCAGGGGGTATGGGCATTTATTACGGTCAGAAGAGCATATTTCGATACCTTATTCATGACACTGGCAGGTCACTAATTGGCATGGGGTCCAAAGGGGCGGAGCTCTCGTAAGCTCAGGGGTTTTAGGCATTAAATTACCGTAAGATCTAGGGGCACGCCTAAGGGCCCTAGGTGGGGTCCAGGGGCAGAGCCTCCAAAAGCTCAGGGGTTTTAGGCAATAAATTACGGTCAGATGAGCATCCAGGGGACCACTTTAGGGCCATTGAGTGGGTCCAGGGGGCGGAGCCCCCGGAAGCTCAGGGGTTTTAGGCATTTAATCACAGTCAGATGAGCATATTTTGATACCTCATTATTTTGTGACACTGGCAGGTCACTATTCTTTCTTTCTATTTCTCTCTAATATATTTTTCACAAAAAGTGTAGGGGAGCTCGAGGCCCTCGAGCCCCGCCGTTCCGAGGCCCTGACATGTAGGCCTCTAAATAAGCATATTTCTTGCCTGACTGTAAATTTAGGAATTTGTCATTTCCAACAAACGCATAAAAAGTATAATTTACTAAAAAGTGAGGACAAATCAAATCTCGGAAAATTATGTCATTTCAGCAACATTTGTAAATCACCGGTATCGAATTAGAAATAAACCACCTTTGAATTTTATTTGGGGACAGGCCCCCCCCCCCAAGCTCCCGTCAGTACGCCACTGATCTCCCCTACCTTTCTTCTTTCTCTTCTTTTTTCCCTTCCCTTTCCTTCTCTCTCTTTTAGGTTTGCTGGGGGGGGAAGGGAGGCGAGGGCCTTTCGGCCAATCCACACGTTGTTTGCGGGATTAATCGCAACTGATCTCCCTTTCTTTTACCCCTTTCTTTTCTTCTTCCTCTTGTTCCCTTTTAGCTCTCCTCTTTTCCTTTCTCTTCCTTCTCTCTTTTTTTTTGGCGGGGGCGGGGAGAGGCAAGGGCCCTTTGACCTCGATCCCCCCGATTGACAACTTGTTGGCGACAAAATTGCAACTGATATCCCCCTTCTTTTCCTTTCTTCCTCTTTTTTTCTTTCCCTTCATCTCCTCTTTTCCTTTGCTCTTTCCATTTCCTTCCTTCTCTCTTATTTTTTGATGGGGGAGGAGGCAACAGCCTGGTAGGCAAGGCCCTTTCGGCCCTCCCCCCCGATCTCCTTCTTTTATCCCCTTTTCTTTTCTTCTTCCTCTTCTTTCTTTCCCTTTCTCTCCTCTTTCCCTTTCCTTCTCTCTCTCTCTCTCTCTCTCTTTTTGCTGGGGGCAATTAAGGCCCCCTGCCCCCCCCCTGAATCCGCGCCTGGACTCGAAATAATGCAATCTGATGCATACCTTGGAAGGAAATTTGATAATACTTAATTAAAGAAATCATTACCATCTCCCCTCATGATAATTAGACCGCTATATATATATATATATATATATATATATAGTCTACAAACACAATCGAACTTACACACACACCTGAAATACACTATAGCTTACATCGTCCCAGGGGTGGATCTAGCTTTTTCCTCTGGCATTTTTTCCACTGGCATTTTTACCTCTGGCATTATTTCCTATGGTATTTTTTACTCGACACCTGTATGATTGTATGCATGGGCTTATGTGTGTGTGCATTCGTGTGTGTCCACGTTCGTGTCTTTCTGAGTTTGACTTCATGTAGTTATTTTGTGTGAAACAGTTTCAATAATAAAAATAGTTCAAGCAACCTAAAAGTACGATAAACGGATAGTTCTGCTTCTCCATCTTTTTTTTTTTAAATTAACGCACCCTTTTGGCAAAACCGGGGGGGTGGGCTTTGGACGAATGGTCGCGTTCCAGTCAACGCGACGCGACGCCCCACTCCCAACGCACCCTTTCGGGAAAACCGGGGGGGGGGCTTTGGACGAATGGTCGCGTTAACGCGAAGCACCGCGACGCTACCCGACCATTCGGAATAAGCCAAAGAAATACGATGTTCGGATAACGTAACATGTTGTTGTAATGTTGACACATGGAAATTTCTACTGAAATTGCCATAAAAGCTTTATATTTTTTTAAGTCGTTGCGATCGTGTTATCAATATTACCTTACTTTGAGTGACAAGGAATCTGTCGCTTTACAATCAGTCTAGCAGTGTGACTGATGTATACAGTATAGCAACATTAGCCGTGTTTACAGAGCTAGTCGTAAGGTCGGCGTAAAGGTCGGGGTAGTTACCGTCCGAACGATAGTCGTGCTAGCTACTCCGAGCTTTACGCCGACTGATTTATTCCTGGATTTGTCCAGGAGTAACGCACTAATACGACTAGATGCTCTCACTTAGCAGTCGGAGTATATGTGACCTTTCACAAAGGTTGTTTGTTTACAATCGAAAATGAATATTTGATTTCGCGCGGTTTAGATGCGATAGCTAGGTTGAGGTCGACTAGTGAGGGCGCCACCATCTCCGAAAAATACGCCGACCGCAATTGCCTTCGTGTGAACACGGCTTTTATCTCTTAAAGGCCGAGTCCACTCCAAAATAACTTACTTTCAATAGAACCAGAGAAATCAGACAAACCAATCAAAAAAAGTTTGAGCAAAATCGGATAACTAATAAGAAAGTTTTGAATTTTTAATGACATGAAAAACTTTGAAAATCACTACACAAATTGGCAACTCACTCATGAGTCTGTGACGTCATGTCCTCACTATCCACTAATTATTTTCTTTATATTGATATAAATTTCCTATTTTCCCCCCAAGAATCTTATTTCTTCACACCAGCATCCAAGTTAGATTGATAGTAATATGTTTTTGTGTAGATGCACTAATATAGAGTAATTTTGTTCCAGCTAAATCATGAAAAATGTGAATTTTGATAAACTATTTATATAAAAATCAATATTTATGAATATACAATATTCAGAAAATAGCATCAATTCTTCAAAGTTTATAAAAAAAATTGTGAAATGTCATGCAAGCAATATAATACAAATCATATAACCTGGGCAAAGGCATGTGAAAATCAAGTTTTGGGGGATAAAAAGTGAAATTAATGCGATTAAACTATATAAAGCAATTGACAAATAGTGAGGACATGACGTCACAAACTGATAACCAAATTGGCAATTTGTGTAGTGATTTCAATTGTTTTTTAGTTTGATATACTTTTTCAAAATTTAATAACTTTGCTATTAGTTATCCGATTTTGCTAAAACTTTTTTTGATTGGTTTGTCTGATTTTTCTGCTTCTATTAAAGGCAAGTTATATTTGGAGTGGACTTGTACTTTAAGACTAGCTATAAATAAATAATGTGACCCTGAATTTTCGAGAAAAAAAATCCCACCTGTGTTATTTCCAGTCCCAGGAGGAGCAAACGTTGCTTTAGGTGCCATAGATGCCGCTGATGATGATGGTATGGCAGATGTGTTCACGTTATTTGTTATCGTGACCCGGTCGGGTGAAGTTAACTCTGATGTCGAAGTAGACATTGTGAGGACTATTAAAGTAAAAAACAGTTCTTGAATTTCTTATAGGCCTAAATATTTCGGCCTAAATTCTACTAAAATATAAACCCGACGCTATGTTAAGGCTTTGTTCAAAGAATTTGTCTAAGTTTTCCTTGTTAAACGTGATCTTAGACCCGGGGTCGGGTTTAGCTGAAATAGCAGAATGCAGACCATAGGTTTTGCATGTATTTCTTTAAGAATACACTTTTTTCCCGACTGAAGAGGTTCAGTTACTCAAAATGGAGGAATATGAAACCTCGTATTGTAATAAATTATTTTAACAAAAGCATTGGGGTATGAAAGTAGTTTCAGTCCTCTGAACTTGAAGAGAGATTCGGAATTGCATTATTCAAATATTCAATGTTCAAGTATATTGTTCATAAGATTTGGAAAATTCTTCTCCTTTAAATTCCACGTACAAAATCAATGTACATAAATAATCAGAGATAAACATGGGAAAAAGAAAAGGGATCGTGTCCCTGACTGTATAGGCGCGGATCTACTCAGGAAAAAGCCCCCCTCGCCCCTCCCCTTCGAATTAAACGCTACATAGTTTCTGTACCTTACACTTCCCATGGATCACCAACATCCACCCCTCTTTTTCGACACTCCTGGATCCGCGCCTCTGGGTACATACCTGTAGATGTAATCAGTGCTGTATTTGTTGTTGGCGTGACCGTGGATACTGTAAAAAAGGTAAATAGTCGGGAAATTAGCAAAATGTGTTAATGATGACAACTGCTCTTATCTAGCGGCTCTCCGCTTATGAGTACAATACTTGAAAAGAAATGTTTTAAAGTGCATTAGGATTCAAGATTTCATGATTAAAAACACATTAAAAAAACACAAATACAAATTTGGCATATCGGCGAAATCCCCTAAAAACTGAAATAAATAAAACATTAACAAAATTAAACATTAGGGAAAATGCACGAGCCATAAACACTTTTTTTTTAAATTATTCTTCATTTTAATCATTCATATAACTATATTTATTTCTTAATACAAAAATATAACATTTAAAGAAGAGAAAATACAGGTACTAAAATGAGATAAGCAATGCTCTGTATTTTGGTGTATCCATTTTAGCTACTACACTTGTTGTTGTTAATCAGTAAATGGATGGTTGGATTTTAGCTAGACACTTGTGTAATCTAGGTCTCTTGTATGATACTCACTAGTGTATACAGCTATGTATCCTATACCACCACAGCTCTCGGTAGGGTCTCCTGAACAAGGAGACTGACAGCTATAATCTGATCCCACTCCATGTCTAGTATAGTTATCACTGGCTTCACCACAGTAACATTCCTGTCCATTTTCAACGCCAGCGTATGTATAGTTGGCCGTGGTTGACTCGTTACAAAACTGGATGCAATAGGAAATGGTCATATTTTGATCGTCAATTAATTTATCACCGGGTAAAACTCGATCATAAGATTTGTCCACAAAGCATCCAATATAACTTTCACCTGTATGAAAATAGAAAAAAACAATAGCATGATGCTATAGTACCGAACACGTCCCGCATTCAATTGCCTTGAATTGACTTCTTACAATACTGGATGCAATTGGACATACTCATGGATGTACCGATGTTGCTGGCGCCACGTAACACTCTGTTATTCATATTATCCTAAAAACATCCGAGATATCCATCACCTGTTAGGAAGCATATCAACGCCTGACAAGGAGACTGCAGAGTAGGAAGTGGCGAGCTGAGGGCTACACCCCCGACAATTTTGAATATAAAGCAATATTTTGGCCACCACATATCTGGCCTACGAAGCGGCGAAATATGTAGTTTTAACATATTCTTTAGTATATTCTTATTACATTCCATTACAATTACCGTCAAAATGTCCAACCCACTCGCATATTTTTTAATCTTTGACGGAACTTACTTCGTAGAAATGTCAAATGGATTGCAGGGGACCAACAATCAAAGCATAGTTATTTTGCTCTGAATGTTGTGGCTGGCCATGCTGGTATAATCCAGAATATCAGCTTAAAATGTGTATGTACAGACTAACAGACATTTTAAATACTCTATATTATGACGATAAATGTTTCAGTACAACGCTTGACGCATCCGAATGCGGACGCATTCCCACGAAACTAAGCCCTAGACCGACATGGGTCATGTAGGTTCGTTGCGCGGATTTAACGTTATCTAATAATTCTTCATAGTCCTAAACTGTTACCCCATAGGAAGAGGGTTTTAGTTCAGTTGATTTTGTAAGAACTAGCTGTACACATTTTGACTCAAGGGGTTATATTAGCATATTATAGTGATGTGGTGTTATAACACAAAATGTTTGTGATATACACTTAAGTTAACGTGGGACAAAATATAAAAAATCGCATCTTCCGATAAACTCTTGCCAGACAAACATTAGCACCTATAACATAAGGAATGTATTGCACCCTTACATTTTACATAATGTATACAATTGCTTTTTATTTATGCTCAATACGCTTTACATGACAAATTAATGCTCATGAAAAACAAAAACAAATCGAGAAAGAAATTTGTAGAAATAAACATTCAGTTACTAGAGGTGCTTTTTAAAGTTCTTTTTAAGAATCAATTGAAGAGGAAGTGCGAACAACAGATAGGAGTGTGAGCATTATTTGGGGCCATAACAACCTTTCCCATCATTTTCACTTTTTATCACATTTTCTAATAGACCAAGAGGTATGTTTTATCAATCGCTCATACAATTGTTTTTATTGGTATTTGGCACAAAGCATGATTTCCGTTAACAGTCAGCAACGATTGGACTACAAAATCATAATGTTAATTTTTGAAGAAAACATATCAACTGGGGTTTATTGTTAGTTTCAGCCTCCCCCTCCCCCTTAAATTGGATGGATATTGCTTCTAAGCCCACGAAATTTATTTACTGCCATTTTGATCATTTCTGACTTGTTATATAGTGACTCTCTCATTATTCTTACATAATTATCATATGTTGTGTAATCTTATATCACGAACTGAAAGGTGACAATATCAATTCAACAGAAAAAATTACCATGACACGAAGCTCCTCCTGCATCCGGGCAGTCCATTGACAATGGAAACAATGTACACTCTGACAAGTCAGTTTCATCTGAAATAGATCAATTGTATTATGATATGAATGTACGATCTCATTTTAACTCCAGTCTCACAACGATATATTCAAATTACATTTGGAAATAATTATATTACATGAACTTTACGAAATAAATGTGCGCTGAGGGGGGGGGTCACTTTAAATCAAAGGGCAATTGCATCTGTCCTTAATACTCATTTTCTTCAGGATGGAGAAGTGGACAAATATTGAATACGTTAAACCAAATACATTTTCTTGGTAATGTTAAAATGAACGGTAAACCATGAAAGCTGTGTACCATCAAGGGATATATTACTGTGCCCCCTCCCCATTCCTCGCCCTTCCACTCGCAAACCAGGGTCGACTTCTCTGTGTACGTACTGGAAATATGATAATCTAATTCAAAATAATGCCGTCCATTTGTCCTCATACTTTTCTTAAGGTTGCGGAACACCTAAAACATATCAAATAATTTCATGAGCCTCATTAGTTTCATTACAAAAGTATTTTCCAGTTTGAAGGAGAGCTTTGACACGTTGCGAACTAAGGCATATCATGTGTAACCTCTTCTGCCTTGGGGACCTGAAGTATACTCGCATATATATAAGTTGTATTTGTTTCTCCTAGTAGTGGTAGACAGGCAGACTAGGCAATAACATTTTCAAAAGTTTAAATGATATGTCATTACCTCCACTACAATCCAGCCCTCTGGTGGGAGTTGAATTCTGCTCAAAAGGGGTGTCTGTTGTAGCTCTGTTTACTCCAGTAAAACCCAACTGCCTGCAGATGATGATGACGTCATTGATACCAAAGTTTACTCCACATGTTGTCTCCCATGTCCCATTGTCTATCCTGAGCTCAACTGTGCCTTTATTGGAGGTTGGACCACCAACAAGGCGTACATCTGTGAAAACACAAAATTAACAGTGGTGATGTTGCGTAAAACTAGCCAAGCCTAGCATAGCACTAGCTGGCTTATTCTAGGCTTTTGCTAGCTTCGGATATCCCAACATTACGAAAAAGTGGAGAAATCCCGAGCTAGAAACAGCAACAACTAAAGTTTTGTTCTTATCTAATGCTTTACCACTTAAAAAGAGCTCATAATTCCGTAGACAAATAAGCAGTTTTTACTTTTCGTCAAAGGCAAAATTTGTATTTCTAAAGACAAGACGCTTTAGCAAATGTTTTCTTGAAAAGGGTGGTTTGAATATTCATCATTAAGGAAATATTTGCTTCGTATGAAGATCGTTTCTAGGCAGCATGGACTGTGATGATCTGTTTTAATGTTGTATGAATATGCACTACTTCTCACTGAAATGGGTTTATGTTTAATGTGAGAATATGAGACTTGGGAGACTGATTGGCATGTGAAATTGCTTGTTCAAGGAGTAACTCTTGTATTACTTCGATCGACTGTACAGTCCTATCATCTTTAGGACTCTTTAGAGAGGTTGCCTCTTTGCTTCTGGATCTACTGTATATTGATAACTAAACAGAAATAACATGAGATAGCAAAATACAAAATAGGGCTATAGGCCAAAGACTGTCCGCGGTCGTTAATTCCATATGCCTGCATGTTGCCTACGAAGCTTCATTTTCTGGCTCCATCTTTGAAGCGCAATGTGAGAGTGACTTCGGAAAATTAGTAAATGCAAAAATGAACAGGGTAAACATTACGTAAAATTAGGGCACATTCATTGCTTTAGAATTTGCGTGTGCACTGGCCATTAAGTATCTTTCGCGGCTTTCTAACGCCGTTGTAAACGAGTCGTGTTACCTGCGCTTATCGGGCCTATGAAGGCAACAAGCCCATAGTCAACTCATTAAAAGTATGGTTTACACTCTTCATTTTATTGTCACTTTTTGTACGATATCAATTTCCCATGGGGTTTCAAATTCCACACCATTCACTGACGCAGCCCTAGCTACGTCATGCCAATAACGCCTTGTGTGCAACGTGCATTGCATGGTTACCTGTTATGACCGGGGTTATGACACATCTGACCATGTGATTGCTGTACTGCGTCAAAAGAATCACCAGGAGGACAAGGACGATATCATACGAATCCATGTCGACTTATAATTACGAATCAGCTAATTAGAATCTGCAGATTGAGATTGGGTTGAAGAAACAGTCCTATTCGTGATGATCATGAGGATATTTAGTAAAATTGGGTGGTTGATTGTGATAATGGTATCGTATTCCAACAGTACATGTTGTTATGATCCAAAGCAATGTATAAAAACAGGATTGATGCTTATGTGGGAAGGATATGGTACAGGAATGACACCCGTGAGAGAAAGAAAATACAAAGGCCTTCATCCCCGTCCACAACTTTCAGTGAATAAACTGTAGTTGCTAAGTTTACTGTGATTGCATCAATATTGCATGAGGGCATGTCTTAGGTATTTGATTATTTGGTGTCCTACACGGTCCCGAGTAATTGTAAAGATACGCCACTTCTGAGATAGAACTTGTACAATTAAAGAGAAGGTTGAGTTCTGGGGAGAGGTGAAAAATAATTCGTTTTCATTGTTATTATGCAATTGTGGAAGAACATCAGAGAAAAATTTTCCCTGAAAAGCATATGGCTCTTCAAATGCCTTCATTTTCTAAAAATGACATGTAATAGCTTTAAAATGAGGACCACATTGTTATGCCACATGTATGTGTAGTCACATATACATCTTTCTGTGTACAGTGCTTGTTACTTTTACCTAGACTGGGCCAAATTTCATATCCTTTTGATGATTTCAGAACCTTGCAGAGTACACACCAACACTTATGCTACATGATCAACTTTTTGTGATCGATTCCACGCCATTTCTTTCACAATGTAATCGCATGACCAGAACTCAACTTTATCTTTAAATGACCCACGGGCAAATAAAGGTCATTCGTACAAAACTGTAAAATTCAACGAGACAACTGCTGGATACGTGTTCTTGAAAGTAATGAAATCATTATTCATTCATCCATCGGCGGTACATTCTACGATAGGTGGGAGTATTCTTTTCAAGAGGACAAACAAAAGCTATTCATGAAGCACCACCATCGTTTTGGTAGTGATTATTCTAAAATGCAGTGGGACGTCTTCATGTGTAAATCATCTATGGATATTTTGGGATCGTTTGTACATCTGGCATCTCCGAAGTGGCTTATAGCCCAGTAATTGACACCCCATCCCTATCGTCCCCAATACTTACAGAGGAACCCAGCCCTAACAGACAACTACTCTAAAAGAAAGCAAAACAAATCAGAGAAGCGAACTGGTGAAAGTTTGAATTAATTCGGACAAATATTAAGAGAGTTATGAATTTTTGAAAGTTGTAATCACTATACGTATGAGCAATTCACATTGGCTGAATCGGTAATGTCGTAATGTCATTATGACGTAGTGCCGGACTACTTCCCCATTTGTTTCAACACACAACATGATTAAAATGTCACTATTTAAAACTGTATGATTCGGGAGGGTCTTTTCTTTTTAGAGGACCAATAATAATATGTCGTCCATAATATATTTTGAGTAGTGCCCCAAGGGAGAAGGCACTTACGAGAATAAGGGAAATTAATGATATTTTTTGTACACGACAAACGGGAGAGTTGTCCCATGACTACGTCACAATCCATTGACCAAATTATCAATTTGAGATTCACATGGATTTAGTGATCTCACATTTCAAACATTCACAACTCCCTTATTATTGGTGTGATTTATTTCAAACTTTCACCATTCTGTTTCTCTTATTTTTCTGCTTCCATACCGACCGGTTTATTTCAAGTGTTGGATTGCCCTCTGCCCCTTTATAATAATTACTTGAAACATTTTATGAAGATGTTGGGTCATTCAGTGACCACCAGAAGAAGCCGATAGTAAAGTGATGAAAGAAATCGTAAGTTACATCTTACCATACTTCCAGTACTAGTATTTCATGAGCCAATACACACTACAAATATATATTATTATTCAATTCGTATTTACCATATTCTCAAATTCATGTTCCAGTATATCTATGCTCTGCTTGGCTCGAATAAATCCGCTATTATCCACAATAAATGAGTAAAGATCCTGAACAACTGTCCTTTTCAATTAACACAACAATGAAACGTGATAAAACTACACTCTATTACACCTAATACAATGATCAGAGGAATGCAATATGAATACTGTGAAGAATTTTGTAAGATTTGATTATGACTTTGTGAACGCAAGTTCACAGGCGACTTATCACGATAGGTTCCTTGCTTGAATTCTTCTTCTTTGCTTCAGAGACTCTGCGAAGTAGGGTCTTGTTTCATAATACCTGCTATCAATAACAAAGTGCGAAAATTCTATGACAAATCTGCTCTCAACCAATCAAATGCAATGATTTCAGTAGCTTATAACAGTTATTGTCACTCGTTATGGATAACACATTTTGTGAAAGAGGGCCCACAACAATGTTTGCATGTCATTCTGGCACTCCTTCTTTTCATTTCTCTAAGGAACAGTCTTTTGTTCCATCTCTATGAATGTACTTAAAAGTATTGAATTAATAATGGACGGCATGAGTCATTTTCAGAGTGAAGTTCCGCTTTCAGGTACGTGTATGCAGAGTTGGTTTTATTTAGACGTCAGGTAAGTCTGAATGTTTTAACATGAATATTTCTACAAGATTTCCTATATAATTCTTGTTCGGGAATACGTCATTCCTATATCACACAGGTGTATTGCAGTTTGTTATCAAAGTTTCCATATCAAATAAGCACCATGTGAGATACATGTAATACATTTGAACCATTGGTATCTTTGAATATAGATGAAAACAAAAATAATTATAGACTGGTAAGCTATTACATCATTGTAATAGCATAGAAATAGAGATATATCGTAATTTGTAGCGAATGTTACTGTTCAATAGAAATAGGTTATTACTGTTTCCACAAATCGAAAGTCCCCCCCCCTTCTGTCTCTCTCTCTGTCTGTCTCTCTCTCGCTCTATGTCTAGATTTCTTTATCTCTTTCTCTCTCCTTTTTTCTTTCTCATTCTTTTCTCTTGCACTGTTCATTTTTCTCTCTCTCTCTCTCCGTCTCTCACAAACACACACTGTCTCTCTTCTATTTTTCTCTCTCAGACACATTCTTCTCTCTTTCATCTATCTTGCTCTCACTCTCTCTCTCTCTCTCTCTCTCTTGCATGAAAACGTAAAAGATTTGTCTCTGCCTGCACTATTTACAGCCATGATGAAACAATGACAACTTCGGACGGATAATCTGATATGAAAATAGACGAAAAAATTAATGTTATCGTCCAGGACAGCGTTACACGAAACTGTCATAAACACAAGTTTGCCGACATCCCATTAAAACACATTTCAATGGGATGACGGCGAATTTGTACTTACGACGCTTTCATGAAACCATGCCCCGGGCTCTATTATGTATCCCGACCGATCAAAACTACAAAGTGCAAAGGGGTAAAAATGTAATTTCCCCGAGGAATAGATTTCTTTTGTTTCACTGATATACATGTATACATGATGATGAACGTGTATGTGTGCTCTACTGTAGTAACCTACAAAGGTTATGTTCATTGGAATGATTGGAATCTCCAATCTCGGGTAAACAAACAAAAACATCATAACAACATTTAACGATAATTTGGCGACATAATTATTGTAGGTATTATATCTTATCAGAGATAACTTGACGCGATTACATGGTGAAAGAAACTGGAAACAATTGGTATGGTTGAGACAGGTTGATTATGCAGTACATACGAGCTGATGTGTCATTTGACAAGAAATGAATCTACATTTGCCACTCCATACACAGGAAAGAAATGGGGACCCTTGGTAGGATGACAAAAGCTTTTGTGGTAGACGTTGCCATATGCTCTCATGGTGACCATACGGTACGAATACTCGCCAGTATTCGACATAGCAGAGGGATCATCTTTTCAATATAGATTGGTATGACTTTAGCTGTCTTAATAAAAGGGGCTGGAACAACACCAGAAGACAGCGAAAGATTGAAAATGTGAACCAGAGGTGATAAGATACTGCCTTTAATTTTGTTTAAGTAAATGGGTGCTAACTTCATCATAGCTATAAGAATGGCTTGGTTTTAATGAGCGAACAACATTTAATATTTCAATAAAATCTGTCGGATATAAAAAGAGCGAATGGTAAGATGACTCTGGGAGAAATTCTTTATTTTGAAAGCCTGATCAGGGCTTATATTTACAAAATATTCATTAAAAAATTGCTATTTCATCTGGCTCGTCTACTTCGTGACCATTTATATTAAAGGCTTGTTGAGTAAGTGTACGACTCTTCTTATTGAGCGGTTCATTTATGACATTCCATGTAGATGATTAACTTCATCATTCCCATTCTCATAAATGCCCTTTTATACATCCCTGGTGAATTACCCTTTGTATACTTTGACACATGCTTCTTTTCTTTCCTAAAAATTTTCATCGCTCGCAAATGAATATTCAGACCATCACAGATAAATAAATATTGAAATCATCCCTGATAATGTAATCACAATGTAGGGGTATATACCAACGTCTAAAGAATTGTATATTTTCGCTTTGAGATTTCCCTTTGTAGGTGCCCTTTTATTTTAGAAAGTGCCCTTTTATGGTGCCCCCTCCCCCCACTTTGGAAGTCGCTCTGCTGCCCCTGTCTTTTTATCTGCGGTCCATGTAGTCCAGAATCTGGCCGGTACTTTATAACAGGAGTCTATATTCCCTACACTTGATACAAGCCGCCGAAGATGGCGTTATCAACGAACTCATACGCCAACCAGCCTCAGATTTTGCGCCGGGCGCCCAAATTTAAGAATCTCGCCATCTTCGGCTGGCAGTGAGTAATGCCTAGGTCACATTTTCTCTACGGCTAGGATACGGCGGCCGTACGCCCCCGAAATCGAGAGGTACTTGCGGCGGCCGCAGAGAATCTGCGGTGGCCTCAGGGTCACCCTATATAGGGCGTATCCCTATCTCTACAGGCCGTACGGGTCGCCGTGGGATTATAACGCGGATTTTTAACTGTTTTCATTTCTAGGTTCGCCGTAGCGATTAGACACGCCGTAGCCATGCCGTAGAGCGGTTCCACGGCGACCATACGGCGGGCGTACGATGGCCTTGCGTTTGCCGCGCGGCTGCTTTAGGGTCTTATGAATTATAATTGACTTTTGCGGACCCCAAACAAATTGCGGTGGCCGCAGGAATTCCACGGGCGCCCTATGTTAGCCTTAAGGCGGCCCTATACGGCGCCCGTACGGTGGCCTTGCGGGCGCCTTGGTATTTGTAAAAAAACTACGGCCGCCGCAGGGACGCCCTAAGGCGGCTGTGCGTCATCACTTCAAAGGCCGTACAGCAGCCGCAGGTTTTCTCTCTCCACAAATTCAAAATACGCCGTGCGGCTACCCTAACATATGTGATCGCTACCGTATGTGACTGTGGGAATGCTGCGGCGGCCCTATAATTGCTATTGGCCGTAGAGGTATTTTAGACCGCACGGCCGCCGCGGCAAATGTGACCTAGGCATATTTTTTAGTAGGGGGAGGTCACATTGCGTTGGTGTGGTGGAGATCAACATGAAATCGCCCAGATTCTGGACTACGGTCCATGCCATACCATTTGACAAACCAACCTGAGAAAAGAACAAAGGAAATTAAAAGTTCATTTGATGACAGAGAAATATAATCAACGTGATTTAATTTTGAGACCTATTGGGTTACCCATAGAAATCATGTTCCAATGAAGTAATACGTCGTTGCAATGTTCACTCGTTTCAATAGGTGACGCACAAGGCATAGCATGGGACATGGAACGCGGGGGGCTGCGGTGTGTGGGCTGCAGCCCCACCTACCACATCTAGTGGCGATAACACGTCAGTCTGATGATGCCTGCAGCGACGAGTAGGCGAAAGTCTCACAGGTAAAACAACGTTTTTGATCGTGAAACAATGAAAATTCAATTTATGGAAATACAACAAAAAAGATGAACCTCTTCAAAGAAAAAAAGTATATATATATATATATATATATATATATATATATATATATATTATGTAGATAAGCTACATATATATATTATTATGAATGAGTACACATATATTTGTCGTATAAATGAAAGTACTGACGGGTTACTGTAGGGTTATATATAGATGTCTTGTTAATGCAACCAATTGATATATATATATATATATATATATATATATATATATATATTATTATTATAAATGAATGTACATATATTCATCGTATAAATGACAAGTACTGACGATGGTTAGTGCTATTTGATGCAAAGCCATTGTGTTTCACAAAGCAAACATTACGTGTCTATTGTTTTGTACAACAGTGCATGTGTGGCAAACCAGCGGCCGTGCAGAGAGGCAGGGAAAGCAATCAAAGTGTTTATTTCTCAATGTGTACATGTTATTTCCAGTATGTAATGCATCATACCGTTAACAACTGAACTGTTCATACACATTGTAAATTTGATGAGTTTTTTCGTGCCTAAAAAATAACAGGTGGATCGGTTGAATTAGGTCCTCTGTTGAATACTGTTAGATGTAAGTTTTAATATGTCACATTTTCAGGAAACATTAATCGGGAAAAATATATATTTTTTTTTTTACCACAAAAAGTTGGTATGGGTATGAATAATGTAGTTTATAACTGTATATGGATAGCCACGTACAGGCCTATATACTTGGGATAAAACATAACTTGTTTGTAGTAAATCTGTAGCTTATGATACTGGTAGAATGCATGATATGTCGATCCCCCAATATTTCAGGTGGGGGGTGGCCTGTACAATCATCCCCCCAATAATTCACCATCAAAAAAAAAAATGAAGAGAAAAATTAATGATGAGAGCCCGATGAGAGTAGTTAATGGTTATTACTCGCAAGACGACCATCAATATACACATTTTCATGATACATACATATATGAATAGAAAACGAAGTAAATGAGACAACCGTATATGAGACAAGAATAAATTGAATTCTCGCTCATACGGCTTCATCAGGAATTGATGAATTTATTCAATTTATTCCATCAACAGCATCATAGAAATGCAGTGCGCCAAATACAAAGCCGCAGCGTTAAAAAGCAACGAGCTCAATGTTAAGCGCGAAGCGCAAAAGTGCAAAAAAGAAGTAGAGAGTGGGAGAGTTATAAGATAGTTCACTAGTTGTTATGTTGTTTCCGTTCACCCTTTTTAAAATTCACGTCATTGTATCTTTATTTGTTTTTTTCACTCATTTTATTTCCTGATATTTCCTTAAACATTTTTCAAAACGCGTTAGGAGTTACAGTCGTGTATTTGTTTAACACTTTTAATTTGGGCATTATTGCCAAGAAAAAAATATCAACCAATTCCTCAATATAAAGAACTCTTAAAGGTAAAGGAAAGCATCTGAGCAAGAATATCACATGACTTTTGGCCAGTTCAATCTGAAGTGATTTTTAAAGCTATACTATGTGGGGTTGATGATGCGTTTTTTTCATAATGCAAGTAAAGTAATGAAATATTGTATCATTGAAGAGAAAGACGGTTTTGTCCAAATGGCAGCATGTAGGAGACAGCATGTAGGAGAGTTTGTTCCCTGATTCATACTCAGTATCTATTTGGTTTTATTGATTTCATCCATTTCTTTGTTTATTTATATCTCTATAAAATTATGTAAAACATTTGAAGAGCTATTTTCCGAAAGGAGCAAAATCTTTTGATAGCAAATGGAGATAATGATATACATTTTCCTCTATTTACCTTGAACAAAATTATTAACCTAAATTACGAGAGAAATTATGAACACATGCATCTTTTAATAACAATTTTCCATAGACACCTGAACAAAATCGGGTAAACAAAGAGTTCTTTCTTAAGTAACACACATGGATCTAGTGCCTCTTGAAAATAAGCTCTTTTATGTACTTAAACAAGCAATACAACAGAAAACTGCAGTTCGATATTTTGGAGAAAGATTATTATGTAACAACTTATTTTTGTTTTATTGAAAAGCTGATGTAGGCCTATGTATTGTATTCAAACGTAACGTGCATAAGATAGTTAAGGTGTTTTTGAAGGTTAGAATCTTATGAAGTTTGAAGTTTTGTTTATACCACCCTTCCAATAATAATGCACCTTCTAAGACTGGTTATAGTTTTTGAGGAAAAAAATAGTGCTCTGTTCAGGGCTTTAGGGGAATATTATGCTTATATTTTAGAGCGTATCTGGTATGATAAGTATATCTGGGTGAAGAAGGAGATAATGGAAGTTTGTTGTTTGGTAGTTGGAACGTAAGTTTTATATTATGTTTTTAAGAAACAGACAGTTTGTATGAGATCAGGAGTGGAAATTTTCTGTCATTTTGAGAACCAAATTTTGCATCAGTGATATTCTGTTTCATTGAATTGAGTTTCCCGCAGAGAGGATTCAGTTGGTTTAATTAAAGAAGGAAGAGAGTCAAATGAAGAACCAAAAGCAATATGTTTTTCATTTACTAATGAGAACTATGTTTTTTGGAATGCTCCTTACACAGAATATTGGAATGGGTTTTCACGATGAATGTTGTTTGGAGACATCAATATTCATAAAATGTATGTTTCTATCACCAGGAAATTAAGAATTTTCTGTCTACATGAACCTTTCCTGGTTGCTTATTAATGCATTTGCCCAATGGTAACATAATACTTTCACAAGTTGATATCCCTCACCATTGGATTTTTTTGGGTAATGTCTAAATTTCGTTTTAAAATAGATGATATCAGTCTGGTAGGCCTACACTGCAGGTAAGAGTCAGGACTAACATTTAGCATGTTATTAATTTTATTACCACTCTTATATTCTCTGAAATGTTATCTTTATTGAGGGTGACTTGAAAAAGTTAATAACTTGGAAGGGAGGGTGCAACCTGCCACACGCTTCTACCTCTTGGTTGCTTTGATCCATTGCCGAAAATATTTTGGCACCTATCATCCCCCCAACCACGGATACAAATCGACACCCCTGCGTTCGACGTATTATGCTCCTTAGCAAACGTACAGTGTAGCCTAATAAGCATCCAAGAAATTAAAGAGTACAAAGACATATTTTATTATATTGTGTAGGATTTATATGAGAACCACGTTCTCCTTTTAATAGGACCTTTCATGCTTGAAATGCTGGTATGCAAATGCATATTGCGATGCTATTATTATAAGAAAGTTCCCCTTGGATTTATAAAGTTCTCAGCTGTGTATTGTTATTGATTTGTTTTTTTGTCGTTAGCTGTGGTGTTACACACAACAGGCACGAACTTATTTTTGACAGTTTTGACAATTTAAGTGATGGCCGAGAGCTTCGCAGGTGGCAGAAAAAGAGGGGACTATTTGATCAAAATACAATGACACATATTCAGATCATCACTGATGATTTGTTGATGTATAGACGTGAACAGATTTACAAGAATTACTATTCACTTGCACGTCATGGGGTCTTGAATGTAGTATTATGGACCGCTAAGTGTGTCAGTACTGAGAATATACGACGCCTCATTCCTTCTGACGAAGAGAATCAAACATTATGAAAGAAATTATATTTGATCTGAAATTTATTGTTGTCCCATGACTGAAATTACTATTGTACTGGTCGACGAGATCTTAATTGATCAAAGCAACATTTTGTCTGTGTGTAGGCCTATACAATTCTGGGGGTTCAAGAATGTAAATATCAACGGGTTGATATAAAGGAGTGAAAATAACTTCAATTAGCGGCCATATTACATTTAATAGGGATCAGTTCATCTTAGAGTTGAACCCACTCCGAAATCATAGTTGATTCCACTAGTTTGAGCCTGGATTTCCATTCTAAAATAATTGATCTATAATGTCACTCTCCTGTCCAGAGAGAGAGAGTGAGAGAGAGAGAGGGGTGGACTTTTCTCTTTGTGGCTCTTATTAGTGAAAATGATAATAACAATATTTCTATTGAGCAGTAGTATTTGTTACAAAATACGATATATACACCGTTGCTCATAAATTTGGAATATTTGTTTTAACCCCAATTTATGATTTATTCCGAATAGATCTAGATAATAGTTTATTACATTCTCAGATTTTATTAAGCGTGACTGCTTAAGCATCTGTATGCTACTATGCTAATCAACTAGGGGTCATACGCCCTTAAGTCATAACTGACAGTAATGAGGATTAATGCCTCACAAAGGGCAATAATAATAGCACATCGACACGGTTTTGATCCTGGGGCCTCACAGTTACGAGGCCATTACTTTGCCACTGAATCACGACTGTACGCAGCGGGGGCTAGGGTAGGGACAGTCCTACAAATATAACAAACAAAGAAAATTAAATAAATTATCAATAATTCATTGCATTTTTCCCCGGTCCCCAACAGGTAAAATTCCTCTGTGCGGTCATGCATTATGGTTCAAGGCATGGCCAAACAGATAATTTGTTTCTATTGGGGACCGGGGGAAAATGCAATGAATTATTGATACTTTATTGAATTTTCTTTGTTTGTTATATTTGTAGGGACTGCCCCCTACCCTAGCCCCCGCTGCGTATCATTTCATCGACTATTACAATAGTTATTTTTTTCTTTAATCAAGTATACTATCAATTCAAATTTATTACACATTTTCCAAAAGGGTTCTAATTCGATTTGGAAAACTTTGATTACAAACTGCTATACCGATCGAGGCCTGCTCAAGGGGTCTGTGTGATATACAAATTACGCATTCACGAACACGCATGATATAGGCCATTTTATAGAATTATTCATGTAAAAATTATTTATAGAAATCAAACAAAAGACTGTTCCTTTGTGAAATGAAAAGAAGGAGTGCCAGAATGACATGCAAACAGGGATCTTGGCCCTTTTGATCAAAATGGGTTATCCATAACAAGTGACAATAGCTGTTATAAGCCATTGAATACATCGTATTTAATTGGCGGAGAGCAGCTTTGTCATGAAATATTTGCACTTTGTTATTGAAAGAAGGTTTTATGAAACGAGAACCTGCTTCACAGAGTCTCCAAAGCAAACAAGGGGAATTCAGCAATAAAGCCATTATGATGACTCGCCTGTGAACTTGAGTTCACAAGGTCATAATCAGACCTTACAAAATTCTTCACAGTAGTCATATCCATATTGCATTCATCTGATCATTGAAGTAGCTGTAATAAAGTGCAGCATCATCACGTATCACTGTTGTGCTCATTTAAAAGGAGAATTATTCAGGATCTTCACCTATTTTTTGTGGATAATACTGGATGGATTCGAGCCAGGAACATAAATATACTGGAACATGAATTTGAGAACATGGTATTTAAATTACGAACATAATAATAATATTTAATTCAAGTGTGTATTAGCTTATGAAATACTAGTACTGAAAGTATGGGAATAATTATGTAACTTATGAATTGTTTTACCAGTTTACTACCGGCTTCTTCTGGCGGTCACTGGATGAACCAAAATCTTTATGAAATGATTCAAGTAAGTGTTTAAAGTATTGGGGACGAAGGGGGTTATTTCAGGGCAATAAGCCACTCCGGAGATAGCAATAGTACAAACGACCCCCAAATATCCATAGATCTGTTTACACGTGGAGACGTCCCACTTAATATTGGTGCATTCTAGAATAATAAGTGCCAAAACGATGAAGGTGCTTCACGAATACCTTTTGTTTGTCCTCTTGAAAAGAATACTTTCACCTTTGTATCTTAGAAGTATACCGCTGATAGATACACGAATCACTATTTCATTCCTTTCAAGAACGCGTATCAAGCAGTCGTCTCGATGAATTTAAAGGTGAAATTCTAGGATAATCCCAAATATTGAAATAATCACATCAATAGAAAGCTTTCAACCCCCAGAATAACACTAAATGACGTTCAACCGACAAAACAAATTCAGAATAGTAAATTTATGCGAGTAAACTCCACCAAAATCTCGAAGTCGGAAACCCGGAAATGCACGGAATTGCCGGGTCCTCTATTCTTGACGTCACGACCGGGGATCATGGGCTGAGTGAGAGCATGGACCTATTACGGATGGACATTCGACGTGATTCTTTCTTTGATCCAATGAGTTCCACCGCCTTCTGATTATGTGCATCTTAATGAGAACATTCAGCTGTTCTAACAATAACGACTGCTCAAGCATTATCGGTCATTGACAAGGGAGCAGTTTCCCTCTTTTGGCTTTTGTTTGGATGGTGTGCTCTGTAAGAGTGTGTCTTTTAAAAACAGCATCCCCAATGGGGAGCAGCAAAGTGGAAAAGCAGACGATTTTGGTGATATGAAATGTATTATTACTGATTCGCACACTTTCGCACACACCCATGACCTTATAAAACAATTAGAAGGCCATGATCTTTATAAGCCCTGTGCATTGTAACTTTGGAATATTATGAGGAAATTGGGAAACGGGATTTTAAATCACAACCAATCCAAATAAACCTCTATCTGGAAATATAAACGTGTTTTTCAAAATAAAATACAGTACACGGAACAACAATTTCCGATTATAAACCAGAACTGCACATCGATTTTCCATGATTTAAGCGAGTTATTATCTTCTGCGCATGATGATTAACATGTGTAAAATCACTATCTTGATTCTGTCCCGGCTTTTTGGCGGTGGACCTCATGAGATCAAAGTGAAGAAACATGTACGGAATGTTATTGAAACGACATTGACGGAGACAATCACAATGAATTCGTTAAGAAAACGACGAATGTCCATCCGTAATAGGTCCATGGTGAGAGTGAATGCCAATGATATGCCCACGTAAATGCTATCCTGTTAGAGCTTAGAATTTTTCTTTTTAACGAGTTTATGTGATAGATTTTCTGTTTTTATTTGAATGAAGAATAACTAAGCAACGTTTTCCAGTCGCTGATTTCTTTTTATATCCTCACATTATCCTTTTTGGTAGAGTTTTAAGACGGGTTTACTGCTTGGAAAATAAGGTTAAATCATATGCAGGTATGAATAGGCGGGTGTACATATACATTATCTTGTCATCAGATAAGGTACAGGAGCAGTTTTGTGAAACGAATAGGCCTAGAACTGTGACTGTAATTATCATGGATGTGTTTGACTGCCTCAAAAAAGGATACAGAACCAGTTAAATATTTGTTTTAAATATATATATATCACACTTGAACGAGATCAAGCTTCCTCTATTTAGCGGACGACGTCTATGAACGATATTCATCCGCAAGTGATACGGCTCTTGCACGAACGTTCGTGAAGCGAGCGGAATCGGCAGGTAAGACCAGGCCGCTGCTATAGGCGGCTTGTTGAACGTACATCGCCGAAATTGAGCTCCGTGTTGAAATTCTTGCAGCCGTATTTTAAACTGTTAGGCCAAAAAAAAAAAAATCATTTGGTTGTCCTCGACCGCCCGCTCCTCATTTTCGGCCCGCTCGTATTTTTTTTTTTTTTTAAAGAATATACATTTATTTTGGAGCAATTTTAAACGCCAAACATACCATTTTATGCATGTTGCAAGGATCAAAATGTGTCCCGTCGCCAATTTGGTCCTTTTAGTACGCAATTATGTCTTTAATAGAGAAGAGGAGGGAGTTTTCGGCCGGGTGGCAGTTTTCGGTGGGTCCGTTGTATGCGTGGTAAAATCACTTTAAAATACATAGCATAATACACATATCACACACATACAAAACATATCAGAGTCACAGGAGAACCACATTTGCAATAGAAAATGTATCCTTAAATATCACATTTTAGCGATGTAACCGGCAGTCCCGCTACCTGAATCTGAAAAATCGAATATCTTACGCGTGTCTGTAAGGAAGATGGGTACCAAAACCTGAGCTGTATTTCAAGTATTTTTCAGATTTAGATCACTATTTTTCGTGTATCGCAAGATCAATAGTGTCTCCCGCACGTATTAAATCATTGCAGTCGGATCACCACAGGGATAGTTTTTGGCGCCCCGAGCTCTGGCGTGGGATACCTGCTCCGGCCGCACGAACAAACGACGCGCGGGCGAACGAACGACGCGCGTGCGCGCTCCTATAGACGTACGTACGTTTTACATACAGACAAAAACTGCCTCGCTATAGCCGAAAACTACCTCCGAAACAGCGAAAATGAAAATGAATATTGACATGGCAATTCATGATTTTTGGCCGGGATTCTTTTTGTGTTTCAATAATAATAATATTGGCTTCATGATTTGAACAAAAAATGAAAATAAATAGGAAGAAATGAGTCCATATGAAGAAGAAAACAAATGGAGAAAAAAAAAAAAAAAAAAAAAAATCCGCCCGCCCGCCCCTTCTCCAGAAAAGCAATCGAGGACAACCAAACAACTTTTTTTTTTTGGCCTTACTGTCAATGGATGACGTCATCTTTCTCCATGCGCAGTAACAGTTTAAAATACGGCTGCAAGAATTTCAACATGGCCTGGAGCTCAATTTCGGCGATGAAAATCCGGAAAAAAGACCCTTAAACGCATCATACAGTCAATCTGGTAAGTGGAACCGATGTAGTTTAGCCTAGGCCTAATTTACAATAATAAATGCATCGGATATGCATCGGGTAAAATGTAGTCTTTTGGGCATTAGTTTAATGCTCGGACGCGAGCAGTAATTTGCAATGCAGTCACTATGGTCGGCTTCTGTCTCTAAAGAGAGGAGCCGACCCTACCCAAATCAGAGGCTAACGAACGAAAGAGACAGAAATCTTCGGTCTAGAGCGCTAGGTGCTACTGCCGCTACTCCCCGGCCCCGGCTGCAGGAACGTCGACATCTCCTTGCCCTCCGACTGCTCTATCGTCTTCTCCCCCACTTGTACTTGCGTTCTCCCAACTTCCATCATCCTCGTCTGCACTATCGTCCCTTTTTCCTTCATTACTTTCATCATCTTTCTCCATAAACTCTTCAAAATCCATAAAAAGATCGTTCTCGTCAAACTCTCCAGCCATTATCAATTGATATAATTATATAATATGTACCGTACGTGAATCGAACGTGTATATGTATAAAGCGAGCTAGACCGAACGCGAGAAAGGCTCGAACGAAGCCAAACGACCGAGTCTACTTTACCGAGCACACGAAAACAATCTCACCAAATTCAACACACTCAAACAAAATTACATGGTAAAAATATCGACTAATAGCGCATCGTTGGCTTGTTTATGTCATAATTCTGAAAAAGGGAATTGATATTAGTACTATGAAATATTAGGGAAGGTGAAGAATTCTACATAGAGTTATGAAACTAAACTTTGAAACTAAATAGCAGAAATTCGTATCTCTCTGCCCATGTTTTTCTATGGAACATCCGGGTACGTGAATATACTCGTCCCCGGGCGTGACGTCACAAAAAGTGGACCAGCTCCGTGACTGACTTTCTAGGCAAAGAGAGGAGGCTATTTTTCGACATTTCAATTGAGGATATCCAGTAGCTAGAAGATTTTTGTGATATGCAATGAAAATGAACAACTTCGAAATAGCATAGGCTTGCTGTAGGTACCAAATTAATGGACATTTATTGTCCTAGAATATGAGCTTTAACAGTTTTGTACGAATGACCTTTATCTGCCCCAGGATATTTGGGCTCATTTAATTGAACACGTGCTACCTCCGAAGAGGCTAATTATCTACACAATTACTCGCGACCGTGTTGACTCCAAATGACCAAATATCTAAGATTTGCCCTCATGAAATAATGATGCAATCACAGTAAACTATTAAAGCAACTACAGTTGATTCACTGCAATTTGTGAATGGGGATGTATAGGCCTTTATTCTTTCTATCTCTCAAGGGTCTCATTCCTACACCATATCCTTCCCACTTAAGCATCATTCCTATTATATATATATTTTGATTATTATACAAATAATGCACTGTTTCGCTCGTGTGTTAGCGCAGGGCTAGAGCACGAAGTTTAGTCAGTGTCCATAGTGATAATGCACGCGCCCACTGACAGGGCAAGTACGTGCATTATCGATATCGCACTGACTAACCTGAGTGCACTGGAACTTCCCTAACACACGAGCGAAACAGTGCATTATTTGTTTTATAAGACGGGTCGCCAGTACATTCTTACAATATAGTCTAGATCTAGAGTAAATATAGATATTAGATCTAGATCTAAGTTATATCTAACTAAATCTAGGTCTAGAATATTCTAACGTTATTATTATTATTATTATAGGATTTCTTGGTCAATTTCGTAAGTTGGCCACACATATTCATTTTATGTTCATTCAATTTCGCCGATTCTGTCACCGCAGCTGTAATTTTGCGTTCAAATTCGTTTTTTAGCATTTAAATTCTTAAAACGATCATTCAAAAACATTTTATTTTCATTCGAATCAAAACGTGTTTCTTTTTCGTAAAATTTTCATTCAATTTAAAGCGAGACGATTCGCGATTACGTAAAAGCGTCTTCCGTGAATTCAAATTCGTTTCTTTGCACACAATTTCACACGTTTTGCAGACAAATTAAACATGTAAATCTTACCCAATATGATCATATATAGAACCCCGCAAGCTTAGTTCCATGCTTAATCCATTTCAAATTGTATGGGTTGGTAAGCAACAAACATGTTATTTGTCATCACTAGGGGTGTATACCCACTAAATCATCACTATTTAGCAACTGAACGATCATGTGTTAGTAGATATAACCTAGCCACATCAATATAGAATTAGCATGGAACCATGGAGCTAGAAGACAGTGTCTTTTTTATGAATATGCAATGACATCAGTGCATGCAAAGTGTGTGTTTACAGACTACAGTTGTATTTATTGGAGTGGCGTACCATAATGGTGGTGGGGGTATCAATACATTGATTTATTTTTAATGTTTTGTTTGGTTTTGTTTTTGATAATTTATTCGATGTTCGTAATCTCTTTGAAGCCATTTATATTTGTGTAAATTACATTTAGACTGTATTGAACATGTTAAGAAAAATCTATGAGTATCAGTTCAATCACAATCATAATCACATCAACATCTGAATCACCATCACACTGAATCACAATCACGATCGTGATCACAGTCGAATAAATTATCAAAAACAAAACAAAACAAAACATAAAAAATAAATCATTGTATAGAGTATTGAAACCCCCCACCACCATTATGGTACGCCACTCAAATACAATCTATACTCTATACATTGATTTATTTTGTATGTCCTTCCACGGGTCCTTAAGAGCAGGGGCGGCGATCCCGGGGGGACGGGGGGGACACGTCCCCCCTCAATTTTAGGGGATCGTCCCCCTGAAAATTTGAAAAAGTGCCAAAAAAATGTATAGCAAATACTGACTAAAGGCTTCAACACACTTTTAGGCTCTGGAGGGCCCAAGAGTGCAGCGTTTAGACAAATAAAAATGCAAAATTCTTCTCACTCGGTAGCTACGCTCCTCGCATAATATCCTTCAAAATGTACAAGTAAATACCGAGAAAAGTGAAGTGTGAAAAAGTACATTGCTTTTTATACTATAGTTTTGCAAAGGAATGTATTTTTAATACAACAAAACTTCAAAAACCTGTGAGGGTAGTCACTTCCGTCACCTTCACCCCTCTCGTTCACTATGCTCCCTCACTTGCGTACTGATGGGGGCTTAGGGCATTTCCCAAATAAAATTCAAACGTTGTTTATTTCTAATTCGATACCAGTGATTTACAAATGGAATGATTTCCCTGAGCTTCCGGGGCTCCGCCTGGACCCCACCAGGGCCCTAAGGCGGCCCCTGGATGCTCATCTGATCGTATTTAATGCCTAAAATCCCTGAGCTTCTGGAGGCTCCACACCCTGGACCCCACTCAAATTAGTGACCTGCATGCCAGTGTCACAAATAAGGTATCAAAATTATGCTCATCTGACCGTAATAAAATGCCTAAAACCCCTGAACTTCCGCGGGCTCCGCCCCCTGGATGCTCATCACACCTTAATTAAATGCCTGAAAACCCCTGAGCTTCATGGGGCTCAGCCCCTTGACGCCCGCCGGGGCTTTGCGCCTTGACCCCACGTCAATTTACGCTCCACTTGCTTCCCTAGCTTTGCTCTACCTGATCGTAAATACTTTAGCCCCCCACTTTGAAAAACGTTTCGCGGGGCCTGCATGCAACATGTAAGAGTGGTGGTGATGCGGTTTTTTCTGCCGCCCCCACGTTTTTGCTCATTACGCCACTGCTCCCTCGTCCCTGTTATTCCGTCCCCCTGTCATGAAAGAAATCGCCGCCCCTGCTTAAGAGTGTCTGCGAGTTGTTGCGAGTTGTGACGAGTTGTTTACGGATACCAGCAAGTTATTTACGGATGCCTGCGATTGACTACGAGTTCGCGATCCGTAAGGACTCGTAAGTAAAATTCGTGTATGTGAAGGGGTTATAAAGAAGAGGATAACAATCTCTTCCAATAACATTCTTGAATATCTTCTTTTTGATGATGCTGTTTTATATGTTTACGGAGCTTTATTTTAAATAGGGTATAGTGCGATCAGGTGTAAGCATGCATGGTGACTTTAATGGAAATGATATTAATTGAATGACATTATGTAACAAGGTCATAACTTAAAAACGAGTGCAAATATTCAGAGCTGGTCGTGATTGGACGGGTCTTTTGTTCATTTATTGTAATATCCTGACCGATCTCGAATGGGAGAAGACACATGGCGGGTTTTCTTCTAACAATGAATTTGAATATTTTCATTGATTGTTTATGTTTAGAGAACTAAAAGGAAGCCCGGGATGGCTTGAGACAGGTTAAATATGTTCATTTGGTTATCATAATTTGCACAATACTTAGATTGACAACAATAGCTATTCTTTTTAAAGAGTGTGGCCTTAGATTCTTTGGAATTTTCAGCAGTTTAAAGTGTTGCAGGGCGCTGTTTCATTCTGATGAGATATAAAGAAGGAAGAAAGAAGAAGAAAAAAGTGTGGGAGAAGTTCAACGAGTTCATGACTTGTCTTTATAAAAAGTACAAATACTGTAAGAGCAGTTCGTGATTGGAGGGGTTCTTTTGTTTACTTATTGTACCATCCCGAGCGATCTTGAATGGGAGAAGGCGCTCGGCGGGATTTCTTCTAACAATAAATTTGAATAATTTTATAAAATGTTGAGGTTTAAAGGACTACAATTAAAAATAAAAATAAAAATGCTCGGAGTCGCCTGAGACGGGTTAAATAATAATGTGAAGTTTGAAATCATGTGTATAATACTTAGATTGAAGGAGTGGCATGTGATTTATTGGAATCTTGAATAGTTTGAAGAAATGTTGCCGGTTGCTGTACCATTCTGATAAGATAAGAACGGGAGAAAGAGAAATAACAAAAAAGGAAAGAACAACAACAAAAAAACAAAAAAAGAGAAATTCACGTGGTGTTCGAATACTTAGCGCATTGATATTCCTTTTATATGCCGTGCAAAGTTTCGTGTATTGTTTGGACTTTAAAACGAATGAAAATATTTAGATCTGGTCGTGATTAGACGGGTTATTTTGTTCATTTATTGTGACATTCCGACCGATCTTGAAAGGGAGAAGACGCGTGGCAAAATAACTTCTAACAATAAATTTAAATATAAACAGAGAACTAAAAGGAAAGCCCGGGATCGTTTTGAGACAGGTTAAATATGTTCATTTGGTTATCATGTGTATAATACTTAAAGGTAAAGACCAGTTTTGGAAACGCCCTCTCTCAAAAAAATGAAAAGGAAGCTCTCATTAACAATCATGTGATAGAATATGTTTTGACTAATACGTGATGATACAAATTTTGCCGGGAAACCGCCTACAAATTGATATATTTGGTAAATTATTACATCTATTGGGACCAACTTGAAATAGATATCGCGCACGTGGTCGCGTAGTCCCATATACATCTTTCTGTGTACAGTGCTTGTAACTTTACCAAGACTGGGCCAAATTTCTTATCATTTTGATCATTCCAGAACTTTGCTAGATGATCAACCTTTTCTGATCGATTCCACAACGTTTCTTTCACAATGCAATCGCATGACCAGAACTGGTCTTTATCTTTAAAATTGACAACAAAACCAATTCTTTTAAAAGAGTATGGACTTTGATTCAAATAATTTTGAGTAGCCGATTTGAAAAAAATGTTGCCAGGTGTTGTTCCATTCAGATGAGATGAGAAAGGAAAAGGAAAAAAAAAGAGGCAAGAGTCCATTGTGGTGTTTGAATGCTATATGCGCATTGAAATTCATTTTATGAGACTGAATAAGGCACACAAAGATTGGTATACTGCTTTTGTTCTTATTTGGTTGATCAAGTAGGTTATTTAAATGATAGAAACATCGGTGACGCAATCAGATTAATCAATGATATGATTTTTCATATTTCTTGTGTTAATAAACCAGGCTACTTATTGGCAATAGACTTTGAAAAGGCCTTCGATTCTATTTCACACAGTTTTCTCCAGAAAGTCCTAAATTCTTTTGGGTTTGGACCAATGTTTTGTGAATGGGTTACAATTTTACTTACTAATGCTCAAAGTTGTGTTTTTAATGGAGGTAAATCAACTGGTTATTTTAAAGTACAAAGAGGTGTGAGACAAGGAGATCCGCTGTCTCCATATTTATTTATATTATGTATTGAATGCTTAACTCACTGCATTAGGAATGATAAGTTAGTAAAGGGTATTTGTTTTGGCGAAACAGAAATAAAAAAAATCCTATATGCAGATGACATGACAATTTTTGTACGAGAAATAATATCAACTCATAGACTGGAGGTAATTTTAGAAAGTTACAGGAAAATATCAGGATTAAAGATGAATGGAAACAAAACATTCATTTTGTCCTCAGGGTCTTCTGTCGGCTCTGCGACTACGTTTCCATTTGGAAAGAGGGTAAACATTTAAAAAATGTTAGGTATATATTTCTCATTAGATCCCAATGTGGCTGAAGAGATGAATTATAAAGAAATTTTTGAGCAAAATAAAGAAATTGTTAAATTGGTGGAAACAAAGAGATCTTACTTTAATTGGAAAAATTCACTTATTGAAAACATACACCTATTCAAAACTAATTTATGTAAGCTCTTTGACTCCTGTACCTAAATGGGTTTTAAAAGAAATTGAAGAGATTTGCTTTAATTTCTATGGCGAGGTAAAGACAAAATAAAACAGCACGATGTATCTTGATTACAAGCAAGGAGGATTAAAAATGCTTAACTTCCAACTTTTTGTGAATCTACAAAAGGTGATGTGGATTAAAAGACTTGTAACAGGAGACCAGAAAGTAAAATGGAAAAAATACTTCAAATATTTAATGAGACCATTTTGAGGAAATCTTATTTTTTACTGTAACTATTTACCTAACATAATCAATATACAAATAACAAAATACTATGAGGAATTGTTAAACATTTGGCTCGATATGAATCAGTTCATTAAAAACGTTACAACTAATAAAGGAAATGAAATCTTTTTTAATAATAGGTTTATTCATAATAAGAGAGGAAAGACATACTTAATAATGAAAACCTTTTCTTAAAAAATACTTACAAGCTGTATCATATTATAAATGGAAAAGGATTATTAAAGTCGGACACTTATTTCAGATGTATGGGACTGGAGGAAGAGGAAATATCAATTCTTAAAGAAATCTACTCTAATACACCTGTAGAATGGAAAACCGATTTAACGAGGAGGCAAATTTCACTTGATAGTCTAAAAATAGAATTTATGTTTACAAAGAAAACTATCCAATTTGAATCAGTCTGTTCAAAGAATTTGTACAGGGCGTGCTTACAAAAAATGCCCGACCTTCCCGTTAGTTTCCATAATTTACACTCGTCATATAATCTGTCGGTTAAATAAATTGAAAAGGTCTTTGTCCGTCCGAGATTCAGCACATTAGATAATAAACTAAGAGAATTTCAGTTCAAACTGATTTATAAAATTATATATGTTAATCGCTATTTATTAAGGTTTAAATTAATTTCAAGTGATAAATGCTCATTTTGTGCAAACGAGGAGGAAACATATATGCACATATTTTTGGAATGCGTTGTTGTCAGAAGCTTATGGGAAAAATGTAGTGATATTCTGGATCTTCCTATTCTTAAAGATATGAGCTGGAAGGAAGTTCACATTGGGTTTGATGAAGTAAATGAAGAAAGGCAAAAGATTAATCACGTTGTTTTATTAATCAAATATCTGTTATATTTAAGTAGGGAGAAAAAAAAGCCTCCAAGCATTAAGGAAATAAAAGAAAAATTATGTAAAAGCGAACAAGAAGAAAGAAAGACTGCTACTGAACGCAGTATATTGACACTCCATTATAAAAAAATGGGAACATCTTAAGGTGTACATTGACAATGAACAAGAGAATTAAATGGATGAGGACCGGAGGGGTCCGCCCAGTGCGCATTATTTTAAGCGTGATTAACCACTCTCGACTGCCATAGACTGCCCGTTTTTTTTTTTTTTTTTTTTTTTTAGGGGTGGGATGGTTGTTGTTTTTTTTTTTTGGGGTTGTTAGGCTTCGTTAAACTATTTTGTGTTTTTACTTGGGGAGGGGGGGGGGGTTATTACGATAATATGTATTCATTCTTTCAAAATTTGAGTTGTGTATATTGTGTACTCTATAAGTTATATTGTATTTTGAAATAAATTGTATTTTGAACATGTATTGAATCATTGTGAATGAATACAATAAAGAATATTACAAAACAAAAAGGTTATCAATTTTTAAAGGGAGATGTTTTGCACGGTGGGAAAAATAAGTGCACGCCCACGTGATGTCAATTGACCAATCGGATTGCTTAGATTTTAGAACCCGTCTTACTTATAAAACGTCGTGAACTTTTGAAATGTGATCCCAATAACATAATTAACCCACACATATTTACTGAATATACTGACGATCACGATGAAACGGACTGTTTCTTCAACCTTATCTCAATCTGCAGAGTCGGTGATTCATAACTATTACTCGAAATGGATTGGCACAATATCATCCTTGTATTCCAGGTGATTCTTTTGACGCAGTGCAGCAATCACACGGTCAGATGTTTCCTAAGAGGTAACCAATGCACGTTGCACACGAGGCGTTATTAGGGATTTTTTAGATTTGCACGACGAGAACGTGGACTGCTAGTTGTGACATCCTTTTAAGGCAATGTGACGTCCTATTAAGGCACTGTCAGTGCCCGGCAGTGCCTTAAAAGGACGTCACATTGCCTTAAAAGGATGTCCACGTAGCAGTCCACGTTCTCGTCGTGCAAATCTAAAAGTCCCTAGTTACATGACGTACGACTGCGTCAGTAAATGATGTGGTTTCTGAAATCCCATATCAAAGTGATATCATACAACAAGTGATAGTAAAATGAAGAATGCAAACAATATTTTCAATAAGTTGTGCATGGCTTTGTTGGCTCCACAGGCCCGATTAGCGCAGGTAATAATGCAATATAAAATAATGCCTCGTTTACAACGGCGCTAATAAGCCGATAAAGATCCTTTACAGTCATTGCACTCGAGATGCAAATTCTAAAGCAATAAATGTGCCATAAATTTACGGAATGTTTACCCTGTTCGTTTTTGCATTTAATAATTTTCTGAAGTCACTCTCCTATGGCTCGTCACAGACCGCACCAGTCGTTAATTAATTCTACAGAAAATGAAGCTTTGTAGGCAACAGGTGTATGGAATTAACGATCACCAATATTCAGTCATCGGCCGATAGACCTACTTTGTATCGCTCTCTCATGTTAATTTTTTGTATTGATATATCAATTACAGTATATACATAAGTAGAGAAGCAACCTACCTAAATAGAGATGATTGTAGTAGTTTCACAAGAATGACTCTTTGTTGGAACAAGTAATTTTCCATGTTAGTTTTATAATTGTCATATTCTCGTATTAAACATAAACCCATTTCCGTGAGGAGTAGTGCAACTTTCTACTACATTAAACAGATCACCCCCAGTCCCAGCTGCCAAAAAAAAATCTTCATAATTATGAAAAAAAAGGTTTCCTTAATGAGTAATATTTAAACCATCGTTTTCAAGAAAGCATTTGCTAAAGTTATTGTCTATTGAAAAAAGAAAATTGCCTTTGACGAAAAGTAAAAACTTATTATTTGTCTACGAAATTAGGAGCTCTTATTGACTAGTTAAGCATTAGATTAGAACAAAAATTGTTATTAGTAGTTGCTTATTCTGGATCTGGATTGCTCCAATTGATTGATTGCCAACATTGATTATGAAGTATCGATTTATCAATAGTTCTCGATTAGATTTGTTCGTTATGTTGGGATATCCGAAACTAAAATAAACCAGCAATTGCTAGGCTAGGCTTAGCTATACGCAACATCACCATTGTTAATTTGGTGTGTTGACAGATGTACGGCTTGTTGGTGGTCCAACCTCCAATAAAGGCACAATAGAGCTCAGACATGGCGATGAAGCCTGGGAGACAGTATGTGGAACATATCTTCGTTCCAGTGACGTCATTGTCATCTGTAGACAGTTGGGATTCACGGGAGCAAACATAGCAATTACAGATACACCGTATGGACAGAATTCAACTCCCACCAATCGGCTTGATTGTATTGGAGGTAAAGACATATCATTAAAGCGTTTGAAAATTGTATTGCCTAGTCTGCCTACCATTACTAGAAAGACAAATTACAACTTATATATATATATATATATATATACGAGTATGATACAGGTCCTCGAAAACACATTGGTCATCTTGGTTCATATTTCCTAAGGCAGACTATGTTACACATTGCTTACCTTAGTTCGCATAGTGTCAACCTCTCCTTTAAGCTGGAAAATATTGCACTTTTGTTAGGAAAGTAAGGCGGCTCAGGAAATTATTTGACATGTTTTATTGTTTGTTTCGCAACCTCTTAACAAAATGAAGAGTACAAGTAGACGGCATTAATTTCGATTTGGTCGAGGAGGCTGTTGCCGTCTGGCAGATTATCAACTTTCCAGTACGTGCACAAAGGAAAGTCGACCCTGGTTTGCAATTGGAAGAGTAAGAGGGCGGGGCACAGTAATACTTCTCTTGCTGGTACACGACTTTTAAACTTACTTTACATTTTATCATTTTAATAAAATGTATTTGGTTTGATGTTTCCAATATTCTTCAACGTATTCACTCTGATAGACACTGTTGCCCTTTGATTTACGGATAACTTCCCCAGTGCATTATTTCACGTGTTATATGTGATATATCTTTCAATATAATTTGAATATATTTTTGTGAGACTTGAGCTTAAATTGCATCGTACGTTCATATCATGTTATTTACATTTGATATTTCAGATGAATCTGAATTGTCAGGATGTAGGTTGTCTCTACTTAATAGTTGCACATCTACAGCAGGAGCAGCTTCGTGTCATGGTAACTTTACTGGTGAAATGATAACACCTTTTGCTCGTGAAATAACATCACACAAAATGTAGAGCAGTATGTGAGAATAATGAAAGAGAGTCAATAAATAAACTAGACTTGAATTTTTTTCACTTGACAAATTAGGTGATACGTATTCTAATTTACATAATAAAGAACGGATTTTCACGATTTCATATGATTTTTTAAAAATGCTCCTCCCATTATGCTCCATCCATATGTCAAGTTTCACTTTTGTAGCATATTGATCATGATTATGGATCTATGGAAGATAGATTGAGACAATATGACCACTGACCCTGTACAATAACCAGTTACACCTTTGACCCTAATTGACATAATGAAGAATGCATTTTTACATTTTCATCCTTTTTCATGAACTGCTCTACCCGTCATGTTCTACATATATTGTGCTGCGCAAAGATTCAATCAGTTTATTTTTGGCCATTACAAGAAGTGGGTTATTGATGTAGACAAATGCTCATGTACCCTTTAAAGCTCAGTTTATGTATTTTATTACCAAAGAAAAGAAGTCAGTCAGTCACTCAATAGTGTCTGACAGTAAAGTCTAGAAAGTAAACGGGTTTCCTTGCATAATTTGAATACTAGGACACTGCTAAAGTTTAAATTTCACAGATAGGACATACGTGACATATTCTTAATTCCTGCAAAGTTCTACAGAATTTGCAATTTTAACTTTCAAATGAAAATTTCGACATGATCCTAACAATGATCAAAAACAAAAGTCAAGTTACCAGAGCCCATAGTCTCAGCTATAACATACCAAAATATTGGAGAAAATAGAGCAAAAGAAGCGAGATACTGCTCAAAGAACGATGTCATGTAGATTCATGATGTGAACGAAATTCACCTTCCGTAGGCATAACACGCAAATTAAGAAAAATATGACATGTCGTCTTAAATCGCAATTTTCACTCTAATAACGTCATCAAAATGAAATATTATGGTAATGTTCTTGCACAATTAATTGTAGAGAGTTGTCTAAGCTACAACATATCAGAATTTGAAAGAAATTCGATCAATATTTACAGAGATACAATCGATTTCCCATAAATATGCTGATATTTTGAGTTCCAAGGCTATTACGACGACCTCACGATGTACTTGATGGCCAAATGAGACATGAAATCATATCTCCGACTCTTATTCTATTCAAATATGAAAAAAAATCGCGGTCCCCAAGCATACCAAAGAGCTATAATGGACTTTTTATAGGCATTTTTGTTGCCCATATGTATTACAAGAGCTCGCGCTCATTCCGTTATTAATAGTCATAAAGATATAAACATGGTATCAAATTGTTTCGAAAAATATGGGAAATATCATGAAAGAAAAAAGAATGGCTATTCTATGTGTCGTACGGCAATGACGAACGAAAACAATCCCGCATGCGCGTGTACGCGATTTAAAAAAATGCTCAAAGTGGCCTTAAAGGTATGCAAAATGAATTTAAGATGATTTGGAGCAATTTTTAATTTTGCGCGCACACTGACGCGCGGACGTGCGCGTACGTGCGCTTTTTTGACTTGAACTTGACCGGACGGATATTGACCTTGATCATGATAAAAATGAATGAGAAATGACTTTCCGTTATGAAAATATGATCATAAGTTTATTTTCACAAAATGGCGCCTGGATGACGTCACAATGACCTTGAGTCGCTGAAAAGTCACGCAGTTCTAAGTAAGACTAGGATCTATCATCATAGCAAGTTTCATGACAATGGCTTTATACAGTCGAGACAGAGTGCGAACAAATTTGAGGAAGAATAAATGAATAAAGAAAGGAAGAAAAGTCTTGACGAAATCAAAAGGTGATACGTATAACTACGTACGTATCACCTAAGAAAGCCATGCATTCAATTAAAGGCACCAAATCAAATTTCTTAGGCTTAGAAGCAAGATCCATCCGATTTGAAAGGAGGAGGACATCAAGCTAAAAGTAATAAAAAAAACCCAGTGGATACTGTTTAACCGCTCAACAAGCCGTAACCGAATAATTGAGTGTTGTAGTCATTCGCCATATTATGTATCTCCACCATTGGTATGTTTTTTACAGCTATTATTTTCTTTTTCTTTTTTGTTTTTGTTGTACTTCTGTGTTTTCTTCCATTTTCATCAAGTTTTATTTCTTCCATTCCTCTATTCCATTACTCCTTGTGCAAGAGCCACGCAACAAAGTGCGACACACTGTATAATATACTTAAATCGTGCCGACAAACAATACCTGACTTCAATATACACGTATAGCTGTGGCTGATATGAGTATGCTACCCTTTTATTTTATGCAGGATGACGACTTCCCCATTAACTATGCCAGTACATACCCAAATCCAGCTTTTAACCTCCTCCGTAACTCCGTGCTGAAGAATTTGAAACTGAAATGGCCGATAAACTCAATAATAATACACCGGAGTACTTGTTTCATGTTGACCCAAATGACTCTGTAACCAATTTATCCTTGTCAAAATATTTTTCTTAATCAATTAAATCCTATCATATTTACGAAGAAGAATGAGTTTTCGATACTGATTGTAAATATTAGAAGCTTAAGTTAACATTTTGACCAGTTACACAAATTTTTAAATACTCAGCGTTCTCTATTTCCATTGATAGGCGTAACAGAAACATGGTTGTGTAATGACCCTCACTCATATTATAACATACATGAATGTAAACTAATGAATCAAAATAGAAGAAATGTGATTGGTGGAGCTATCGCGATAAGTATCTCCAATCATTTTAACTTCGATCTAATACCGCAATTTAATTATGACAGATGATCTCGAGTCCTTCTGTATTGAAATTATAATACCTAATAAAAAGAACATCATTGCTTGAGTTGTATACAGACCTCCCAAATCAAATTACGAAGAATTTGTAACATCCTTAAATGATTTACTTTCTTCCAATAAACTGCACAATAAAAACTCCTTGGGCCGGGGGGGGGGGGATATTTCAATATAAACTTGCTAAATGCAGACCATAATCCCCGATGCGATTTTTTTTCTCGACATGTTTACGCAATCATATATGTAAAATACAATAAAATAAATTATCACTTAATATAGGAAAAACTAATTTCATGCTTTGTAGTAATATAGTTATCCAAGTACCTGGCGAAATCCTTTTCAATAATACAAAAAAAGTTTGTGTTGATTGCACGAATTTTTCTGGGATCTCTATAGATAATCAATTTAAATGGAAAAAACATATTGATCAAATATGTTAACTTTTATCTCGAAACATAGGGGTGATTATCAAACTAAAATTTGCTTGCCTTCTGTATTTTATTGACCCTCTATTCGACCCTCATTTTTCCCTATCTAAACTAAGGTATTCTTGGGGAAACGCACAAAAAATCCACACTAACATAATTTTCTTGTTACACAAACGAGCAGTGAGAATAATGAACAATGAAAGATTCTTTTCCCATAAGGAACATGTATTTGTTGAAAATAAAATCCTTAACGTACACGATTTGTTTTCATTCCACCTAGGAATAGTCACGTTTCAATAAACATCCAATCAGGTACCCAGCGCTCTTACACAATTATTTACAACTAACGCACACATATACACATACCCTACTAGACGTCGTAACTAATATCATCTTCCTCTGACCCGAACAGTCTTCACACAAAAAACAATTGTATATACTGGACCGATGTACTGAAATACGCTTGATGCCTCCCTTAATAAACGCGCAGTTATCTTTTGTTTCAAGAAATACCTTAAGCTCACTCTTTTGAATTCACACTCAGCGCCAGCTATGCAACCCTAAGTCTTCAGCCTGCGCAAACAACTTAATTATGCACAAACAAACTGTATTATGCAAATACATCACAAAGCATGGATTTGCTTTCATCTGGTCTTCTTGCTCATGCCTTCCGATTCCTCCCAGTGAATTTCTTTGTTTCCTCTCTAAGGAATTATAAATATATTACCTGTTACGTGGCCCTACTCCTGCTTTTTCATCCCTTTTTTTTGTGTTTTCATCACATGCATGTTTTTTTCTTTTCTCATCATGTCCTGTGACTTATCTGGCAAGAGTTTATTAGAAGATGGGATATGTCATATATTGTCCCACTGCAAATACGTTTATATGGTGGTATAAATGGTTATATCATCATCATTTCGTGTCATCACATCACTATAATATGCCAATATGGATTAAAACTAAGAGCTTTGTCATCGTCAATCTCCTGCCAAATATGAAAAATATGGGACAATTTTGAAAAGCGTTTACTGAAGGGAAACGGTACTACAATTCATCCACCGATGAAAGAATCTTCCATAGTCAGATACCCATAATCTCCCTTTTCCATCCCCGTCTCTCTTTCTCTCTCTCTCTCTGCAATAAAAATAAATAAATAAAAATGAATACATCTAGTATGTACGAAATCAACTACAAAAATTGACTTTACCACTCCTCCGATGGTTTAGCTAGCATTAAATTCCGCGCATCTGATCTACCTGATCCATGTAATGCCGGTCTAGGGCTAAGTTCCCTGGGAATGCGCCCGCATTCGGATGCGCAAGTAGTTTACTAAAACATTTACCGTGATATAAAATATTAAAGAGAAGGTTCATTGAAATATTTAAAAAAATAGTTAAATAATACCTCTACAGATTGCTGAGAACCTTAAAGGGATTGGGTAACTTTGTCTCAGATTCTGAAACAAAATCCTGGATTTAGCTCATGAGGCAATGATAATTATAACTTTTAGGTCAGTCAGTAACCCCATGACTTTTACAAGCCGATCGCCTGTCTGATTATCAAGATATTTAGGATTGGAAATCGAAATCAAATTTTGCGTTTACCTAACGGTTTTCATAACACTACAGTCTTTTGGGGAAAATGAGTATGGTAAAACCGGTCACTCAAAGATTTTTACCTTTTTAAGGCACTTCATGATCATTTTGAAGCGCAATTTGTTCAGATTTAACATTGTTAAACGATGCCTTTAAGAAAATGATTAAAGTACTTTTTAAGCCCTCACAAATGTGAGGAATAAATTAAATGCAATTTTGACACCCTATCCAGAACCCACATACAAAGTGAAATGACGGCGCGGATAAAAACAAATGCGGTAACAGTGACGTCACGGTGTTAACTACCCTACATCACACATTCTGGACAATGTTGGTTGCCCATTGCGATTTTTAGATATGGGTTAAAAGTTGTTTGTATATTTACCGCCAGTGGTGATATTTCCTTTATTTTTGACACTTTATATGAGATACACCGAATAAATAATACTCTCTACAAATGTTTGTTTGACTTTTATGTTATTTCCGTCACATTTGAGCATACAAATTTGAAAGATAATCACATATTCTGTTGGCATGTTAGCAGTGTTCGTGTCTGATCTGGGAGTGCGAATGACATTTTGCATGCTGACCTTACGACTCTTCTGGAGCAAAATAGGCGACAAACTTACATAAAATTGTCAAGATATTCATTACAAAAATGTATGATAAGGCCGATTAATTTATTATTTTTGATAAATTAAGTCGTAGCACCAGATAAATGAGGAAATGGGAAATCGAGAGAAGACCGACATCAGTCCGGTTTGTGATTCACGACAAGCTCAATCGCCGGGCTGGCTATAGCAAGCCAGCCATTGTGCATGCGCTGCAGCCAAGTTATATAGTACCGCACGTAAGCGTACCGTATATACTGCATCGACATCGGCAAAATCTTCTAGTTGTACTTCTAGGTCAAGATCTCCCAAATCTCCTTTGTCGTTGTCGCTGTCCGAGGTACTTCATTCTTCTATCTCCTCAAAACTAAAATCAAGTATTTTTTCGTCCCTTTCGATATTTCCAGGGGGTTTTGATGAAAGTAGATTACGTCCGGTATGAATGGGTACGTCACTTAATGCAATACATGTGAATTGCACACAAACAACATCGTGCACCGTCGTCAATCAGATCACCTGGGCAGACCATTGTTCACACCGTGACGTCACTGAAAATCAGCTGTATCACGATTGTTTTCGGGGTCTTGAGTGGGTGGAAGTTAAATAAATGTGATATTCTTACTCAGTGTAAACTTACAATTGCAATGATGCCAAATTCAGTCAAGATCAAAATCAATGAACCTTCTCTTTAACAATTTCTGTACAAAAAAACAAAATTAAGCTGATATTCTGAATAATACCAGAATGGCTACCCAAGACATTCAGAGCAAAATATGCCTTGACGATTGGTCCCCTGCAATCCATTTGACATTCCAACAAAGAAAGGCCCGTCAAAGCTTAAAATATTCTAGTGGGCGGAAATTCTGATGGTTTACTGAAGTGAAAATGTCATAAGAATATACTAAAGTAAATTTAAAAAACTACATATTTGACCTACTCGAAGCCTAAATACTTGGTGGCCAAAATATTACTATATATTTAAAATTCTTGGGGGTGTAGCCCTCAGCTCCCCACTTATCATACTTTCTTAATGTTTGCTACTCCCGTCTGCGATTTTTTTCTTTTCTCAAAGATACATTTTTATATAACTTTCCAAAGATTTTTAGGTGCGCGATACAATTTTGACAATGTGTTTTTTTCATCTAATTAATACTATTCATAGTGTTGCAATGCATACTTTTATCTTTTTACCGTCAAGTCGTATGTAATTTTTAATTGTTGGCAAGATCCCCCTTTCTCTCTTTCCCCCTTCTTTACCTCTTGTTTCTCACTCTCTCTTTCTTCCTCTTTCTTTATCTCTCTCTCTCTCTCTTTCCTCTCTCTTTATCAGTCTCTCTATCTTTCCTGCTCTTTCTCTTTCTTCACTTTATCTCTCGGTCTCTTATCCTCTCTTTCTCTTTTTCTCACTTTCCTTCCCTCTCTCCTCTCTCCTCTCTCCTCTCTCTCTCTCTCTCTCTCTTTTAACCTTTTTTCTCTACATCCTTCCCTTTTCTCTTCCTCACTTTCATATTTTATTTAGGTACATATTCCTAATATCCTTCTTTTTCGTATTTTTGCTTTTACTTTTACATTTGGTACACAATTAAGGATAAACATGTGATATATACGTGTACTTATAATTATGTAAATGATACTGTTTTTAATTATACACTTGTGTTTTTAAATACAATGTATATCCATGTGCAATTAAGTATATGTAACTGCGATGCATGATTCAATAAAAACCATACCATACATCATTAATATGTTTCCTAACAGGTGATGGCTATCTCGGATGTTTTTTGGATAATAGTAATGATCCAGCTTTACCTGGTGATAGAGTATATGACTATCCATATATGACTATTTCCATATGCATCCAGTTTTGTCACATGTCAACCAAAGCTAACTTTATATACGCTGGCGTTGAATATGGAGATGGATGTTTCTGTGGTGAAGCCAGCGATAACTATACTAGACATGGAGTGCTATCAGATGCTAGCTGTCATGCCCCATGTTCAGGAGACATTACCGATAGCTGTGGTGGGTCAAGATCCATAGCTGTCTTCAACAGTGAGTATATGGAGACTTTATAAACTTATTGGTAATGTGATGCCACTAATGCCGTTAACATTATTATCGCCTATAAAACTTATGATAAAGCTACTGCTCAACCATACATAAATTTATGATTATCATTATTTGAGAGATCCACATTCTTCAAACCCTGCTTCTCAATGGATCCCTCTATTTAGACAGTTTTCCTCTGAAAAAAAATATATACATTTTCTTTTGTAATTCGATATAAATTTTGTACAAAATGCACTATTATGCACATTGATTTATTTGATTTTTTTGCGGGGGGGGGGTCACAATTGATTATAATTGTTGTTTTGTTGGAAATGAAAATTAAAAAAGAATGACACTGAGACTCAACCAAAAAGAAATGATGCTGTCGTTATCTCAGCTTCAGACAAGATTTAGATTACTATTCTTTAAGAATTGAAATTTCGGTGCACTAAAATTAAGATTTTGATACTCTAATCATTATTTACGAGCTAAATCATGAACGAAATGTTTGTTTAGATATCCTATCTAATACTTTTGCCATTTCTCCGAAAAATCGAATAGCAGGACGATCGTGTAATGTGCGGTCGGCTAAAGGCGTAACGTACATTTAAACTGAACATGATAAGGATATACCAAGTCGACGTCACTGTAAATCGTGGTTATAATAATAGTAATATGCTGTATTATCAATGTATGGAAGTTTTGCGCTAACAGAAAAATGGGTATATCTTTAACGCTTTGGGCATAGTTTTACAACAACAACAACAATAATAACAACAATATTAATAATACTTATCATAATAGTTATAATACAAATAAATACAAAATAATCATAATAATAATGATAATAATAATAATAATATTGAATATTTATTTTGTGAGATACAGTGTATACCGCTCTCGCTTTGGGCATATTTCACTCGTCGTGCCGACCGACTCGTGGTATAAGCTCATCAGCTCGTGAGATATACCCTCGTCATTCTTGTATTCATTCAACGACATCAATATTATGAATGCTTTTCTATATCGCGCGTGTCACAATGTGATAAGACGTCTCTCTATAACTTTTTCAAAGTACAATTGACTTATACCATGGCCGGTGTGCAATATTCTTTAGAGACTTACCTTGTAACTCGTCTGTTTCACGTTTATGTAGTTCACGTCGAGACTGTTGAGACGACACCCGCCGTCGTGTCAACTGAGAAGGTTAACGAAGTGACCAGTCAACCAAGCTCAGAGATGACCAGTAATACCAGGGTTGGTGTGACGTCATCATCAATGACCACACCCTTGTCCACGCACTCAACACTCCGACAAAATGGCAACGGTTCTTGTAATTATAGTTTTTACGCTAAGATTTCTTACATGAAATTGCTATAGGCTGTACCTTTTTCCGAATTTCATATTATGGATCAAAATGTACATAATTAATGCCGATGTCGATGTCTATTTACAATTCGTTATTATTGTTTGTGTTATTTAAAAACAAAATCAATGAAGAGTGCTTTTGGAAATAAATCATTCTTTCTGTTTCTATTTCATTTACTCTGATGAGTGCAAGACGACAAGCTTTAGTATGTCTGTATTCGTTGGTGTGGTTTGATTTTGTAGTACATGTACCAAATCAATTATTGTTATTGGCACAGCTTACGTTGATATCAATTGAATATATCAAAGAAAAAATGTATTTCTGCCATTTAGTTTGGAAAGATGACACTGTAAACTTCGTAATTTTTCGTCTTCCTTACAGTTGAAGGGTATTTATAGGATGTTTTAGTAATAATGCCAGTGACAGAGTGTTACTTGGCGACATCTACATCAGTAAATCGATGAGTATTTCACATTGCATCAAGTTTTGTAACGAGTCAACCACAGCTAACTATACGCTGGAGTTGAATATGGAAATTAATGTTTATGTGGTGAGGCCAGTGATAACTATACTAGACATGGACCCGTGGTCTACCATTTGTGTACGCCTACGTCGACGACATCCTCATCGCGAGTGAGACACAAGATAAACATATTCAACCCCTCCAACTACTCTTCTCCCGATTCTCGAAATAAGGTGTTGTCATTAACCCACTCAAGTGTGAATTTGGCGCATCTTCCCTCATCTTCCACGGACACATAGTTTATGAGAACGGCATCCGCCCTCTTCCCGATAAGGTCAAGGTCATCAACGATTTCTCCGTCCCTGGTTCTCTTCGCAAACTTCGAGAATTTCTTGGTCTAGTCAACCTCATACCGTCGCTTGATCAATGAGTGTGCAGCTACCACTCAACCACTGACTGATCTACTGGCATGCAAGCAGAAAAACAAGGCAATCCATCTCGAAAAAGCAGCCCTCAATTCTCGCACAAGCTACACTCCTTTCACATCCCAAACCTAATGCATCACTTTGCATTATGGTTTATGCATCAGATTTTGCGGACGGAGGTGTGTTGCAGCAACAAGTTGACGATGACTAGCAACCCATCGCTTTCTTCTCAAACGCCTACAGCCAGCAGAGACGAGATATAGCACTTTCGGAGGTGAACTTCTAGCAGTGTATCTCACTATCCGTCATTTCAAGCACGCACTATAGAAGGACGGCAATTCTATGTCTACACCGACCATAAATAACTAACCCATGCCTACAACGCTAGACCTGACAGGTATTCCCCACGTGAAGTCAGACATCAAAATTATACATCTCAGTTCACCACTGATATTAGGCAATGATGGCCATGTAATTGGCAAACACAGTGTAGTGCCAGACACCCTCTCTCGCGTTGAAATCAACTCTATCAAATCAACCTCAACCATTGATTCCAAAGCCATTGCCACTGCACAAGAGGATGACGAGGAACTCAAACAACTCACTGCAACCTCTACCACTCCCTACTGCTAACTCTACAATTCTATACGATGCTTCTATTAAAATTCCTCGTCCATACATTCCGGCCAAATTTCGACGAGTTGTATTTGATGCTCTTCTCATCCTCATCAATGCTACTCAAAAACTCATCACTGAGCGATTTGTATGGCCTGGGCCCCGTCTTACAATGAGTTGCGATTGATCCAAATCAATCGCAAGTCCTCCAATCAATCACAAGTTTGCAGTCTCCTATCTGTTATGTACATAGTTGCGATTGATATCAATCGCAAATAAGTTACGATTGATATCAACTCTTTGTAAGACGGGGCCTGGAATCAACAAAGATGTCAGGAGCTGGACCAAAACTTGCTTACAGTGTCAACGTTGCAAAGTACATCGTCATACTAAGACACCGATTGGTACTTTCGCAACACCAGACGCTAGATTCAACCATGTCCATATCGATCCCATGGGACATCTTCCTCCTTCACATGGCAATGCATATCTTCTCATTTTTGTTGACCTTTTCACTCGATGGCCTGAGGCAATCCCAATTCCCGACATATCAGCTGAGACCGTTGCTCACGCTTTCATTTCACAATGGGTATCTCGCTTCGGAGCCCCTTCAACCATCACTACCGACAGAGGTCGACAATTTGAATCTTTTCTCTTTCAAGCCCTAACTCATCTTCTTGGCAGCTCTAGGATTTGAACTACATCTTACCATCCAGCATCAAATGGACTAGTAGAACGTTTTCATCGTCAACTCAAAGCATCTCATCCACATCACGATGATCTGAAAGTCTCCCCCTTGGCATGCAATCCAACTTAGGATGTTGCGCGGCTGAACTGGTGTACGGAACTACAATAATATTGGAAGGTCAGTTTGTAGCAACTAGTCAGAATGATTGTGATTTGGACCCTAGCAACTACATCCACTGACTACGAAAGCAAATGGAGCACCTCAAACCTCAGCCCACTCGTGCTCAACAGCACAAACCACAAGTCCACCCTGATTTCGCAACATGTGCTTATGTATTTGTGCGTCATGATGCTGTCAAGAAACCTCTCCAACCACCATATGATGGTCCATTCAAAGTCATCAGACATGCTGACAAGTTTTTCAACATCAAACTCAAATGAAGACAAAGCAGCGTCAGACTCGACCGTCTCAAATCTGCATATTTGGACCCGCCCATCGCTACTGCGGAACCTGGTCAAACATCATCACAAGACCCTCAACCTTCACAAGCACCTACATGTACTATACCGATCTCTCAGCCTCCGATACCCTCTATCACTCCTTCTTCTTCATCCCCCGAGCTCGAAATCAAACAAACTCGTTCAGGGAGAAAAGTACATTTCCCAAAGCGCTATGTTCTAGTTTGGCATTTCAAATAAGACATTCTCATATTTGATTCGGACTATTACTTTTTCTCTATTATCGACCGTTTTATTCTATTCAACGTTCTAGGAAGGGGCTGATGTAGTATTATCCTCTTTTCATCCTTCTTCATTTTTCAATTTCATTTCTAATTTTGCAAAACTAATTTGGGAGGACATTGCCCTCTGATACCAATCACTACCACTCCTATGCAATTTTCAACAAGTGTCAACTTAATGGCGGCAATGGCCCTGTACACTGCAATCACCAGTGACTCACTCTTACCTCCCGGAATTGGTATCAATACTCTCTTTGTTTCCTCCTGCTTCGCAATAAGGAACAGTCGGAGTGAGAACAACGTCTTCTTACTTATCCTCACTTCTCGCTTCAAAAGCAGACTTCTCAAAATGTTCTCATCGAGTCAACACGTCTATTTGAGAATGTCATCTCTCTACACATCTCAATTTGTTTCCTGCATTCACTGGGAGCAAATTTCTTCTATCTCAATTCCAATCTCCTTCATCTCACTTGGAACATCTAATTTCTCTGCAATTCACTCAGAGAACATTCCCAAAATATCACTTGTGCTAGCCAAGTATAGTTTTGTGATAATTATCTGGGTGATTTTATGAAAAACAACTTGAGGATTTTGCAATATTTGAAACATTTATATATTTTTGGGGATTCATGCCTGGGTATCTCTGCACGCATAAAGTCTGGTAAGTAGAGATTGGTTTTTATTATATCATTCTGCTCAGCGACCATTCCAGCTTTGAGGCTATAGAAAGGATACAAGACGACGTCACTGTAAATCGTGGCTTACCTTTAATAATATCCTATATAATGATTTATATCAAGGGTATTGCTAACCAGAAAAATGGGTGCGTCTTACCATATGGACCTTTGAAGTAGGTCCATGGTCTAACGCTTTGCGCAAAAGTACCCGGATGACCGTGCAATTTTAAAACAATAATAATAATAATATTGAATAGCTTTTATTTCGTGAGATTTCTTTTCGTGAAATATGCTCATCAGCTCGTGTGATATACCCTTGTCATGCTTCTATCATTTCAAGGCCATCAATGTTTTTCTATTCCGCGGCGTCTCTCATTGTGATAAGACGTCTCTCTATAACTTTCAAAAGTAGGCCTACTATTGACTTATACCCTGGCCTATGTGCAATATTCTTTTTGAGACTAACCTTGTTACTCGCCTGTTTCACGCATATGTAGTTCACGTCGAGACTAGTGAAACGACACCCGCCGTCGTGTCAACTGATAACGTAGCGACCAGTCAACCAAGCTCAGAGAAGACCAGTAATACCAGGGATGCTGTGACGTCATCATCAATGACAACACACTTCTCCACGCACTCAACGCTCCAACAAAGTGGCAACGGTTCTTGTAATTTTAGATGCTATCCTTAGATTTCTTACAAGGGTCGAAATTGATATGGATCCAAATGTATGATGTATGGTTATGATAATAGTATAAATATGCTGTATTATCAATGTATGGAAGTTTTGTGCTAACCAGAAAAATGGGTGTATCTTTAACGCTTTGGGCATAGTTTTGCAACAACAACAACAATAATAACAACAATAATAATAATACTTATCATAATAGTTATAATACAAATAAATACAAAATAATAATAATAATAATAATGATAATAATAATATTGAATATTTCTTTTGTGAGATACAGTGTATACCGCTCTCGCTTTGGGCATATTTCACTCGTCGTGCCGACCGACTCGTGGTATAAGCTCATCAGCTCGTGGGATATACCCTCGTCATTCTTGTATCCATTCAACGACATCAACATTATGAATGCTTTTCTATAGCGCGTGTCACAATGTGATAAGACGTCTCTCTATAACTTTTCAAAGTACAATTGACTTATACCATGGCCGGTGTGCAATATTCTTTAGAGACTTACCTTGTAACTCGTCTGTTTCACGTATATGTAGTTCACGTCGAGACTGTTGAGACGACACCCGCCGTCGTGTCAACTGAGAAGGTTAACGAAGTGACCAGTCAACCTAGCTCAGAGATGACCAGTAATACCAGGGTTGGTGTGACGTCATCATCAATGACCACACCCTTGTCCACGCACTCAACGCTCCAACACAGTGGCAACGGTTCTTGTAATTTTAGATGCTATGCGCAGATTTCTTACAAGGGATGAAATTGATATGGATCCAAATGTACATTATTAATGGTATAACTGAGATTAAAAAGCGGTTTGAAATATATATGAAGACAGAAAATCTTTTAACAAATCTTGGACGAAGTATGACTCAATGCATTTGCCAAAATGACAAAGAAGAGGAGGAAAGAAACTTAAGGAACAAAGAAATATAGAGAAAAGAAAGAAAGAAAGAAAAAGAAGAAGACGATCAAACAAGGAGGAACTTTTGTAAATAAAACATTATAACGACAATGCATTCGCTTGAAGACATCTGATTATGTCATTAATTGTTTATGAATAATCCAGTCAATTATCCCTTTTAAAATTGACGTTTATTACACGGACGGGCCTGTAATACCTGTAAGAGGAAACTAACACATGTCGTAGGTGTCATGGTCGAGTGGATACGTCGCCGCGGTTCGAGTCCCGCCGCGGCACTAATGTCCTTTTGCAAGACATTGATCTACATTTGCCACACTCAACCCAGGTGAGGTAATTGGGTACCTGGCGGGAATCATTTCCTTGAAATGCTTGAGCGCTCTAATGGCAGCAAGGCTAAAGCCGGGGTAATAATAAATGCGCCTCGGAATAGAATTTTTCAGATAGTCGGCGCTATAGAAATGCCTATTATTATTATTATTATCTTCATGTATAACTCTACTTCTACGTGAATCTTATTTCCACGTTTTCCTCCGATTTCATTGACATTGCCGAAGGTGTGGGTGTTGGAGTTGGTGAAGGCGTTGTCATTATTTTACTGATTGCGACCATCATTGTCTTGGTAATGTACATCCTCCGAATTCGAAAGTGAGTATCACATTTCCTTTATCAACTTGTTTATCCTATTTGGCAAAGAAGACGACAAAAAAGGGAACATAGAATCGCAATATTTTTTCACAATCTCGTCATCGTACCACACATAGGTAGAGGTAGAAGTAGAGGTATCGTAGTCACGTTGTTTTAAACACTTGACTTGAGATGTGGAAGTTGTGGTTTCGAGCCCCGACTCAGTGCTAATATCCTTGCCAAGACATTACGCCACTCTTCATACCAGTGGCGGATCCAGGAGGGGGGCCGGGGGGCCCGGGCCCCCTCCCCTAGCCAAAAAACAGGTAAAAACACCCTTTTTGAAGAAAAAAAAGAAGATGGGCCCCCTCCCCTGGCGCCCAAGGGGGGGGGGGTGGCGGTGGAACAAAAATCACCCATCCCGTAGGGAAACAAAATTATCGGGTGCCAAAAAAAAATTGTGTGCTCACTACCCCTGGCGTAACTCTTCCTCTCACCAAATATGAAATATCAGGTCTATAATTTCTTCACAGTAATCAGATTTTTGCAACTCGTCCCTATTCGGCCATTCATTTTAACCCTCTTTTTCTTACAGAAAACAAGATTCTAATCATGGTCAATCCTCACACGATATGACTGTGGTCCATGCCTCAAGATCGCATGACGAAGATACCGGTTTCTATCATGACATTCAGGACGTCAGAACACCAGTCCCATCATCATCACCTGCTGGAGATGCTCACTTCTCCTCGAAGATGTCCGACCAGAAACATGGGCATGCCACAGATTCTGCTGATATCAGTATACAGACAGAATCCACACAATACTCTACCAGGATCGAGAAAGACGGACTTGATACCGACACCATGGCTATGGACAAGAAAGAAACCGGGAAGGGTGCAGATCCATATATTGAGATGATTTAGTAAAGTGATCAAAGTCGAAAGAAATAAATTCCTCAGAAAGTCACTATTAACACGAGAAAGATAAATGTTCATTCACAGTGTATAATTCTTATAATAGGCATATACATGTAGTTGCAAAAATTATCCGGCTTAGCTGATAACTTGTGGTAAACTCAAGAAATTGTACATATATGTTTGTATTTTTATCATATGTGCATTGCATCTTTTAAAACGTGTTATTTTATAGTAATGCATCCGTTGTGTCCTTTGTTTTGTGATTTGCTAAATTCAAATTTATTCAGAGAAAGAAACAAATACAGAGTGGATAATAATAATGATGATAATAATAATAGTAATAATAACAATTGGATTTATATGTACATATATAGCTTCTTTTCCAGAAGATACAAGGCGCTGTCCCTTAGTCAACCAACCAATTAAGAAGATTGTAGAGGTATGTTTTCAGATTTGTTTGAATAAGTCAAGTGAAGTAATATTTCTGAGAAATGTAGTGAGTTTATTACGTAGGCGTGGAGCAATACTAATTGAAAGGATTTGAAGCCAGCCTGTTTTTCAGGGATTTGGGAATGAGAAGGAAGGAGCTGATGTAAATCGAAGTGAATATAATGTTCTCTGCTGCTGATAGAGTGAGGAGATGTTCTGAGTGGTTCACATGACTTTAAAAGTTTGAACAAGTATCTTGTATCTGGCATTAAATTTAAAGATAACATCAAGTTCAATTTCATTGTGCAATTAAACAATGGGAAGCGAATGATAAAAGTTGATTAAGTAGTTTGTGAGGCTTTGGAATAACAAAATTGAAAATAATTGACTCTGTCCCGATGAAAGCACATGCGCTGCAGATGGAGATGAGTATATGGGACTACACCTTTGGCGTAAATGCTTGGTCTAAACACGTAATCAAATTATCGCCAATATAAGAGCACGTGAAGAGCAATCCTTTTCAGGGAAATTTTACTATGACCTTTTTCCAAACTGACATGACATAATGAGAAATCTCACAAAAGTGTTTCATTTTCGAGACTCCAGACTCAGTCTCGCTGACAAGGAAATTAGTATATGGGACTACACACACACAAAAGCACACACACACTCACACACTCACATGTGGAATGAATGTTTGGTCTAAACACGACATTAATTTATCGTCAATATGAGAGCAAGTGAAGAGCAATCCTTTTGAGGGAATGTTTTACTATGGCATTCTTTCAAACTGATATGACATAATGAGAAATCTCACGAAAGTGTTTCATTTTTCCACACTTCAAGCTTTTCTTTAAAATGAAAGTAGCATAGACCTATACTGGTCACTATATCTTCAGCAATAGTTAAAGGCAAATATGGATGAAAAAGAAATCCCAGTTTAGATATGCCTTTTTTAGTAGTGATATAATGCTTTGTTTATAGCGGATAGATACTTAATAACTCTAGTCATAGAGTTGTTTGACTCTTGTTCAATGCATGACACATAATAGTCATAATTTCATTTAAATATTTCAAAGTCTACCGTATCATTTTCTCTATCCATATATACAATGTAGCAACTATGTTCTAATTAACATGCTCATGTAAATGCTAACATATTATGGTCTAGCGCAGTTGTCAACGATTAGCAAATGGATTATGAAATACATTATACATAGTTTCCTTTACTTTCGTGAGTTATGTAGCAGAAGAAGATATATTTGATATCAGAGCAAATGCAGTGTTTTTTATATTTCACTTTTAAAAAAGATTATGAAAAATTTTACTTTCTTCATCATTTGTAATTCTTATTTTTTTGTAATATCTCCCAACATATTTCAAAACAAAACTTTATGGGGAACGGTGTAATTAAAGGATACCCCTGTGTACAACGGTCGATGTTGTCTAATCATCTTTCATTTTTTATTTACATATTTAAGAAGTCTGACATTGCAGTGTTGCGTTCGTAACTGGGTCATTCCATGAGGGTGGGACAGAAATATAACGAATATCACGGTCCTCTAATATGAAGTCGTCTATAATTTATTGCAAATGAAGATATTTGTTGAAGAATCTTTTTTCAGTTAATACAGATGTCGATTGTGCTCTGCCAAAACAATTCCTGTTCCAATTGGTACTCTATTGTATTAAAGCTTTGCTCAATTAATTTTGTGTTATTTTGTAATTAAGGCTTCCATGGCGAAGATGGT
>CP137678.1:16559973-16646357 GCA_037976565.1 Mesocentrotus franciscanus
CAATCTATACTCTATACATTGATTTATTTTGTATGTCCTTCCACGGGTCCTTAAGAGCAGGGCGGCGATCCCAGGGGACGGGGGACACGTCCCCCTCAATTTTAGGGGGATCGTCCCCCTGAAAATTTGAAAAAGTGCCAAAAAAAATGTATAGCAAATACTGACTAAAGGCTTCAACGCACTTTTAGGCTCTGGAGGGCCCAAGAGTGCAGCGTTTAGACAAATAAAAATGCAAAATTCTTCTCACTCGGTAGCTACGCTCCCTCGCATAATATCCTTCAAAATGTACAAGTAAATACCGAGAAAAGTGAAGTGTGAAAAAAGTACATTGCTTTTTATACTATAGTTTTGCAAAGGAATGTATTTTTTTAATACAACAAAACTTCAAAAACCTGTGAGGGTAGTCACTTCCGTCACCTTCACCCCTCTCGTTCACTATGCTCCCTCGCACTTGCGTACTGATGGGGGGGGCTTAGGGCATTTCCCCCAAATAAAATTCAAACGTTGTTTATTTCTAATTCGATACCAGTGATTTACAAATGGAATGATTTCCCCTGAGCTGGGGCTCCGCCTGGACCCACCAGGGCCTAAGGCGGCCCCTGGATGCTCATCTGATCGTATTTAATGCCTAAAATCCCTGAGCTTCTGGAGGCTCCACACCTGGACCCCACTCAAATTAGTGACCTGCATGCCAGTGTCACAAATAAGGTATCAAAATTATGCTCATCTGACCGTAATAAAATGCCTAAAACCCCTGAACTTCCGCGGGCTCCGCCCCCTGGATGCTCATCACACCTTAATTAAATGCCTGAAAACCCCTGAGCTTCATGGGGCTCAGCCCCTTGACCCCCGCCGGGGCTTTGCGCCTTGACCCCACGTCAATTTACGCTCCACTTGCTTCCCTAGCTTTGCTCTACCTGATCGTAAATACTTTAGCCCCCCACTTTGAAAAACGTTTCGCGGGGCCTGCATGCAACATGTAAGAGTGGTGGTGATGCGGTTTTCTGCCGCCCCCACGTTTTGCTCATTACGCCACTGCTCCCTCGTCCCTGTTATTCCGTCCCCCTGTCATGAAAGAAATCGCCGCCCCTGCTTAAGAGTGTCTGCGAGTTGTTGCGAGTTGTGACGAGTTGTTTACGGATACCAGCAAGTTATTTACGGATGCCTGCGATTGACTACGAGTTCGCGATCCGTAAGGACTCGTAAGTAAAATTCGTGTATGTGAAGGGGTTATAAAGAAGAGGATAACAATCTCTTCCAATAACATTCTTGAATATCTTCTTTTGATGATGCTGTTTTATATGTTTACGGAGCTTTATTTTAAATAGGGTATAGTGCGATCAGGTGTAAGCATGCATGGTGACTTTAATGGAAATGATATTAATTGAATGACATTATGTAACAAGGTCATAACTTAAAAACGAGTGCAAATATTCAGAGCTGGTCGTGATTGGACGGGTCTTTTGTTCATTTATTGTAATATCCTGACCGATCTCGAATGGGAGAAGACACATGGCGGGTTTTCTTCTAACAATGAATTTGAATATTTTCATTGATTGTTTATGTTTAGAGAACTAAAGGAAGCCCGGGATGGCTTGAGACAGGTTAAATATGTTCATTTGGTTATCATAATTTGCACAATACTTAGATTGACAACAATAGCTATTCTTTTTAAAGAGTGTGGCCTTAGATTCTTTGGAATTTTCAGCAGTTTAAAGTGTTGCAGGGCGCTGTTTCATTCTGATGAGATATAAAGAAGGAAGAAAGAAGAAGAAAAAAGTGTGGGAGAAGTTCAACGAGTTCATGACTTGTCTTTATAAAAAGTACAAATACTGTAAGAGCAGTTCGTGATTGGAGGGGTTCTTTTGTTTACTTATTGTACCATCCCGAGCGATCTTGAATGGGAGAAGGCGCTCGGCGGGATTTCTTCTAACAATAAATTTGAATAATTTTATAAAATGTTGAGGTTTAAAGGACTACAATTAAAAATAAAAATAAAAATGCTCGGAGTCGCCTGAGACGGGTTAAATAATAATGTGAAGTTTGAAATCATGTGTATAATACTTAGATTGAAGGAGTGGCATGTGATTTATTGGAATCTTGAATAGTTTGAAGAAATGTTGCCGGTTGCTGTACCATTCTGATAAGATAAGAACGGGAGAAAGAGAAATAACAAAAAAGGAAAGAACAACAACAAAAAAAACAAAAAAAAGAGAGAAATTCACGTGGTGTTCGAATACTTAGCGCATTGATATTCCTTTTATATGCCGTGCAAAGTTTCGTGTATTGTTTGGACTTTAAAACGAATGAAAATATTTAGATCTGGTCGTGATTAGACGGGTTATTTTGTTCATTTATTGTGACATTCCGACCGATCTTGAAAGGGAGAAGACGCGTGGCAAAATAACTTCTAACAATAAATTTAAATATAAACAGAGAACTAAAAGGAAAGCCCGGGATCGTTTTGAGACAGGTTAAATATGTTCATTTGGTTATCATGTGTATAATACTTAAAGGTAAAGACCAGTTTTGGAAACGCCCCTCTCTCAAAAAAATGAAAAGGAAGCTCTCATTAACAATCATGTGATAGAATATGTTTTGACTAATACGTGATGATACAAATTTTGCCGGGAAACCGCCTACAAATTGATATATTTGGTAAATTATTACATCTATTGGGACCAACTTGAAATAGATATCGCGCACGTGGTCGCGTAGTCCCATATACATCTTTCTGTGTACAGTGCTTGTAACTTTACCAAGACTGGGCCAAATTTCTTATCATTTTGATCATTCCAGAACTTTGCTAGATGATCAACCTTTTCTGATCGATTCCACAACGTTTCTTTCACAATGCAATCGCATGACCAGAACTGGTCTTTATCTTTAAAATTGACAACAAAACCAATTCTTTTAAAAGAGTATGGACTTTGATTCAAATAATTTTGAGTAGCCGATTTGAAAAAAAATGTTGCCAGGTGTTGTTCCATTCAGATGAGATGAGAAAGGAAAAGGAAAAAAAAGAGGCAAGAGTCCATTGTGGTGTTTGAATGCTATATGCGCATTGAAATTCATTTTATGAGACTGAATAAGGCACACAAAGATTGGTATACTGCTTTTGTTCTTATTTGGTTGATCAAGTAGGTTATTTAAATGATAGAAACATCGGTGACGCAATCAGATTAATCAATGATATGATTTTTCATATTTCTTGTGTTAATAAACCAGGCTACTTATTGGCAATAGACTTTGAAAAGGCCTTCGATTCTATTTCACACAGTTTTCCAGAAAGTCCTAAATTCTTTTGGGTTTGGACCAATGTTTTGTGAATGGGTTACAATTTTACTTACTAATGCTCAAAGTTGTGTTTTTAATGGAGGTAAATCAACTGGTTATTTTAAAGTACAAAGAGGTGTGAGACAAGGAGATCCGCTGTCTCCATATTTATTTATATTATGTATTGAATGCTTAACTCACTGCATTAGGAATGATAAGTTAGTAAAGGGTATTTGTTTTGGCGAAACAGAAATAAAAAAAATCCTATATGCAGATGACATGACAATTTTTGTACGAGAAATAATATCAACTCATAGACTGGAGGTAATTTTAGAAAGTTACAGGAAAATATCAGGATTAAAGATGAATGGAAACAAAACATTCATTTTGTCCTCAGGGTCTTCTGTCGGCTCTGCGACTACGTTTCCATTTGGAAGAGGGTAAACATTTAAAAATGTTAGGTATATATTTCTCATTAGATCCCAATGTGGCTGAAGAGATGAATTATAAAGAAATTTTTGAGCAAAATAAAGAAATTGTTAAATTGGTGGAAACAAAGAGATCTTACTTTAATTGGAAAAATTCACTTATTGAAAACATACACCTATTCAAAACTAATTTATGTAAGCTCTTTGACTCCTGTACCTAAATGGGTTTTAAAGAAATTGAAGAGATTTGCTTTAATTTCTATGGCGAGGTAAAGACAAAATAAAACAGCACGATGTATCTTGATTACAAGCAAGGAGGATTAAAAATGCTTAACTTCCAACTTTTTGTGAATCTACAAAGGTGATGTGGATTAAAAGACTTGTAACAGGAGACCAGAAAGTAAAATGGAAAAAATACTTCAAATATTTAATGAGACCATTTTGAGGAAATCTTATTTTTTACTGTAACTATTTACCTAACATAATCAATATACAAATAACAAAATACTATGAGGAATTGTTAAACATTTGGCTCGATATGAATCAGTTCATTAAAAACGTTACAACTAATAAAGGAAATGAAATCTTTTTTAATAATAGGTTTATTCATAATAAGAGAGGAAAGACATACTTAATAATGAAAACCTTTTCTTAAAAAATACTTACAAGCTGTATCATATTATAAATGGAAAAGGATTATTAAAGTCGGACACTTATTTCAGATGTATGGGACTGGAGGAAGAGGAAATATCAATTCTTAAAGAAATCTACTCTAATACACCTGTAGAATGGAAAACCGATTTAACGAGGAGGCAAATTTCACTTGATAGTCTAAAAATAGAATTTATGTTTACAAAGAAAACTATCCAATTTGAATCAGTCTGTTCAAAGAATTTGTACAGGGCGTGCTTAAAATGCCCGACCTTCCCGTTAGTTTCCATAATTTACACTCGTCATATAATCTGTCGGTTAAATAAATTGAAAAGGTCTTTGTCCGTCCGAGATTCAGCACATTAGATAATAAACTAAGAGAATTTCAGTTCAAACTGATTTATAAAATTATATATGTTAATCGCTATTTATTAAGGTTTAAATTAATTTCAAGTGATAAATGCTCATTTTGTGCAAACGAGGAGGAAACATATATGCACATATTTTTGGAATGCGTTGTTGTCAGAAGCTTATGGGAAAAATGTAGTGATATTCTGGATCTTCCTATTCTTAAAGATATGAGCTGGAAGGAAGTTCACATTGGGTTTGATGAAGTAAATGAAGAAAGGCAAAAGATTAATCACGTTGTTTTATTAATCAAATATCTGTTATATTTAAGTAGGGAGAAAAAAAGCCTCCAAGCATTAAGGAAATAAAAGAAAAATTATGTAAAAGCGAACAAGAAGAAAGAAAGACTGCTACTGAACGCAGTACATTGACACTCCATTATAAAAAATGGGAACATCTTAAGGTGTACATTGACAATAAACAAGAGAATTAAATGGATGAGGACGGAGGGGTCCGCCCAGTGCGCATTATTTTAAGCGTGATTAACCACTCGACTGCCATAGACTGCCCGTTTTTTTTTTTTTTTTTTTTGGGGTGGGATGGTTGTTGTTTTTTTTTTTTTTTTTTGGGGGTTGTTAGGCTTCGTTAAACTATTTTGTGTTTTTACTTGGGGAGGGGGTTATTACGATAATATGTATTCATTCTTTCAAAATTTGAGTTGTGTATATTGTGTACTCTATAAGTTATATTGTATTTTGAAATAAATTGTATTTTGAACATGTATTGAATCATTGTGAATGAATACAATAAAGAATATTACAAAACAAAAAGGTTATCAATTTTTAAAGGGAGATGTTTTGCACGGTGGGAAAAATAAGTGCACGCCCACGTGATGTCAATTGACCAATCGGATTGCTTAGATTTTAGAACCCGTCTTACTTATAAAACGTCGTGAACTTTTGAAATGTGATCCCAATAACATAATTAACCCACACATATTTACTGAATATACTGACGATCACGATGAAACGGACTGTTTCTTCAACCTTATCTCAATCTGCAGAGTCGGTGATTCATAACTATTACTCGAAATGGATTGGCACAATATCATCCTTGTATTCCAGGTGATTCTTTTGACGCAGTGCAGCAATCACACGGTCAGATGTTTCCTAAGAGGTAACCAATGCACGTTGCACACGAGGCGTTATTAGGATTTTTAGATTTGCACGACGAACGTGGACTGCTAGTTAGACATCCTTTTAAGGCAATGTGACGTCCTATTAAGGCACTGTCAATGCCCGGCAGTGCCTTAAAGGACGTCACATTGCCTTAAAGGATGTCCACGTAGCAGTCCACGTTCTCGTCGTGCAAATCTAAAAGTCCCTAGTTACATGACGTACGACTGCGTCAGTAAATGATGTGGTTTCTGAAATCCCATATCAAAGTGATATCATACAACAAGTGATAGTAAAATGAAGAATGCAAACAATATTTTCAATAAGTTGTGCATGGCTTTGTTGGCTCCACAGGCCCGATTAGCGCAGGTAATAATGCAATATAAAATAATGCCTCGTTTACAACGGCGCTAATAAGCCGATAAAGATCCTTTACAGTCATTGCACTCGAGATGCAAATTCTAAAGCAATAAATGTGCCATAAATTTACGGAATGTTTACCCTGTTCGTTTTTGCATTTAATAATTTTCTGAAGTCACTCCTATGGCTCGTCACAGACCGCACCAGTCGTTAATTAATTCTACAGAAAATGAAGCTTTGTAGGCAACAGGTGTATGGAATTAACGATCACCAATATTCAGTCATCGGCCGATAGACCTACTTTGTATCGCTCTCTCATGTTAATTTTTTTGTATTGATATATCAATTACAGTATATACATAAGTAGAGAAGCAACCTACCTAAATAGAGATGATTGTAGTAGTTTCACAAGAATGACTCTTTGTTGGAACAAGTAATTTTCCATGTTAGTTTTATAATTGTCATATTCTCGTATTAAACATAAACCCATTTCCGTGAGGAGTAGTGCAACTTTCTACTACATTAAACAGATCACCCCCAGTCCCAGCTGCCAAAAGAAAATCTTCATAATTATGAAAAAAGGTTTCCTTAATGAGTAATATTTAAACCATCGTTTTCAAGAAAGCATTTGCTAAAGTTATTGTCTATTGAAAAAGAAAATTGCCTTTGACGAAAAGAAAAAATTATTAGTTAAGCATTAGATTAGAACAAAAATTGTTATTAGTAGTTGCTTATTCTGGATCTGGATTGCTCCAATTGATTGATTGCCAACATTGATTATGAAGTATCGATTTATCAATAGTTCTCGATTAGATTTGTTCGTTATGTTGGGATATCCGAAACTAAAATAAACCAGCAATTGCTAGGCTAGGCTTAGCTATACGCAACATCACCATTGTTAATTTGGTGTGTTGACAGATGTACGGCTTGTTGGTGGTCCAACCTCCAATAAAGGCACAGTAGAGCTCAGACATGGCGATGAAGCCTGGGAGACAGTATGTGGAACATATCTTCGTTCCAGTGACGTCATTGTCATCTGTAGACAGTTGGGATTCACGGGAGCAAACATAGCAATTACAGATACACCGTATGGACAGAATTCAACTCCCACCAATCGGCTTGATTGTATTGGAGGTAAAGACATATCATTAAAGCGTTTGAAAATTGTATTGCCTAGTCTGCCTACCATTACTAGAAAGACAAATTACAACTTATATATATATATATATATATATGAGTATGATACAGGTCCTCGAAAACACATTGGTCATCTTGGTTCATATTTCCTAAGGCAGACTATGTTACACATTGCTTACCTTAGTTCGCATAGTGTCAACCTCTCCTTTAAGCTGGAAAATATTGCACTTTTGTTAGGAAAGTAAGGCGGCTCAGGAAATTATTTGACATGTTTTATTGTTTGTTTCGCAACCTCTTAACAAAATGAAGAGTACAAGTAGACGGCATTAATTTCGATTTGGTCGAGGAGGCTGTTGCCGTCTGGCAGATTATCAACTTTCCAGTACGTGCACAAAGGAAAGTCGACCCTGGTTTGCAATTGGAAGAGTAAGAGGGCGGGGCACAGTAATACTTCTCTTGCTGGTACACGACTTTTAAACTTACTTTACATTTTATCATTTTAATAAAATGTATTTGGTTTGATGTTTCCAATATTCTTCAACGTATTCACTCTGATAGACACTGTTGCCCTTTGATTTACGGATAACTTCCCCAGTGCATTATTTCACGTGTTATATGTGATATATCTTTCAATATAATTTGAATATATTTTTGTGAGACTTGAGCTTAAATTGCATCGTACGTTCATATCATGTTATTTACATTTGATATTTCAGATGAATCTGAATTGTCAGGATGTAGGTTGTATCTACTTAATAGTTGCACATCTACAGCAGGAGCAGCTTCGTGTCATGGTAACTTTACTGGTGAAATGATAACACCTTTTGCTCGTGAAATAACATCATACAAAATGTAGAGCAGTATGTGAGAATAATGAAAGAGAGTCAATAAATAAACTAGACTTTAATTTTTCACTTGACAAATTAGGTGATACGTATTCTAATTTACATAATGAAGAACGATTTTCACGATTTCATATGATTTTTAAAAATGCTCCTCCCATTATGCTCCATCCATATGTCAAGTTTCACTTTTGTAGCATATTGATCATGATTATGGATCTATGGAAGATAGATTGAGACAATATGACCACTGACCCTGTACAATAACCAGTTACACCTTTGACCCTAATTGACATAATGAAGAATGCATTTTTACATTTTCATCTTATTTCATGAACTGCTCTACCCGTCATGTTCTACATATATTGTGCTGCGCAAAGATTCAATCAGTTTATTTTTGGCCATTACAAGAAGTGGGTTATTGATGTAGACAAATGCTCATGTACCCTTTAAAGCTCAGTTTATGTATTTTATTACCAAAGAAAAAAGAAGTCAGTCAGTCACTCAATAGTGTCTGACAGTAAAGTCTAGAAAGTAAACGGGTTTCCTTGCATAATTTGAATACTAGGACACTGCTAAAGTTTAAATTTCACAGATAGGACATACGTGACATATTCTTAATTCCTGCAAAGTTCTACAGAATTTGCAATTTTAACTTTCAAATGAAAATTTCGACATGATCCTAACAATGATCAAAAAACAAAAGTCAAGTTACCAGAGCCCATAGTCTCAGCTATAACATACCAAAATATTGGAGAAAATAGAGCAAAAGAAGCGAGATACTGCTCAAAGAACGATGTCATGTAGATTCATGATGTGAACGAAATTCACCTTCCGTAGGCATAACACGCAAATTAAGAAAAATATGACATGTCGTCTTAAATCGCAATTTTCACTCTAATAACGTCATCAAAATGAAATATTATGGTAATGTTCTTGCACAATTAATTGTAGAGAGTTGTCTAAGCTACAACATATCAAATTTGAAAGAAATTCGATCAATATTTACAGAGATACAATCGATTTCCCATAAATATGCTGATATTTTGAGTTCCAAGGCTATTACGACGACCTCACGATGTACTTGATGGCCAAATGAGACATGAAATCATATCTCCGACTCTTATTCTATTCAAATATGAAAAAAAATCGCGGTCCCCAAGCATACCAAAGAGCTATAATGGACTTTTTATAGGCATTTTTGTTGCCCATATGTATTACAAGAGCTCGCGCTCATTCCGTTATTAATAGTCATAAAGATATAAACATGGTATCAAATTGTTTCGAAAAATATGGGAAATATCATGAAAGAAAAAGAATGGCTATTCTATGTGTCGTACGGCAATGACGAACGAAAACAATCCCGCATGCGCGTGTACGCGATTTAAAAAAAAATGCTCAAAGTGGCCTTAAAGGTATGCAAAATGAATTTAAGATGATTTGGAGCAATTTTTAATTTTGCGCGCACACTGACGCGCGGACGTGCGCGTACGTGCGCTTTTTTGACTTGAACTTGACCGGACGGATATTGACCTTGATCATGATAAAAATGAATGAGAAATGACTTTCCGTTATGAAAATATGATCATAAGTTTATTTTCACAAAATGGCGCCTGGATGACGTCACAATGACCTTGAGTCGCTGAAAAGTCACGCAGTTCTAAGTAAGACTAGGATCTATCATCATAGCAAGTTTCATGACAATGGCTTTATACAGTCGAGACAGAGTGCGAACAAATTTGAGGAAGAATAAATGAATAAAGAAAGGAAGAAAAGTCTTGACGAAATCAAAGGTGATACGTATAACTACGTACGTATCACCTAAGAAAGCCATGCATTCAATTAAAGGCACCAAATCAAATTTCTTAGGCTTAGAAGCAAGATCCATCCGATTTGAAAGGAGGAGGACATCAAGCTAAAAGTAATAAAAAAAACCCAGTGGATACTGTTTAACCGCTCAACAAGCCGTAACCGAATAATTGAGTGTTGTAGTCATTCGCCATATTATGTATCTCCACCATTGGTATGTTTTTTACAGCTATTATTTTCTTTTTCTTTTTTGTTTTGTTGTACTTCTGTGTTTTCTTCCATTTTCATCAAGTTTTATTTCTTCCATTCCTCTATTCCATTACTCCTTGTGCAAGAGCCACGCAACAAAGTGCGACACACTGTATAATATACTTAAATCGTGCCGACAAACAATACCTGACTTCAATATACACGTATAGCTGTGGCTGATATGAGTATGCTACCCTTTTATTTTATGCAGGATGACGACTTCCCATTAACTATGCCAGTACATACCCAAATCCAGCTTTTAACCTCCTCCGTAACTCCGTGCTGAAGAATTTGAAACTGAAATGGCCGATAAACTCAATAATAATACACCGGAGTACTTGTTTCATGTTGACCCAAATGACTCTGTAACCAATTTATCCTTGTCAAAATATTTTTCTTAATCAATTAAATCCTATCATATTTACGAAGAAGAATGAGTTTTCGATACTGATTGTAAATATTAGAAGCTTAAGTTAACATTTTGACCAGTTACACAAATTTTTAAATACTCAGCGTTCTCTATTTCCATTGATAGGCGTAACAGAAACATGGTTGTGTAATGACCCTCACTCATATTATAACATACATGAATGTAAACTAATGAATCAAAATAGAAGAAATGTGATTGGTGGAGCTATCGCGATAAGTATCTCCAATCATTTTAACTTCGATCTAATACCGCAATTTAATTATGACAGATGATCTCGAGTCCTTCTGTATTGAAATTATAATACCTAATAAAAAGAACATCATTGCTTGAGTTGTATACAGACCTCCCAAATCAAATTACGAAGAATTTGTAACATCCTTAAATGATTTACTTTCTTCCAATAAACTGCACAATAAAAACTCCTTGGGCCGGGGATATTTCAATATAAACTTGCTAAATGCAGACCATAATCCCCGATGCGATTTTTTTTCTCGACATGTTTACGCAATCATATATGTAAAATACAATAAAATAAATTATCACTTAATATAGGAAAAACTAATTTCATGCTTTGTAGTAATATAGTTATCCAAGTACCTGGCGAAATCCTTTTCAATAATACAAAAAAAGTTTGTGTTGATTGCACGAATTTTTCTGGGATCTCTATAGATAATCAATTTAAATGGAAAAAACATATTGATCAAATATGTTAACTTTTATCTCGAAACATAGGGGTGATTATCAAACTAAAATTTGCTTGCCTTCTGTATTTTATTGACCCTCTATTCGACCCTCATTTTTCCCTATCTAAACTAAGGTATTCTTGGGGAAACGCACAAAAAATCCACACTAACATAATTTTCTTGTTACACAAACGAGCAGTGAGAATAATGAACAATGAAAGATTCTTTTCCCATAAGGAACATGTATTTGTTGAAAATAAAATCCTTAACGTACACGATTTGTTTTCATTCCACCTAGGAATAGTCACGTTTCAATAAACATCCAATCAGGTACCCAGCGCTCTTACACAATTATTTACAACTAACGCACACATATACACATACCCTACTAGACGTCGTAACTAATATCATCTTCCTCTGACCCGAACAGTCTTCACACAAAAAACAATTGTATATACTGGACCGATGTACTGAAATACGCTTGATGCCTCCCTTAATAAACGCGCAGTTATCTTTTGTTTCAAGAAATACCTTAAGCTCACTCTTTTGAATTCACACTCAGCGCCAGCTATGCAACCCTAAGTCTTCAGCCTGCGCAAACAACTTAATTATGCACAAACAAACTGTATTATGCAAATACATCACAAAGCATGGATTTGCTTTCATCTGGTCTTCTTGCTCATGCCTTCCGATTCCTCCCAGTGAATTTCTTTGTTTCCTCTCTAAGGAATTATAAATATATTACCTGTTACGTGGCCCTACTCCTGCTTTTTCATCCCTTTTTTTTGTGTTTTCATCACATGCATGTTTTTTTCTTTTCTCATCATGTCCTGTGACTTATCTGGCAAGAGTTTATTAGAAGATGGGATATGTCATATATTGTCCCACTGCAAATACGTTTATATGGTGGTATAAATGGTTATATCATCATCATTTCGTGTCATCACATCACTATAATATGCCAATATGGATTAAAACTAAGAGCTTTGTCATCGTCAATCTCCTGCCAAATATGAAAAATATGGGACAATTTTGAAAAGCGTTTACTGAAGGGAAACGGTACTACAATTCATCCACCGATGAAAGAATCTTCCATAGTCAGATACCCATAATCTCCCTTTTCCATCCCCGTCTCTCTTTCTCTCTCTCTCTGCAATAAAAATAAATGAATAAAAATGAATACATCTAGTATGTACGAAATCAACTACAAAAATTGACTTTACCACTCCTCCGATGGTTTAGCTAGCATTAAATTCCGCGCATCTGATCTACCTGATCCATGTAATGCCGGTCTAGGGCTAAGTTCCCTGGGAATGCGCCCGCATTCGGATGCGCAAGTAGTTTACTAAAACATTTACCGTGATATAAAATATTAAAGAGAAGGTTCATTGAAATATTTAAAAAAATAGTTAAATAATACCTCTACAGATTGCTGAGAACCTTAAAGGGATTGGGTAACTTTGTCTCAGATTCTGAAACAAAATCCTGGATTTAGCTCATGAGGCAATGATAATTATAACTTTTAGGTCAGTCAGTAACCCCATGACTTTTACAAGCCGATCGCCTGTCTGATTATCAAGATATTTAGGATTGGAAATCGAAATCAAATTTTGCGTTTACCTAACGGTTTTCATAACACTACAGTCTTTTGGGGAAAATGAGTATGGTAAAACCGGTCACTCAAAGATTTTTACCTTTTTAAGGCACTTCATGATCATTTTGAAGCGCAATTTGTTCAGATTTAACATTGTTAAACGATGCCTTTAAGAAAATGATTAAAGTTCTTTTTAAGCCCTCACAAATGTGAGGAATAAATTAAATGCAATTTTGACACCCTATCCAGAACCCACATACAAAGTGAAATGACGGCGCGGATAAAAACAAATGCGGTAACAGTGACGTCACGGTGTTAACTACCCTACATCACACATTCTGGACAATGTTGGTTGCCCATTGCGATTTTTAGATATGGGTTAAAAGTTGTTTGTATATTTACCGCCAGTGGTGATATTTCCTTTATTTTTGACACTTTATATGAGATACACCGAATAAATAATACTCTCTACAAATGTTTGTTTGACTTTTATGTTATTTCCGTCACATTTGAGCATACAAATTTGAAAGATAATCACATATTCTGTTGGCATGTTAGCAGTGTTCGTGTCTGATCTGGGAGTGCGAATGACATTTTGCATGCTGACCTTACGACTCTTCTGGAGCAAAATAGGCGACAAACTTACATAAAATTGTCAAGATATTCATTACAAAAATGTATGATAAGGCCGATTAATTTATTATTTTTGATAAATTAAGTCGTAGCACCAGATAAATGAGGAAATGGGAAATCGAGAGAAGACCGACATCAGTCCGGTTTGTGATTCACGACAAGCTCAATCGCCGGGCTGGCTATAGCAAGCCAGCCATTGTGCATGCGCTGCAGCCAAGTTATATAGTACCGCACGTAAGCGTACCGTATATACTGCATCGACATCGGCAAAATCTTCTAGTTGTACTTCTAGGTCAAGATCTCCCAAATCTCCTTTGTCGTTGTCGCTGTCCGAGGTACTTCATTCTTCTATCTCCTCAAAACTAAAATCAAGTATTTTTTCGTCCCTTTCGATATTTCCAGGGGGTTTTGATGAAAGTAGATTACGTCCGGTATGAATGGGTACGTCACTTAATGCAATACATGTGAATTGCACACAAACAACATCGTGCACCGTCGTCAATCAGATCACCTGGGCAGACCATTGTTCACACCGTGACGTCACTGAAAATCAGCTGTATCACGATTGTTTTCGGGGTCTTGAGTGGGTGGAAGTTAAATAAATGTGATATTCTTACTCAGTGTAAACTTACAATTGCAATGATGCCAAATTCAGTCAAGATCAAAATCAATGAACCTTCTCTTTAACAATTTCTGTACAAAAAAACAAAATTAAGCTGATATTCTGAATAATACCAGAATGGCTACCCAAGACATTCAGAGCAAAATATGCCTTGACGATTGGTCCCCTGCAATCCATTTGACATTCCAACAAAGAAAGGCCCGTCAAAGCTTAAAATATTCTAGTGGGCGGAAATTCTGATGGTTTACTGAAGTGAAAATGTCATAAGAATATACTAAAGTAAATTTAAAAAACTACATATTTGACCTACTCGAAGCCTAAATACTTGGTGGCCAAAATATTACTATATATTTAAAATTCTTGGGGGTGTAGCCCTCAGCTCCCCACTTCATACACCAATGTTTATTACTGTAGTCGCATTGATAGGCGTTTTTGTTTTGTTTTTTGTATAAGAGGTTATCATACTTTCTTAATGTTTGCTACTCCCGTCTGCGATTTTTTTCTTTTCTCAAAGATACATTTTTATATAACTTTCCAAAGATTTTTAGGTGCGCGATACAATTTTGACAATGTGTTTTTTTTTCATCTAATTAATACTATTCATAGTGTTGCAATGCATACTTTTATCTTTTTACCGTCAAGTCGTATGTAATTTTTAATTGTTGGCAAGATCCCCCTTTCTCTCTTTCCCCCTTCTTTACCTCTTGTTTCTCACTCTCTCTTTCTTCCTCTTTCTTTATCTCTCTCTCTCTCTCTTTCCTCTCTCTTTATCAGTCTCTCTATCTTTCCTGCTCTTTCTCTTTCTTCACTTTATCTCTCGGTCTCTTATCCTCTCTTTCTCTTTTTCTCACTTTCCTTCCCTCTCTCCTCTCTCCTCTCTCTCTCTCTCTCTCTTTCTCTTTTAACCTTTTTTCTCTACATCCTTCCCTTTTCTCTTCCTCACTTTCATATTTTATTTAGGTACATATTCCTAATATCCTTCTTGTTCGTATTTTTGCTTTTACTTTTACATTTGGTACACAATTAAGAATAAACATGTGATATATACGTGTACTTATAATTATGTAAATTATACTGTTTTTAATTATACAATTCTGTTTTTAAATACAATGTATATTCCATGTGCAATTAAGTATATGTAACTGCGATGCATGATTCAATAAAAACCATACCATACATCATTAATATGTTTCCTAACAGGTGATGGCTATCTCGGATGTTTTTTGGATAATAGTAATGATCCAGCTTTACCTGGTGATAGAGTATATGACTATCCATATATGACTATTTCCATATGCATCCAGTTTTGTCACATGTCAACCAAAGCTAACTTTATATACGCTGGCGTTGAATATGGAGATGGATGTTTCTGTGGTGAAGCCAGCGATAACTATACTAGACATGGAGTGCTATCAGATGCTAGCTGTCATGCCCCATGTTCAGGAGACATTACCGATAGCTGTGGTGGGTCAAGATCCATAGCTGTCTTCAACAGTGAGTATATGGAGACTTTATAAACTTATTGGTAATGTGATGCCACTAATGCCGTTAACATTATTATCGCCTATAAAACTTATGATAAAGCTACTGCTCAACCATACATAAATTTATGATTATCATTATTTGAGAGATCCACATTCTTCAAACCCTGCTTCTCAATGGATCCCTCTATTTAGACAGTTTTCCTCTGAAAAAAAATATATACATTTTCTTTTGTAATTCGATATAAATTTTGTACAAAATGCACTATTATGCACATTGATTTATTTGATTTTTTTGCGGGGGGGGGGTCACAATTGATTATAATTGTTGTTTTGTTGGAAATGAAAATTAAAAAAGAATGACACTGAGACTCAACCAAAAAGAAATGATGCTGTCGTTATCTCAGCTTCAGACAAGATTTAGATTACTATTCTTTAAGAATTGAAATTTCGGTGCACTAAAATTAAGATTTTGATACTCTAATCATTATTTACGAGCTAAATCATGAACGAAATGTTTGTTTAGATATCCTATCTAATACTTTTGCCATTTTTCCGAAAAATCGAATAGCAGGACGATCGTGTAATGTGCGGTCGGCTAAAGGCGTAACGTACATTTAAACTGAACATGATAAGGATATACCAAGTCGACGTCACTGTAAATCGTGGTTATAATAATAGTAATATGCTGTATTATCAATGTATGGAAGTTTTGCGCTAACAGAAAAATGGGTATATCTTTAACGCTTTGGGCATAGTTTTACAACAACAACAACAATAATAACAACAATATTAATAATACTTATCATAATAGTTATAATACAAATAAATACAAAATAATCATAATAATAATAATGATAATAATAATAATAATATTGAATATTTATTTTGTGAGATACAGTGTATACCGCTCTCGCTTTGGGCATATTTCACTCGTCGTGCCGACCGACTCGTGGTATAAGCTCATCAGCTCGTGAGATATACCCTCGTCATTCTTGTATTCATTCAACGACATCAATATTATGAATGCTTTTCTATATCGCGCGTGTCACAATGTGATAAGACGTCTCTCTATAACTTTTTCAAAGTACAATTGACTTATACCATGGCCGGTGTGCAATATTCTTTAGAGACTTACCTTGTAACTCGTCTGTTTCACGTTTATGTAGTTCACGTCGAGACTGTTGAGACGACACCCGCCGTCGTGTCAACTGAGAAGGTTAACGAAGTGACCAGTCAACCAAGCTCAGAGATGACCAGTAATACCAGGGTTGGTGTGACGTCATCATCAATGACCACACCCTTGTCCACGCACTCAACACTCCGACAAAATGGCAACGGTTCTTGTAATTATAGTTTTTACGCTAAGATTTCTTACATGAAATTGCTATAGGCTGTACCTTTTTCCGAATTTCATATTATGGATCAAAATGTACATAATTAATGCCGATGTCGATGTCTATTTACAATTCGTTATTATTGTTTGTGTTATTTAAAAACAAAATCAATGAAGAGTGCTTTTGGAAATAAATCATTCTTTCTGTTTCTATTTCATTTACTCTGATGAGTGCAAGACGACAAGCTTTAGTATGTCTGTATTCGTTGGTGTGGTTTGATTTTGTAGTACATGTACCAAATCAATTATTGTTATTGGCACAGCTTACGTTGATATCAATTGAATATATCAAAGAAAAAATGTATTTCTGCCATTTAGTTTGGAAAGATGACACTGTAAACTTCGTAATTTTTCGTCTTCCTTACAGTTGAAGGGTATTTATAGGATGTTTTAGTAATAATGCCAGTGACAGAGTGTTACTTGGCGACATCTACATCAGTAAATCGATGAGTATTTCACATTGCATCAAGTTTTGTAACGAGTCAACCACAGCTAACTATACGCTGGAGTTGAATATGGAAATTAATGTTTATGTGGTGAGGCCAGTGATAACTATACTAGACATGGACCCGTGGTCTACCATTTGTGTACGCCTACGTCGACGACATCCTCATCGCGAGTGAGACACAAGATAAACATATTCAACCCCTCCAACTACTCTTCTCCCGATTCTCGAAATAAGGTGTTGTCATTAACCCACTCAAGTGTGAATTTGGCGCATCTTCCCTCATCTTCCACGGACACATAGTTTATGAGAACGGCATCCGCCCTCTTCCCGATAAGGTCAAGGTCATCAACGATTTCTCCGTCCCTGGTTCTCTTCGCAAACTTCGAGAATTTCTTGGTCTAGTCAACCTCATACCGTCGCTTGATCAATGAGTGTGCAGCTACCACTCAACCACTGACTGATCTACTGGCATGCAAGCAGAAAAACAAGGCAATCCATCTCGACAAAGCAGCCCTCAATTCTCGCACAAGCTACACTCCTTTCACATCCCAAACCTAATGCACCACTTTGCATTATGGTTTATGCATCAGATTTTGCGGACGGAGGTGTGTTGCAGCAACAAGTTGACGATGACTAGCAACCCATCGCTTTCTTCTCAAACGCCTACAGCCAGCAGAGACGAGATATAGCACTTTCGGAGGTGAACTTCTAGCAGTGTATCTCACTATCCGTCATTTCAAGCACGCACTATAGAAGGACGGCAATTCTATGTCTACACCGACCATAAATAACTAACCCATGCCTACAACGCTAGACCTGACAGGTATTCCCCACGTGAAGTCAGACATCAAAATTATACATCTCAGTTCACCACTGATATTAGGCAATGATGGCCATGTAATTGGCAAACACAGTGTAGTGCCAGACACCCTCTCTCGCGTTGAAATCAACTCTATCAAATCAACCTCAACCATTGATTCCAAAGCCATTGCCACTGCACAAGAGGATGACGAGGAACTCAAACAACTCACTGCAACCTCTACCACTCCCTACTGCTAACTCTACAATTCTATACGATGCTTCTATTAAAATTCCTCGTCCATACATTCCGGCCAAATTTCGACGAGTTGTATTTGATGCTCTTCTCATCCTCATCAATGCTACTCAAAAACTCATCACTGAGCGATTTGTATGGCCTGGGCCCCGTCTTACAATGAGTTGCGATTGATCCAAATCAATCGCAAGTCCTCCAATCAATCACAAGTTTGCAGTCTCCTATCTGTTATGTACATAGTTGCGATTGATATCAATCGCAAATAAGTTACGATTGATATCAACTCTTTGTAAGACGGGGCCTGGAATCAACAAAGATGTCAGGAGCTGGACCAAAACTTGCTTACAGTGTCAACGTTGCAAAGTACATCGTCATACTAAGACACCGATTGGTACTTTCGCAACACCAGACGCTAGATTCAACCATGTCCATATCGATCCCATGGGACATCTTCCTCCTTCACATGGCAATGCATATCTCCTCACTTTTGTTGACCTTTTCACTCGATGGCCTGAGGCAATCCCAATTCCCGACATATCAGCTGAGACCGTTGCTCACGCTTTCATTTCACAATGGGTATCTCGCTTCGGAGCCCCTTCAACCATCACTACCGACAGAGGTCGACAATTTGAATCTTTTCTCTTTCAAGCCCTAACTCATCTTCTTGGCAGCTCTAGGATTTGAACTACATCTTACCATCCAGCATCAAATGGACTAGTAGAACGTTTTCATCGTCAACTCAAAGCATCTCATCCACATCACGATGATCTGAAAGTCTCCCCCTTGGCATGCAATCCAACTTAGGATGTTGCGCGGCTGAACTGGTGTACGGAACTACAATAATATTGGAAGGTCAGTTTGTAGCAACTAGTCAGAATGATTGTGATTTGGACCCTAGCAACTACATCCACTGACTACGAAAGCAAATGGAGCACCTCAAACCTCAGCCCACTCGTGCTCAACAGCACAAACCACAAGTCCACCCTGATTTCGCAACATGTGCTTATGTATTTGTGCGTCATGGCTGTCAAGAAACCTCTCCAACCACCATATGATGGTCCATTCAAAGTCATCAGACATGCTGACAAGTTTTTCAACATCAAACTCAAATGAAGACAAAGCAGCGTCAGACTCGACCGTCTCAAATCTGCATATTTGGACCCGCCCATCGCTACTGCGGAACCTGGTCAAACATCATCACAAGACCCTCAACCTTCACAAGCACCTACATGTACTATACCGATCTCTCAGCCTCCGATACCCTCTATCACTCCTTCTTCTTCATCCCCCGAGCTCGAAATCAAACAAACTCGTTCAGGGAGAAAAGTACATTTCCCAAAGCGCTATGTTCTAGTTTGGCATTTCAAATAAGACATTCTCATATTTGATTCGGACTATTACTTTTTCTCTATTATCGACCGTTTTATTCTATTTAACGTTCTAGGAAGGGGCTGATGTAGTATTATCCTCTTTTCATCCTTCTTCATTTTTCAATTTCATTTCTAATTTTGCAAAACTAATTTGGGAGGACATTGCCCTCTGATACCAATCACTACCACTCCTATGCAATTTTCAACAAGTGTCAACTTAATGGCGGCAATGGCCCTGTACACTGCAATCACCAGTGACTCACTCTTACCTCCCGGAATTGGTATCAATACTCTCTTTGTTTCCTCCTGCTTCGCAATAAGGAACAGTCGGAGTGAGAACAACGTCTTCTTACTTATCCTCACTTCTCGCTTCAAAAGCAGACTTCTCAAAATGTTCTCGAGTCAACACGTCTATTTGAGAATGTCATCTCTCTACACATCTCAATTTGTTTCCTGCATTCACTGGGAGCAAATTTCTTCTATCTCAATTCCAATCTCCTTCATCTCACTTGGAACATCTAATTTCTCTGCAATTCACTCAGAGAACATTCCCAAAATATCACTTGTGCTAGCCAAGTATAGTTTTGTGATAATTATCTGGGTGATTTTATGAAAAACAACTTGAGGATTTTGCAATATTTGAAACATTTATATATTTTTGGGGATTCATGCCTGGGTATCTCTGCACGCATAAAGTCTGGTAAGTAGAGATTGGTTTTTATTATATCATTCTGCTCAGCGACCATTCCAGCTTTGAGGCTATAGAAAGGATACAAGACGACGTCACTGTAAATCGTGGCTTACCTTTAATAATATCCTATATAATGATTTATATCAAGGGTATTGCTAACCAGAAAAATGGGTGCGTCTTACCATATGGACCTTTGAAGTAGGTCCATGGTCTAACGCTTTGCGCAAAAGTACCCGGATGACCGTGCAATTTTAAAACAATAATAATAATAATATTGAATAGCTTTTATTTTGTGAGATTTCTTTTCGTGAAATATGCTCATCAGCTCGTGTGATATACCCTTGTGATGCTTCTATCATTTCAAGGCCATCAATGTTTTTCTATTCCGCGGCGTCTCTCATTGTGATAAGACGTCTCTCTATAACTTTCAAAAGTAGGCCTACTATTGACTTATACCCTGGCCTTTGTGCAATATTCTTTTTGAGACTAACCTTGTTACTCGCCTGTTTCACGCATATGTAGTTCACGTCGAGACTAGTGAAACGACACCCGCCGTCGTGTCAACTGAGAACGTAGCGACCAGTCAACCAAGCTCAGAGAAGACCAGTAATACCAGGGATGCTGTGACGTCATCATCAATGACAACACACTTCTCCACGCACTCAACGCTCCAACAAAGTGGCAACGGTTCTTGTAATTTTAGATGCTATCCTTAGATTTCTTACAAGGGTCGAAATTGATATGGATCCAAATGTATGATGTATGGTTATGATAATAGTAATATGCTGTATTATCAATGTATGGAAGTTTTGCGCTAACCAGAAAAATGGGTATATCTTTAACGCTTTGGGCATAGTTTTACAACAACAACAACAATAATAACAACAATAATAATAATACTTATCATAATAGTTATAATACAAATAAATACAAAATAATCATAATAATAATAATGATAATAATAATAATATTGAATATTTATTTTGTGAGATACAGTGTATACCGCTCTCGCTTTGGGCATATTTCACTCGTCGTGCCGACCGACTCGTGGTATAAGCTCATCAGCTCGTGGGATTTACCCTCGTCATTCTTGTATCCATTCAACGACATCAATATTATGAATGCTTTTCTATATCGCGTGTCACAATGTGATAAGACGTCTCTCTATAACTTTTCAAAGTACAATTGACTTATACCATGGCCGGTGTGCAATATTCTTTAGAGACTTACCTTGTAACTCGTCTGTTTCACGTATATGTAGTTCACGTCGAGACTGTTGAGACGACACCCGTCGTCGTGTCAACTGAGAAGGTTAACGAAGTGACCAGTCAACCAAGCTCAGAGATGACCAGTAATACCAGGGTTGGTGTGACGTCATCATCAATGACCACACCCTTGTCCACGCACTCAACGCTCCAACAAAGTGGCAACGGTTCTTGTAATTTTAGATGCTATGCTTAGATTTCTTACAAGGGATGAAATTGATATGGATCCAAATGTACATTATTAATGGTATAACTGAGATTAAAAAGCGGTTTGAAATATATATGAAGACAGAAAATCTTTTAACAAATCTTGGACGAAGTATGACTCAATGCATTTGCCAAAATGACAAAGAAGAGGAGGAAAGAAACTTAAGGAACAAAGAAATATAGAGAAAAGAAAGAAAGAAAGAAAAAGAAGAAGACGATCAAACAAGGAGGAACTTTTGTAAATAAAACATTATAACGACAATGCATCGCTTGAAGATATCTGATTATGTCATTAATTTTTTTATGAATAATCCAGTAAATTTTCCCTTTTAAAATTGACGTTCATTACACGGACGGGCCTGTAATACCTGTAAGAGGAAACTAACTCATATCGTAGGTGTCATGGTCGAGTGGATACGTCGCCGGACTGTCGATCACAAGGTCCGCGGTTCGAGTCCCGCCGCGGCACTAATGTCTTTTTGCAAGACATTGATCTACATTTGCCACACTCAACCCAGGTGAGGTAAATGGGTACCTGGCGGGAATCATTTCCTTGAAATGCTTGAGCGCTGTAATGGCAGCAAGGCTTAAAGCCGGGGTAATAATAAATGCGCCTCGGAATAGAATTTTTCAGATAGACGGCGCTATAGAAATGCCTATTATTATTATTATCTTCATGTATTACTCTACTTCTACGTGAATATTTTTTCCACGTTTTTCCTCCGATTTCATTGACATTGCCGAAGGTGTGGGTGTTGGAGTTGGTGAAGGCGTTGTCATTATTTTACTGATTGCGACCATCATTGTCTTGGTAATGTACATCCTCCGAATTCGAAAGTGAGTATCACATTTCCTTTATCAACTTGTTTATCCTATTTGGCAAAGAAGACGACAAAAAAGGGAACATAGAATCGCAATATTTTTTCACAATCTCGTCATCGTACCACACATAGGTAGAGGTAGAAGTAGAGGTATCGTAGTCACGTTGTTTTAAACACTTGACTTGAGATGTGGAAGTTGTGGTTTCGAGCCCCGACTCAGTGCTAATATCCTTGCCAAGACATTACGCCACTCTTCATACCAGTGGCGGATCCAGGAGGGGCCGGGGCCCGGGCCTCCTAGCCAAAAACAGGTAAAAACACCCTTTTTGAAGAAAAAAAAGAAGATGGGCCCCTCCTGGCGGGGGTGGCGGTGGAACAAAAATCACCCATCCCGTAGGGAAACAAAATTATCGGGTACCAAAAAAAAATAATTGTGCTCACTTCCCCTGGCGTAACTCTTCCTCTCACCAAATATGAAATATCAGGTCTATAAATTCACAGTAATCAGATTTTTGCAACTCGTCCCTATTCGGCCATTCATTTTAACCCTCTTTTTCTTATAGAAAACAAGATTCTAATCATGGTCAATCCACACACGATATGACTGTGGTCCATGCCTCAAGATCGCATGACGAAGATACCGGTTTCTATCATGACATTCAGGACGTCAGAACACCAGTCCCATCATCATCACCTGCTGGAGATGCTCACTTCTCCTCGAAGATGTCCGACCAGAAACATGGGCATGCCACAGATTCTGCTGATATCAGTATACAGACAGAATCCACACAATACTCTACCAGGATCGAGAAAGACGGACTTGATACCGACACCATGGCTATGGACAAGAAAGAAACCGGGAAGGGTGCAGATCCATATATTGAGATGATTTAGTAAAGTGATCAAAGTCGAAAGAAATAAATTCCTCAGAAAGTCACTATTAACACGAGAAAGATAAATGTTCATTCACAGTGTATAATTCTTATAATAGGCATATACATGTAGTTGCAAAAATTATCCGGCTTAGCTGATAACTTGTGGTAAACTCAAGAAATTGTACATATATGTTTGTATTTTTATCATATGTGCATTGCATCTTTTAAAACGTGTTATTTTATAGTAATGCATCCGTTGTGTCCTTTGTTTTGTGATTTGCTAAATTCAAATTTATTCAGAGAAAGAAACAAATACAGAGTGGATAATAATAATGATGATAATAATAATAGTAATAATAACAATTGGATTTATATGTACATATATAGCTTCTTTTCCAGAAGATACAAGGCGCTGTCCCTTAGTCAACCAACCAATTAAGAAGATTGTAGAGGTATGTTTTCAGATTTGTTTGAATAAGTCAAGTGAAGTAATATTTCTGAGAAATGTAGTGAGTTTATTACGTAGGCGTGGAGCAATACTAATTGAAAGGATTTGAAGCCAGCCTGTTTTTCAGGGATTTGGGAATGAGAAGGGAAGGAGCTGATGTAAATCGAAGTGAATATAATGTTCTCTGCTGCTGATAGAGTGAGGAGATGTTCTGAGTGGTTCACATGACTTTAAAAGTTTGAACAAGTATCTTGTATCTGGCATTAAATTTAAAGATAACATCAAGTTCAATTTCATTGTGCAATTAAACAATGGGGAAGCGAATGATAAAAGTTGATTAAGTAGTTTGTGAGGCTTTGGAATAACAAAATTGAAAATAATTGACTCTGTCCCGATGAAAGCACATGCGCTGCAGATGGAGATGAGTATATGGGACTACACCTTTGGCGTAAATGCTTGGTCTAAACACGTAATCAAATTATCGCCAATATAAGAGCACGTGAAGAGCAATCCTTTTCAGGGAAATTTTACTATGACCTTTTTCCAAACTGACATGACATAATGAGAAATCTCACAAAAGTGTTTCATTTTCGAGACTCCAGACTCAGTCTCGCTGACAAGGAAATTAGTATATGGGACTACACACACACAAAAGCACACACACACTCACACACTCACATGTGGAATGAATGTTTGGTCTAAACACGACATTAATTTATCGTCAATATGAGAGCAAGTGAAGAGCAATCCTTTTGAGGGAATGTTTTACTATGGCATTCTTTCAAACTGATATGACATAATGAGAAATCTCACGAAAGTGTTTCATTTTTCCACACTTCAAGCTTTTCTTTAAAATGAAAGTAGCATAGACCTATACTGGTCACTATATATTCAGCAATAGTTAAAGGCAAATATGGATGAAAAAGAAATCCCAGTTTAGATATGCCTTTTTTAGTAGTGATATAATGCTTTGTTTATAGCGGATAGATACTTAATAACTCTAGTCATAGAGTTGTTTGACTCTTGTTCAATGCATGACACATAATAGTCATAATTTCATTTAAATATTTCAAAGTCTACCGTATCATTTTCTCTATCCATATATACAATGTAGCAACTATGTTCTAATTAACATGCTCATGTAAATGCTAACATATTATGGTCTAGCGCAGTTGTCAACGATTAGCAAATGGATTATGAAATACATTATACATAGTTTCCTTTACTTTCGTGAGTTATGTAGCAGAAGAAGATATATTTGATATCAGAGCAAATGCAGTGTTTTTTATATTTCATTTTTAAAAAAGATTATGAAAAATTTTACTTTCTTCATCATTTGTAATTCTTATTTTTTTGTAATATCTCCCAACATATTTCAAAACAAAACTTTATGGGGAACGGTGTAATTAAAGGATACCCCTGTGTACAACGGTCGATGTTGTCTAATCATCTTTCATTTTTTTATTTACATATTTAAGAAGTCTGACATTGCAGTGTTGCGTTCGTAACTGGGTCATTCCATGAGGGTGGGACAGAAATATAACGAATATCACGGTCCTCTAATATGAAGTCGTCTATAATTTATTGCAAATGAAGATATTTGTTGAAGAATCTTTTTTCAGTTAATACAGATGTCGATTGTGCTCTGCCAAAACAATTCCTGTTCCAATTGGTACTCTATTGTATTAAAGCTTTGCTCAATTAATTTTTGTGTTATTTTGTAATTAAGGCTTCCATGGCGAAGATGGTGTTAGCGAGCCTAGTTTGCCGTTACACCATGTATTATTTCGAGAGTGATTAGGTGGCTCTTTTGAGGGCCCACTCATGCTCAGAAGAATAAGCGGTGTTAAAGAGAAAGACCAGTTCTGTTCATGCGATTGCATTGTGAAAGAAACGTTGTGGAATCGATCAGAAAAGGTTGATCATCTAGCAAATAAGTATTGGTGTGTACTGCAAGGTTCTGGAATCATCAAAATAATAAGAAATTTGGCCCAGTCTTGGTAAAGTTACAAGCACTGTACACAGAAAGATGTATATGGGACTATACCCGACACGTGCGCGGACGTGCGCGATATATATTTGGTACCAATAGATATAATAATTTATCAAATATATCAATTAGTAGGCGGTTTCCCGGCAAAATTTGTATCATCACGTATTAGTCAAAACATATTCTTTCACATGATTGGTAATGAGAGCTTCCATTTCATTTTTTGAGAGGGGGCATTTCCAAAACTGGTCTTTTCCTTTAATTCCGCAAGCCTGACTCAGTCTTTTTTTTCAACATGGTCATTACTTACATTTTATATGGCGTTACACTAACTTTCAAGTTTAAAGAGAAGGTTGAGTTCTGGTCATGCGATTGCATTGTGAAAAAACAGTGTGAAATCGATCAGAAATGGTTGACAATCTAGCATATAAGTACTGGTGTGTACTGCAAGGTTCTGGAATCATCAAAATGATAAGAAATTTGGCCCAGTCTTGGTAAATTTACAAGCACTGTACACAGAAAGATGTATATGGGACTACACGAACATGTGGTATAAAAATCCGTCCCGATTTCTATGCTATTACATGCCATATTTAGAATATTAAGGAATTTGAAGAGCCATGCTTTTCAAGGAACATTTTAAATCTGATGTTCTTCCACATTTGCATAATAACAATGATAACGTTGACAAATTATTTTTCACCTCTTCCCAGAACTCAACCTTCTCTTTAAGTTGTAATAAACCATTAAGATTCTGTAATTAAGCAAAATGCCTGTAATGTTTAAAGTCGTTATTGCTTTATTGTTGTTGGAGGTAATATAAGACAAAACTTCTTGGCTCTGCAATTTCACACAATTTATCTCACCTTTATGGCATGGCCCGTGTAAGCCATGTAGGGTGCGCCCTTTACCCTCATGAAAACTGAATCACAATCACGAGAATGTAAAGCGAAAACTATGCACCTGTAAAAATGGTGGGAACGGCACATTACAGGAATATATTCAAACATGTAACAATAATTGAATTTGTTTCCGTTTTATTTTCGCACACGGGCAATTTATCTCTCTTTTTTTATTTTTTTGCATACCGTGACTGGAGATTCCAATCTTTCCAATGTACAATGCCTTTGTAGGTTACTCCAGTAGAATACACATATATGTTCATGTATACATTTATTCCAGTGAAACAAAATAAATCTGTTCGGGAAAATCACATTCTTACCCCTTTCCTCTGTGAGGTTTTGATCGGTCTGGGTACATATAGGGCCCTGCATGGGCATTGTTTCACGAAACCTTCATAAGTACAAGTGCGCCGACGTCCCATTGAAATGTGTGTAAACTTTATGAATAAACGCGATTAAATGGGATGTCTGCGAACTTGCATTATGATTGTTTCGTGAATCAATGCCCTGAATGATAACATCATTTATCATTTATCAGATATCTGTTCAAAGTTTTCTCTGTGCCGTCATGACCGTAAATAGTGCAGGCAGAGGCAAGTTTCATACTAGAGAAAGAGAGAAATATATAGATAAAAAGGGGAAGAGAGAAAGGAAGAGAGAGAGAAAGAGAGAAAGAGGGGAGGAGAAAGGAAAAGAGAGAGACAGAGAGAAAGAGAGAAGACCGTGTGTGTGTGTGTGTGTGTGTGTGACAGAGAGAGACACGTACAGAGAGCGAGAGAAAAGTGTGTGTGTATGTGAGGGAGAGAGAGGGTGAAAAGTTCAAGAGAGACAGAGAGAAAGAGAAAGGGAGAGAGAAAGATATAAAGAGATTTAGAAATAGAGAGAGAGAAAGAAAAGAAGAGAGGGAGTGGGAAGGGGGCTGAACTTTTTAATCTGTGGCTTCTATTTGTCAAAATGATAAGTAAATTATTTCTATTGAACAGTAGCAACATATCATTTTTGTTTCTATCATGAAAAAGATAGTCATTGTTTAAATGTATTACATGTATGCTACACGGTGATAATTCGAAAATTAAAACTTTGATTACAAACCGCAACACCAAGGCCTGTTCGAGGAATCTGTGTGATATACACATTACGTATTCACGAACACGAATGATGTAGGAGATTTTATAGAAGTACGTTTACACATTCAAACTTACCTGAAGTTTTAAAAACCAACTCTGCATTCATGTACCTGAAAGCGGAACTTGACTCGGAAAATTATTCATGCCGTCTATCATTTATTCATTTCTTTTTCGATAGACTTATTATACAGGGTTAGAAATATAGAAAAAATTGAATCGAACAAAAGACGGCTCCTTTGTGAAATGAAAAGAAAACTGAGATGCCAGAATAACGTGCAAACAGTGTTCTGGGCCCTGTTTCACAAAATGTGTTGTCCATAACAAGTGCCAATAGCTGTTAACAGCTACTGAAATCATTGCGTTTGATAGTCGGAGAGCAGCTTTGTCATAGGAAGTTCGCTCAATGTTATTGATAGCAGGTTTTATGAAAAAGGCCCTGCTTCACAGAGTCTCCGAAGCAAAGAAGGGGAATTCAGCAAGGAACCTATCGTGATTAGTCGCCTGTGAACTAGCTGTAATAGCGTGTAGTATTATCACATACCGCTGTTGTGCTCATTGAAAAGGACAATTGTTCAGGATCTTCACTCATTTATTGTGGATAATACCTGATGGATTTGAGACATGCAAAGCAAAGATATACTGGAACATGAATTTTAGAAGATGGTAAGTACTAATAGAATAATAATATATAATTCAAGTGTGTGTATTAGCTCATGAAATACATACTCCTGAAAGTATGGTAAATGTAATATACGACTTCTTTCACCAGTTTACTACCTGCTTCTTCTGGCAGTCACTGGGTGAACTAAAATCTCCATAAAATGTTTCCAGGAATTTTTTTAAGTATTGGGAACAAAGTTAATTACAGGGATTTAAGCCACTTCGGAGATATACAAACGACCCCGAAATATACATAGATCTTTAACACATGGAGAGGTCCCACTTGGTGCATTTTAGAATAATCACTGCCAAAGTGATGGAGGTGCTGCATTAATACCTTTTGTTTTGCCCTCTTGAAAAGAATACTTTCCACCTGTATATCTTAGAATGTACCGCCGGTGCATACATGAATAATTATTACACAACTTTCACGAATATGTATCCAGCAGTCGTCTCAATGGGTTTTACGATTTGTGTACAAATGATGCTGACGATCATGACGAAAAGGCCGGTAAAATATTCAACCCCGATTTCAATCTGCAGATTCACCGGTGATTCGTAACTATTACTCGAAATGGATTGGCATCGCATCATCCTTGTATTCCTGGTGATTTTATTGACGCAGTGCAGCAATCACATGGTCAGATGTTTCATAACAGGTAACCAATGCACGTTGCACACAAGGCATCATTTGCATGACGTAGGACTGCGTCAGTGAATGATGTGGTCTTTGAAACCCCATGTGAAAGTGATATCGTACAAAAAGTGATCGTGAAATAAAATAATGCAGATTTTTTTTTTCTCAGTAAGTTTTGTTTGGGTTTGTTGCCTTCATAGGCCCGACTAGCGCAGGTAATAATGCAATCAAAACTAACGCCTTGTTTATAACGGCGTTAAAAAAGCCGCGAAAGATACTTTATGGCCATTGCAAACGAGATGCAAATTCTAAAGCAATGAATTTGCCATGATTCTACGCAATGTTTACCCTGTTCATATAGCATTTACTAATTTTCCGAAGTCGCTCTCACATGCCTTCAAAGACGGCGCCAGTCGTTGATGCAGTCCTCCAACAAAAAATGAAGCTTCGTAGGCAACAGGCATGTGTAATTAATGACCACGGATATTCGGTCATTGGCCGAAAGACCTGTTTTGTATCGCTATCTCATGTTATTTCTATTGAGTTATCAAACTACAGTAGATCTAATAATAAACCTACAGATTATAGGACTGTACAGATGATTGTAAAAGTACACGAATTACACACTTTTGATGAAAAAAACAATTTCACATGTCGGTCTCCCAATTCTCATATTCTCACATTAAACATAGGCCCATTTCTGTGAGAAGTAGTGCATCTTCCTCCTACATAAAAAGTCCCCTATCCCTTGCTGCTAAGAGCAGATCTTTATATTTTAGCAATTGTTGGCTTAATCATATTACTGATGAAATTATATTCCTCTTTTTCAAGTGAACATTAAATAAACGTTTAGGGTTTGTTTACGGAAAAAAACTGTGTATCGTAAATGAAAAGTAATTGTTTTATCTATCAAAGTGAAGTCTATTGATATGCTGGTTGGGCATTTGCTTGCGAGAACCTAGTCGTTGCCATTTCTGGCTAGCGTTTGCTCGAGCTTTACATAATGTTGCAATATCTGAAGACGCTAGCAAGAGCCTATGATAAGCAATGGCTAGACTTTGCTAGTTTCACGTACCTTACATTGTACAATTTTTAACGTTGATAGATGTACGACTTGTTGGAGGTCCATCATCCAATAAAGGAACAGTTGAGATCATGATAGACAATGGGACATGGGAGACAACATGTGGAGTAAATCTTGGTGTCAATGACGTCATCGTCATCTGCAGACAGTTGGGATCCACCGGAGCAAGCATAACAATGATAGATACAACGTATGGACAGAATTCAACTCCCACCAGAGGGCTGGGTTGTATTGGAGGTAAAGACATATATCATTTATACTTTTGAAAATGGTATTGCCTAGTCTGCCTGGCACTACTAGGAAGATAAATGACAACTTGATGTTAAAAAAGAGTCAGAAATAGCACATGTGCTAGTCGAACCTGATTCTCGTTATCTAAAGCCTAAAATAAAGTAAAGAAGAATACACGATGGGTTTCCAAATCCCATAAATAAGATTTGTGTATAATATTACAATCCAAACAACCATACAGGTTGCTATATACAACTATATTAATTACAAAGTTATAATTCGTGGTGTTCACCTAAGAGTAATTTTTTGAGCTTTTTACGAAAGGAGGTTCTTGATCTCTCCATTCTTAGATCAGTAGGAAGCATATTCCAAAAATTACTTGAAACAAACGAAACAGAAAATTTTGTCTTGAGTATAAAATATACAATTCAAGTGTGATTGATAAGTACTACCCCGAACATCGATGCCATATGTAACATGTTGCTGTATCAGAGTTTTATACATCATTATCAATCAATATTTAGGGACAAAGTACCGTAATCTAAAGAGGATACCGACCTTTCTCCGTATACAGACATTAACAGATTTGACATGTGAATTCCATGTTAAATGTATGTCAATGGTAATGCCAACAAATGTCGCTTCCTCTACTTCTCCTTATTCTGACCCAGATATTTTTAATCTCCTCTATAAAGCACGGCCTTTCTTCTACGACTACTAAAGAACATGAAGAAAAAAAATAACGCATTGATAATAAGCTTATTTACAGTGCACCAATTTTGTATCGATTTTAGATTTTCATTTACTTCACGCTCATTAATTTGATCTACACATTTGCGGAAAGTATGAAAAATATTACAATCCTCTGCAAATAGTCTGAAATTAATAACATTTGTCACAGTTGGCAAGTCATTTATATAGATTAAAAACAGAGTTGGTCCTAAGACACCACATTTGATATATCTACTTTCTGATGATGACTCTTTGTATTTCAGTATTGGAGGTGACATATCATTTAAACTTTTGAAAATGTTATTTCCTAGTCTGCCTGTTTACCACTTCTAGGAGGGAACAAATACAACTTATATATATGCGAGTATACTACTGGTCCTCGAAAACACATAGGTCACTTTGGTTCATACTTGCCCAAGGCAGGAGAGGTTACGCATGATATGCTTTAGTTCGCAAAGTGTCAAAGCTCTCCTTCAAGCTGGAAAATACTGCGATTTTGTAAGGAAACTAATGAGGCTCATTACATTATTTGATATGTTTTGTTTGTTCCGCATCCTTAAACAAAAGTATGAGCACACATTGTCGGCCGATTTTGAATTTTGTCGAGGGGGCTGATGTCTAATTTTGCCAGATTCTCATACTTCCAGTACGTACACAGAGAAGTCGACCCTGGTTTGCACGTGAAAGGGCGAGGAATGGAGTAATATATATCTTGATGGTACACAGCTTTAAGGTTTTACTGTTAATTTTTATAATTTTAAGAAAATGTATTGGGTTTAATGTATTTCATATTTTTTTCTACTTATCCACCCTGAATGGAATAGGTAAGATGCCTTTACCCTTTGATATAAAAGTGATTTTCCCTAGCACACATTCATTTCACAAAGTTTATGTAATATAATTAATTTCCAATGTAATTTGAGTATATTATTGTGAGACTAGATTTCAAATGTGATCGTACATTCATATCATGTTCTTTACAATTTGATATATTTCAGATGAAACTGACTTGTCAGAGTGTACATTGTTTCCGACAATAGACTGCGCGGATGCAGGAGGAGCTTCGTGTCATGGTAACTTTTCTGGTGAAATGATATCACCTTTTAGCTCGCGACATAAGATTACACAGCATATAGATAATTATGTAAGAATAATGAGAGAGTCACTATATAAAAAAGTCAGAAACTGTATTATTATTATTATTATTATAATTGAGTATTTGGCTTGGGGGTGTGCAGGTGGACCACTACACCGGGGTTTCCCCCTACTCTTATACGAATAGCGCAATGTGTTCTTAACGTGCAAAGGTGGTGACTCTCCTCTACACGGGGCCTCCATTTAACGTTATATCCAAGGGACGGCACTATAATGGTACTTAATAAAATTGCGTTGGCTTTGAAGTAATATCCATCCGATTAATGGGGAGGACGGAGCTGAAACTCAAGCTGAAACTCATAACGAACCCCAAACGAAATATTTTCTCCGAAAATTAACTTTAACATTTTGTAGTCCCATAGTTGCTAAATGTTAACGGAAATCATGCTTTGTGCCAAATACCAATAAAGCAACGATCTCAACAATTGATCAAACTTACCTCTTGGTTTATTAGTAAATGTGATAAAATGTGAATTAATGGGAAAGGGTGCAATATATATTCTATGATCCTAGGTTGTAGGTCCCAATGTTCGGTAATTTATCTGGCATGAGTTTATTAAAAGATGGGACTTTTCATATATTGTCCCAATGCAGCTATGTTTATTGGGTTATATCAATGGTTATTTCATCATCATTTCGTGTCATCACATCGCTATGATATGCCAATATGGATTGAACTTAAAGCTATGTCATCGTCAATCTCCTGCCTGTGAAAAAAGGTACAGCTTTGGAACGTGTTTATCATAAAGGAACTGTACCACCCAGGGGCGGATCCAGCCGGCGGCAGGGGAGGGGGCAAAGAGGGGGCCCAATTCGTGAGAAAATATTTAGCAGCGAATCAGCCAGCCGGTGAATAAGCGGAGGGGGGATGTAAGGAGTACTAATTATTTTGTTTTTTGCTCAACGGGGGGAGAGGGGGGATAGTGACCACTATTTCTTTTTTACTCAAGACCCCTCACCCCCCCCCCCTTGAGCACAAACAAAAATTGTCAGGAGGGGCCTGTATTCCTTTTTTAACAAAAATTGGTAAAATTAACGTGTTTTACCTGTTTTTTCCCAGGGGAGGGGACCCGGGCGCCCCCTGGATCCGCCACTGGTATCACCATTCATCAACTGTTGACAGATTCTCCCACATAGATACTGATAACCCCTTTACCCCTTCCCCGTCTTTACTTTGTCATCACCAAAATGTATCCATGTTTTGTATCATATCTCTGGTCTTTGTAAATCTTGTTTGAGCCTTTATTTTACATGTGAGCACACCTCATATTCATGTTGAACGACATTGGACAAATAAATACATTGAATAAACAAATACATTGAATGAAAATGTAATGCCGGTCTATTGCTTAGTTTCCTTAGAATGCGTCAAGTATTATGCTAAAACATTTACCGTCATATAAAGAGTATTCAACATTTCTGTATTTAAAGTAGCTGAGCGAAGAAATGTCACAAAATGTCACAAAATGGACAAATTATACATGTACTGAAAGCTTACACCAATATGAACACAAATCATCTGCTCTAAAGTATTATAAATATAAATGAAACGCGATAAGATGCTTTTTCTCAAGACCCTTCTCAGAACTTCTTTTCCTGGCTTGAAAAATAAAATTACGGAGTACAGACTTATGACGTCAGAGGTTGGGCACGATCGAAATTCCTAGGCCTCTCGCTCGGCTCTCGCTCAGCTCGCGTGCGGTATTTTGCATTCAGTATACTTCGAATGATTACCTAAGCCAGCTTTGATGAAAGTGGAATAACAATCTCTCGAAATCAGGAAATTACATTTTATTATTGCATATTAAGCAAATTATGTAATGTAATACGAGGGGGTGAATCGTGCAGATCGATTTGTCCAAATATTCTTCCTTTTTTTGTAATTTGCTGTGAAGTTTTCGGTCATGGCTTGGCATACGGTGCAAGATGATTGGTGATTGCTGTTGAGTGTTGATAAATCGCGAGAGTCCCTTTGGCTTTGCATTTTTATGATGCGTGCAGTTCCATTTATGGTGCATATGCATATATGTAATTGGTATTCGCAAGATATAATCTCACATCTATTCTTCTATGTTTTTTTATCCGTGAAATTTGCCAAAATAGCCCTATACACTTTCTAAAAGTTAGAAAATGTCTCGCCCAGTCAGTCACCCCAGTGCATGACGGATCGATCGCCAGTTCAGCGGGGCCGGTGCGGCGCGGCAGCTCGGCTCAGCCAGCTCGAACTTGGGAATTTCATGGCGCTAGTGTACTTTCGTATCCATTTTTGACCCGCAACTCCGGCGTGGAGATAGCCTACTAAAACATACAAAAAAATCAAATAAATCACTGTCACTAGTTGTGGAGCTGTGCTCATCAACTTCGATATCTAAATTTAATAGAACTTCTTCCTCAAGCTCGGACATTGTGATAGGATATTTCGCGTTCGACTGGCTTTCGTATACGTATAATGCATGCAGCGGACAGAGCTGTGTGAGGGGGCTTGGGAGCACTCTCGCTCATGTGCCCAACCTATTACGTCACACATCGTACCAGCGAACAGCGGGCTGATCGAGGGCGGAAAAAACGGGTAGCAAATTCATCATTTTTGATAGCAGATTAGTCAATTCTGTAACAATTTTTGAAAAGTAAATATGAATTATTAGAAAGGTTGTAACATTACCTTTGCAATGATACCAATATTATTAAGGATAAAAGCATTTTAAAACCTTCGCTCTGGTACTTTAAGAAAAACTGTTAACCTGATATTTTAAATATACTAGCATGGCCACTCAAAACTTTCATAGCAAAATATGCTGTGATGGTTGGTCCTATGCGATCCATTTGACTTTCCAACAAAGAAAGTCCCGCCAAAGCTAGCAATATTTGAGTGGGCAGAGATTTTGACCGTGTATAAAGGTGAACATGTCATTAGAAAATGCCAAAGAAGATTTTTAAACAACTTATCTGGCCCCCTCGATGCCCATATATGTGGTGGCCCAAATATTGTTAAATATTACAAATCATCTGGGGCTGTAGCCCTCGGCTCCTCACTTCCTACATCAATGTTTATTACTGTATTTGCATTGATAGGCTTTAATATGCTTCCTCATAGGTGATGGATATCTCGGATGTTTTGAGGATAATATGAAAAACAGAATGTTTCTAGGCGCCAGTGACATTAGTACATCGATGAGTTTGTCCTTTTGCATCCAGTTTTGTAACGAGTCAATTAAAGGCATTAAAGCGAGACGCGATGGGTACCAGGGCATCTTGCTATTATTTTTCTATTTTCATACAGGCGAGGATTATCTTGGATGCTTTGTGGACAAATCTTATGATCGAGTTTTACCTGGTGATAGTTTATATGACAATCCAAATATGACCACTTCCTATTGCATCCAGTTTTGTAACGAGTCAACCACAGCTAACAGTACATACGCAGGAGTTGGAAATGGAAATGAATGTTTCTGTGGTGAAGCCAGTGATAACTATACTAGATATGCAGTGGGATCAGATGCTAACTGTCAGTATCCTTGTTCAGGAGACCCTCCCGAGAGCTGTGGTGGGTCAGGATACATAGCTATCTTCACCAGTGAGTATATGTAGACTGTATAGACTTACACATACATCTACCGTTGGTAATGTAATGCGACTAATGCCGTCAACATCATCATCGCCTATAAAACTTATGATAAAGCTACTGCTCAACCATGCATTTTTTTAATTATTATCATTACTTGAGAGATCCACATTCTACAAGCCTTGCTTCTCAGTGGATCCCTCTAGTTCCAGAGTTTTTCTTTGGAAAAAAAAGAACTGTATACATTTTCTTTGTAGTTATATTATATGATTCGCAAAATGCATTATAATAATGTACATTGATTTCTTTGATTTTTTTATTAGGGGGGTCACAATTGTTTATAATTTTTGTCTGTTGGAAATGAAAATTTTAAAAAAGGAAACTGAGATTCGACCAAAAAGAAATGATGCTGTCGTGGATCCCTCTAGTTATCACAGCTTCAGCTATGATTCAGATTACTTTTTTAAAGAAAAAAATTACATCACGCGCAGCATCCATTGGTTTTCATGATAAGCAAATCGCATACTAAACGATCAGTTTAGAATCGTAGTTAGGTCAGACTTATAATGCGATTGTCTACGATTTGAAGCCGATTCGGCTTTCATTCTGACACTAAGAGTTCGATGCACACACATTCAGTTTGTTGGTATTCAAATCATTCTTTAGAAGCTAAATCAGGAACACAATGTTTGTTTAGATCTCCTATCTAATACAGTTATCATTTCTCCGAAAATCGGATCGCAAGACGATCTTGTAGTGTGCGGTGAGCTTATAAGGCGTACCCCACATTTTAACTGAGCATAATGAGGATATACCAAGTCGACGTCACTGTAAATCGTGGTTATGATATTAGTAATATTATAGTAATAATGACTGCTATGAGAGGCATAGTTGTTGTTTTTTTGGCTCAAGGAGGGGGGGTTACATCGTGCCGGGGTGATAGCACGATGTAACCTCCCCGAGAGCCCCCAAAACAACTATGCCTCGAATATTAAGGCAGTCATTATATCTTTAATATACTGAAAAAAGAGTCAACTTACCAATCATGGGGTCCTCACATTTAAAGATCATCATCAAACTGTGCTCCAGTATTAAACAGGGAAAGCAGAACAGGAAAATTCCGAAAAGCAGAAGTAGTCTAGAGTCTAGGCCTTGACTAGTCTACTAATAAATAGTTAACTCGAACAGTAACTTTTGTTATAAAACTCCGTAAAACTCCATCCTTCAGCCACTATTGTCTCGGTTGGACATAAAATAAAGTTAAGAAACTAAAAAATCTGAGATTTACATGTAGTCCTACAAAGTACGATCGAGATCGCCGGTCGTCTGCGCTGCGCTGTGCAATTAAAAAACCTAAAATGTAGCGACTAAATTGCAAACACAAATGTATGGTGTCCGCACTCGCACAAAGACAATTTTAACACATAAACCAATGGGGATCACAGGATGAGGGCACAAATTAAAGACTATTGACTTGTGGGCGGGTACGAAAGCACAAATTAAAGACTATTGACTGGTGAGCGGGTACGAGGGCACAAATTAAAGACTATTGACTGGTAGGCGGGGCATGGCTTAAAATCAGGACTCCAATTTCGCCCAATCAGATGCCATTGGCTAGATTTCTAAAGTGAAGTATATAAACTGTATTATCAATGTATTGAAGGTTTTGCGCTAAACAGAAAAATGAGTGTATCTTACGCTTTGGGCAAAAGAACCCAGATGACCGTGGAATTTTACAACAGACTACAACAACAACAATAATAATTATGATAATAGTAATTATAATAATAATAATGATAATAATTTTGAATAGCTTTTCTATTTTGACATGCAGTGCATACAGCACTCGCTTTGACAATATATCACTCGTTGTGCCGACTCGTGAAATATGCTCATCAGCTCGTGGGATATATCCTAGTAGTCATGTTTGTATCCGTTTTAAGTGCTTTTCTATAACGATTGTCACATTGTTATAAAACGTATCTCTATAACTGTTTCACGTATATAGTTCACGTCGAGACTAGTGGAACGACACCCATCGTCGTGTCACCTGAGAAGGTTAACGAAGTGACCAGCCAACCAATTAGCTCAAAGATGACCAGTAATACCATGGATGCTGTGACGTCATCTCCAATGACCACACCCCTGTCCAAGCCCACAACGCTCCCACAAAGTGGCCATGGTTCTTGTAATTACAGATTTTACGCTTAAAATGTCTTACATGGGATGAAATTGATAAAGGCCTGTATAACTATTTCTGATTTGATATAATAACTTCAAATTTACATTAATAATGGTATAACTGAGATTAAAAAGCGGTTTGAAATATGTATAAAGAAAGAAAATCTTTATAAACATCTTGGACGAAGTATGTCTCCATGCATTTTCCAAAATGATGAAGAAGAGGAGGAAAAAAAACTTAAGGATCAAAGAAAGATAAAGAAAAGAAATGAAGAAAGAAATAAAAAGAAGAATACTAGAACCAGACAAACGCAACAATTCTGAATAAAACATAAAAACAACAAAGCATTAGCTTGAAGATTTCTAATTATGTCATTAAGTATTATGGACAATCTAGTCATTCATCTTTTTAAAATTTAACTTCATTACAAGGACGGGTCTGTAATACCTGGAAGATGATATTAAGGCCTGAACTTTACCAAACTCATATCATTATGTATTACTCTATACTTCTACGTGAATCTAATTTCCACGTTTTCCCTCCGATTTCATTGCCGAAGGTGTGGGTGTTGGAGTTGGTGAAGGCGTTGTCATTATTTTACTTATTGCGACAATCATTTCAATGGTCATCCTACGAAACCGAAGGTGATTATCATATTTTCTGTATATTGGAATATTCATTTGGAAAGAAAAGACGGCAAAAAGAGAAAAGAGACTCGTCATATTATTGGCAATGGTCTCAGGGTAACACACATAGATAGAGGTAGAGGTATCCTAGTCACGTGGCTTCAAACGCTTGACTTGAGAAGCAGTAGTTGTGGTTTCTAGCCCCAGCGCGGTACTAATATCCTTGCCAAGACATTAATCTACATTTGCCACTCTCCTTACAGGTACTATATGGGTACCGGCATGAAAAAATTCCCTTAATGCTGTATAACACCGCAATAAGTAGCTTATAGCTCGGTATAGATTATAATAATATGGGAGCGTCTTGAGCACATTGCATGGCGGATATAAGCGTTGTGCAAGTATATGAATTACATTCGTTTCTACTGTATTTTAGTTTTGATGTTTCTTAAATCATGTACACGGGAAATGTACAAAAGAAGTTGTAACTCCCCCTCTCACCAAATATGAAATCTCGGATCTAAGATTTTCAAAAGTAATCAGATAATTGCAACTTGTATTCAAATATTTAGTCCCTATTCGGCCATTATTTTCACTCACTTCTTTCGTATAGGAAGAAAAAAGACTGTGCTCTAGGTCACAACACACACGATATGACTATGGTCAAGGCCTCAAGTTCGCATGACAAAGATACCGGTTTCTATCATGACATTCAGGACGTCAGAACACCGGTCCCATCATCAACACCTGCTGGTGATGCTCAATACTCCTCGAAGATATACGACCCGAAACGTGGGCATGACACTGCTTTTGCCGATACCGGTATACCAACAGAATCCACACAATACTCTACCAGGATCGAGAAAGACGGACTTGCTACCGACACCATGGCTATGAAAAAGAAAGAAACTGGGAAGGATGCAGATCCATATATTGAGATAATTTAGTAAAGTGATCAAATTAGAAAGAAATTAATTCCTCAGAAAGTCACTTAAACACGAGATAGTTAAATGTTCATTCACAGTGTATAATTCTTATAATAAGCAATATACATGTAATTGCAAAAATTATCCGGCTTAGCTGATAACTTGTGGTAAACTCAAGAATTCGTACATAATATATGTTTGTATTTTGATTATAGATGTATTGCATATTTTAAAACGATTTATTTTATAGTAATGCATCCGTTGTGTCCTTTGTTTTGTGATTTGCTAAATTCGAATTTATTCAGAGGGAGAAACAAAATACGGAGTGATAATAATAATGATGATAATAATAATAATAATAATAATAATAAAAATTGGATTTATAGGTACATATAAAGCTTCTTTTCCAGAGGAAACAAGGCGCTGTCCTTATTCAACCAACAAATTAAGAAGATTGTAGAGGTATGTTTTCAGATTTGTTTGAAGAAGTCAAATGAATTAATATTTCTGAGAAATGTAGTGAGTTTATTCCATAGGCGTGGGGCAATACTAATTGAAAGGATTTGAAGCCAGCCTGTTTTTTAATGAATTTAGGAATAAGAAGGGAAGGAGCTGATGTAAATCGAAGTGAATATGATGTTCTCTGCTGCTGAAAGAGTGAGGAGATGTACTAAGTAGTTGACAGAACTTTAAAAGTTTGAACAAGTATCTGGTATCTGGCATTAAATTTAAAGATTACATCGAGTTCAATTGCAATGTGGAATTAAACAATGGGGAAGCGAATGAGATAGGTTGATTGTGCAGTTTGTGAGGATTTGAAATGATCAAAATGAAAAAGAATTGACTCTGTCCCGATGAAAGCACATGCGCTGCACATGGAGATGAGTATATGGGACTACACACACCACACCTGTGGCGTGAATGCTTGGTCTAAACACGTAATCAATTCATCGTCAATATAAGAGCATTCGAGGAGCAATCCTTTTCAGGGAAATTTTACTATGACTTTCTTTCAAACTGACATGACATAATAAGAAATCTCACGAAAGTGTTTCATTTTTCCAGACTTCAAGCTTTTCTTTTAAATGACAGTAGCACAGTTTATATTTAACAATAGTTAAATGCAAAGATGGATGAGGAATAAATTACAGTTGAGATATGCCTTTGTTTGGAGCGGTATAATGCTCTGTTTGTAGCGCGGGATAGATGCTTGATTCAAATATTTCAAAGACTACCGTATCATTTTCTCTATCCATGTACATAATGTAGCAATTATGTTCTAACTATTGATTATGTAAATGCTAACATCTTAATTAAGCGCAATTGTCAAGGATTACCAAATGGAATATTAAATACATTAGACATAATTTCCTTTACTTTCGTAAGTTATATATAGTAGAAAATATATTTGAATTCAGATCAAAGGAAGTGTTTTTGATATTTCAATTTAGAAAGGGGTTTTGCAAAATAAGGCTTGTTATTTTACTTTTATCATCATTTATTTTTTAAATATCTCCCAACATTTTTCAAATCGAGAACTTTATGGACAACGGTCGAAGTTGTGTAACTATCTTGAATTGTTTAATTTACATTTTTCAGTAGAACGACATGCGTTAATCTCTAGGTCTTTCATGAAGGTGGGACAGAATTATCACGAATTACATAGTCCTCTAATATGAGGTCGTCTATTCCTCATGGCATATGAAGACATTTGTTAAATAGATTTTGCTTTCTTCAGTTAATATAGATGTCGGTGTGCTCTGTCAGAACATTTCTTGTTCCGATCGGTACTGTATTATATTAGAGCTTTACTCAATTATTATTCTTTGTTTTGTAATTAAGGCTTCTTACGTAGATGTGAGCGAGGCTTGCGGTTACACCATGTATTTTTTCGAGAGTGATTAGGTGGCCCTGATGAGGGCCCACTCATGCTCGGAAGAATACGCGGTGTTACCGCAAGCTTGGCTCACTCTTTTTTTTCAACATGGTCATTACTTACATTTTATGTGGCGTTACACTTACTTTCAAGTCAAAGTTGTAATAAACCATTAAGATTCTGTACTTAAGCAAAATGCCTGTGATGTTTAAATTCGTTATTGGTTTATTTTTGGAGTTAATAAAAGACAAAGCTTCAAGGCTCTGCAATTTCACCAAATTCCTCTCACCTTTATGGCATGGCCCATGTATGCCATGTAGGGTGCGCCCTTTACCCTCATGAAAACTGCGTCACAATCATGACAATGTAAAGCGAAAACTATGCACCTATAAAAATGGTCGGAAGGGCACATTACAGGAATATATTCAACCATGTAATAATAATTGAATCTATTTCTTTCCGATTAATTTTTGCACACGGGCAATTTATCTCTCTTTTTCTTTTTTTTTATGCCGTGACTGGAGATTCCAATCTTTCCAATGTACATAGCTTTTGTAGGTTACTACCAGTGGCGGATCCAGGGAGGGGGGCCCCGGCCCCTCCCTAGAAAAAAACATGTAAAGACACCCTTTTGGGGGAAAAAAAATAAGATGGGCCCCCTGGGGCTCAAGGGGGGGTGGTGAAATTTTTTCTTCAATTTTCGAAGGCAAAAAAATTGTGCTCACTCCCCCACTGAGCGGAAAATCGGCCGGCATGGTTTTGAAATTTTCGCACGAAGTGGGCCCCTTTTTCGGCCCCCTCCCTTGCCGCCGGCTGGATCCGCCCCTGGTTACTACAGTAGCGCACACATACACATTCAAGTACATCAGTGAAACAAAATATATCTTTTCAGGGAAATCACATTCTTACCCCTTTGCTCTTTGTGGTTTTGATACGTCGGGGTTTATAATAGGGCCCTATATATTGTTTTAACGAAACCGTCGTTAGTACAAGTTCGCCGACATTCCATTGAAATGTGGGTTAACTTCAATACACGCGTTTCAATGGGATGTCGGCGAGGTTGTACTTTTGACGGTTTCGTGAAACGCTGATTAGATAAAGTGGGGGGGGGGGTCTTATCTCATATCAGATTATCCGTTCAAAGCTTTCAATGTGACGTCACGATCGTACAAAGTACAGGTAGAGACAGGTTTGTTTTTGTTAATGTAGTTCATACTATAGTCTAGAAAAAAAGAGAGGAGAGAGAGAGGGGGGAGAGAGAGAGAGAGAAGGAAAGAGTAAGAGAAAGAGAAAGGGAAAGGGAGAGAGAAAGAGAAAGACTTATATAGAGGGTAGTAGTAGCAGTAGTAGTAGTAGCAGTAGTAGTAGTAGTAGTAGTAGTAGTAGTAGTAACGTGAATTTTAGAGAGGATTTGCTTCTATAGAGGGCAGCATGCATGTTACGTCTTCAGATCCATTGGTTAGGAGAGTTTGACCAGCCCTGTTCGAGTTGGGCACAATATGGCGACTTCTGCTTTGTTGGGCAAGCACAAAACAAAATAATATACGCCATGTTGTGAAGAACTAAAACCAAGATGGTGAAACTCTCTGTATTTATTTGGTTTTTGTTTATGTTTGTAACACGGGTTTTTAGGCTGATGTGAGTTTACCGTGATTGAAAAAATTTAATTCAATCCAATTTATGGCTTTTGCTGTAATCATAGAACCCCGGTATAACTATGGTATTTTATATTTGAGAAGATACGGGATTAACAACGACTATAATCATATAAAAGAAAAAAAACAGCTAGTACATTCGCAATATTTTGAGGCGTTTGGGATACTGTTTTATTTGGCATGTTTTCAGTTATTAAATTCTTCTGAAAAAAAGATTATATATGTCTGTTGAGGTTCTTGATTAACGACCCTGTAAGCTAGAAAAAAGGTTGTGAGACTGCAGGAAAAGTGTACACGTTAAGGTGAATATCACTTGTAAACTATGTAAAAACGTTAAACAATTAATACACATGAACAAATTATCAAAATTCTCTGGCTGCATCATTATAAATTATCATTCATATGTCATGATGCACTAAAACACATTCATGTACTAAATTCCTAGTTAATTGTGCTTATTATGTTGGGAAATGGCTTTAAAAAACTACAAATCATGGCAGTTTCGACGGAAAAAGATATTGGTATACGATAATCGATGTATTTAAAGAGAAGGTTCATTGATTTTGAATTTGACTAAATTTGGTATCATTGCAATCGAAAACTTACACTGAGTAAGAATATCACATTTGTTTAACTTGTAAATTCGAGCGAAAATTGAAGAAGTTGATTAAAGTTGACGAAAAATCAACCCACTCAAGACCCAGAAAACAATCGTAATACAGCTGATTTTAGTGACGACATTGAATGTACAATGGGCCGCTCAGCTGAACTGATTGACGATTGTGCGCGATATGCATGCAGTGTACATGTGTGTGCAAATCACTTGTATTGCATCGAGTGCCGTACCCATTTATAGCCGACGTAGTTTACCTTCATCAAAATCCCCTGGAAATATCAATAACATACTTGATTTGAGTTTTCAGGAGATAGAAGAAGGACGTACCTCGGACAGCGACAACGGCAATAGAGATTTGGGAGATCTTGATCATGACCTAGTGGTAGAACAAGAAGATTTTGCCGATATACGCTTACGTACGGTACTATATAACGTGCCTGCAGCGCATGCACGATAGCTGGCTTGCCATATCGGTGGGCGATCGAGCTAGCCGTGAATCGCGAACCGGACTGATCTCGGTCTTCTCTCGATTTCCCTTTTCCCCCTTTATCTGGTAATACGACTTAAAGGGATAGTTGAGTTTTTTTGCAGAGGGCGCTACACAAAATAATTTTTTTGACAGATAATGAAAAACTGAGTGTCAAATTTGAAAGAATATACAATTTAAATGACGAAATCATCTTTGTTCGAGCGAAATCGGTACAGAGACTGCTGAAATATTCCATAAATATAACCATTTCTAATATGGTGGTTCCAAATATTCGGTAATTTTGAACCAGCCGTTGAAAAACGAGATAGCGTCTGATACGTTTTATTCCAGCCAATGCCAATATTGGCTTTTTTTGGCTTTTTCGTGTTGCTTATAATACGCACAACCAGCCGGCCCGTGTATTGTTATTATCATTTAATTAATTAATTAACGATCACCGTATTTTTGGGAAAGTGGAGCTGAATTGGTATGATCGTATTCAATCTAAATTCACACATTTTGGGGTCTAAAATTACCTTCATAGCAATTTTAGGTTCTAAAAGGGCACTAGAAATGTCAGAAATAAGAATAAGAGCAATAATCATGCACTTTGAAGGCATTTGCGGTCTTAAACAAGAACTCAACTATCCCTTTAATTTATCAAAAATCATAAATTAATCGGCCTACTCATACATTTTCGTAATGAACATCTGATCAATTTTATGTAAATTTGTCGCCGATTCTGCTCCAGAAGAGTCGTTTTTAATAGGTCGGCATGCATATTGTTTTGAAATACTTAAATGAAAACGTTAATCAATCCTTATTTTTTAATCCAACAAATATTCAAGAGATTTTAGAAATTGTTCGTTCATTAAAATGCAGTAAGTCTAGCGGCTATGATGAATTAAGTGTATCTTTATTACAACAAATAATTCCCTTCATAGCTTCCCCGTTATCACATATCTTTAACTTATCTCTTTCCCATGGGATTTTTCCCGACCAACTAAAAATTGCGAAATTAATTCCGATATATAAAAAAAGACGATCAGTCTAAAATTACAAACTACCGATCAACTTTTTTACTACCAAGCATTTCGAAAAATATTAGAAAAAATAGTATATAAACGATTATATTCTTTCTTAAATATGAATAACTTATTAATTCCTAATCAATATGGATTTAGAGAGAATCACTCTACTGATTATGCTATTCTGCAATTATGTGACAAAATAACTGATTCCCTCTCTAAAAAAGAACAGATGTAGGTGTTTTTTATGGACTTATCGAAGGCATTCAATACCATGGACCATCGTATATTAATTCGTAAATTAAAAGCATATGGTGTTAGAGGGATTGTACTTTCTTGGTTTGAAGACTATTTGCGTAATAAACAGCAATATGTTATTTTTAAATCTAAAACATCAAATATTTCCACCGTAAAGTGTGGAGTACCACAAGGCTCTAGCTTAGGTCCCTTACTGTTTTAGTATATATGAATGATATTGTTAATGTATCACCACTCCTAACATACGTTTTGTTCGCAGACGATACTAACGTATTTTATTCACATAAAGACTTAAGCACTCTTATTACAACCCTCAATTTAGAATTAAATAAATTATCATTTTGGTTCAAATCCAATAAACTCTCTCTAAAAATTAATAAGACTAATTGTATTTATTTCAAAAACATATACTCTAAACATGTACTTCATTATAATATTGTTATAGATGACATGCCCATAATTGAAAAAGAAGTTACAAAGTCTTAGGTGTAATGATTGATTCAAATCTAACTTGGAATAGTCATATTAACAACATTTGTATGATAGTCTCGAGAGGCACAGGCATTCTATATAAATCAAAATATTATCTATCACAAAAGTCACTATTTATGCTTTACAATTCTTTCATTTTGTCATACACATCTTATTGTAACATAGTATGGGGTAATAGTAATAAGATGAAAATTATGTTAATATATGGTCTTCAAAAGAAAGCACTCCGTCTTTGTACACATTCACATTATGTAGCCGATACTGGTCCAATATTTTATAAACTAAAAACATTACAAATCGCTGATATTCACATTTTTCAAACTGCAATCTTTATGTATAAATTTTGGATAAATACTATACCTTTGGCAAATCGAAATATTTTTGTTTACAATTGTAATATACATTCTTATCCTACACGACACTCATCCGACTTCCATTTAACTAACCCAAAAATTATTATTGCCTATAAATCGATAAGACACCATGGCCCAGATATTTGAATTGCTTTACCTGACAATATTAAAGACTCTGCATCTCTTTGTTCATTCAAAGCCTCGATGAAACTATATTTGATATCCGAGAATTCATTAACATTATGAGGGTCTTAATGGTTTTAATTGTTTGTTTATATAAATCAATTTTAAATGACCAGTCCATGATCAATAGGAATCAAACACCCCCTGCACACACCCACTTGCACACACTTGCAATTTTTTTCATTTTCTTTCCACTTTTTATTTAGATACTTTCTGAAAAAAATATTTATACGTGACACTCTATTCTCCTACATACTCCTATAAAAGTGTTACACCCACAAATGTAATAACGCCCACAAATGTAATAACGCCCACAAATGTAATAACACTTTACCCACAAATGTAATAACACCCACAAATGTAATAACACTTTACCCACAAATGTAATAATTTCACCCACAAATGTAATAACCACTTTACCCACAAATGTAATAATTTTGAATCACCCACAAATGTAATAATGACTTTACCCACAAATGTAATAAATTTGAAGGGATATTTTGTCGAATTTGTTCAAAACTAAAACCCTGTAATAAAGCATGGGTATAGCGCGCAGTCTTTACTCCAGACCCGGTTATTTCAAAAATTTAAAAAACAGACCCCATAATCATTTTCCTGTGGAATAACATAACAATCGAGCGTAGTCTTTCCTCCAGACCCGGTCATTTCAAAAATAAAAAAATAAAATAAAATAAAATAAAAAATCAAATCTAAGACCCAACAATCCTCCAAACTAAGACCCTGTAATAAAGCATGGGTTTAGAGCGTTGTCTTTACTCCACACCCGGTTATTTCAAAAATAAAACAAAACAAAACAAAACAAAACATTAACATTAAAACTAAGGCCCCACCATCTTCCAAACTATAAGACCCTGTGATAAAGCATGGGTTTAGAGCGTAGTCTTTACTCCAGACCCGTTTAATTAAAAAAATCTTCAAAACTAAGACCCCATCATCTTATTCCTGTGGAATAACATGAGTATTGAGCGTAGTCTTTCCTCCAGACCGGGTAATTCAAAAAAAAAAAAAACTTTTAAACTAAGACCCACCATCTTCCAAACTAAGACCCGGTAATAAAGCATGGGTTTAGAGCGTAGTTTTCTTCCAGACCCGGTTATTTCAAAACTTTTAAAATCTTCAAAACTAAGACCCCATCATCTTATTCCTGTGGAAGAACATGAGTATTGAGCGTAGTCTCTCCTCCAGACCCGGTTATTCAAAAGTAAAAAAAAACAACACAAAAAACCAAACAAAACATATTTTATATATATTTGTGGGCGTTAGAATATTTACATGATTAAAAAATCGTCGACGGTCAACGAACCATGGAATCGGTCCCTCCTCTGTGTGTTATATATATGGACCATTTTGACTGATTCGTCAGTTCGTGTGACCGCCGACCAATCATTTATTTGTGACGTGTTGTATCCACATATGTAATAATGTAAAGCGATGCCATGCATCGCCAAGAAATAATGATGATAATGATGAGTACTTATAACGCGCTATATCCACCTTATGTAGATGCTCAAAGTACTTTATTTTTTTTTTATTTATTTTTTTTTTTAATTTTAAATGAAAAAAACAGGAATAAGATGGTGGGTCTTAGTTTCGAAGATTTGTTACAATTTCTATTTCTTTTGAAATAACCGGAGGAAAGACTACGCTCTATACCCATGTTATTCCACAGGAATGAGATGGTGAGGTCTTAGTTTGAAGATTTTTCTTTTTTTTTAAATAACCGAGTCTGAAGTAAAGACTAGGCTCTAATCCCATGCTTTATTATCGGGTCTTAGTTTGGAAGATGGTGGGGTCTTAGTTTAAAAGGTTTTTATGTTTTGTTTTGTTTGGTTTTTGTGTTGTTTTTTTACTTTTGAATAACCGGGTCTGGAGGAGAGACTACGCTCAATACTCATGTTCTTCCACAGGAATAAGATGATGGGGTCTTAGTTTTGAAGATTTTTAAAAGTTTTGAAATAACGGGTCTGGAAGAAAAACTACGCTCTAAACCCATGCTTTATTACCGGGTCTTAGTTTGGAAGATGGTGGGGTCTTAGTTTAAAAGTTTTTATTTGTTTTTTTTACTTTTGAATAACCGGGTCTGGAGGAAAGACTACGCTCAATACTCATGTTATTCCACAGGAATAAGATGATGGGGTCTTAGTTTTGAAGTTTTTTTTTAATTAAACGGGTCTGGAGTAAAGACTACGCTCTAAACCCATGCTTTATCACAGGGTCTTATACTTTGGGAGATGGTGGGGCCTTAGTTTTAAAGTTAATGTTTTGTTTTGTTTTGTTTTATTTTTGAAATAACCGGGTGTGGAGTAAAGACAACGCTCTAAACCCATGCTTTATTACAGGGTCTTAGTTTGGAGGATTGTTGGGTCTTAGATTTGAATTTTTTTTTTTTTTTTTTTGTTGAAATAACCGGGTCTGGAAGAAAAACTACGCTCTAAACCCTTGCTTTATTACCGGGTCTTAGTTTGGAAGATGGTGGGTCTTAGTTTAAAAGTTTTTGTTTGTTTTTTTACTTTTGAATAACCGGGTCTGGAGGAAAGACTACGCTCAATACTCATGTTATTCCACAGGAATAAGATGATGGGGTCTTAGTTTTGAAGATTTTTTTAATTAAACGGGTCTGGAGTAAAGACTACGCTCTAAACCCATGCTTTATAGTTTGGAAGATGGTGGAGCCTTAGTTTTAAAGTTAATGTTTTGTTTTGTTTTGTTTTATTTTATTTTTGAAATAACCGGGTGTGGAGTAAAGACAACGCTCTAAACCCATGCTTTATTACAGGGTCTTAGTTTGGAGGATTGTTGGGTCTTAGATTTGAATTTTTGTTTTGTTTTTTATTGTTTTTATTTTTGAAATGACCGGGTCTGGAGGAAAGACTACGCTCGATTCTCATGTTATTCCACAGGAAAAGGATTATGGGGTCTTAGTTTTGAAGATTTTTAAATTTTTGAAATAACCGGGTCTGGAGTAAAGACTGCGCGCTATACCCATGCTTTATTACAGGGTTTTAGTTTTGAACAAATTCGACAAAATATCCCTTCAAATTTATTACATTTGTGGGTAAAGTCATTATTACATTTGTGGGTGATTCAAAATTATTACATTTGTGGGTAAAGTGGTTATTACATTTGTGGGTGAAATTATTACATTTGTGGGTAAAGTGTTATTACATTTGTGGGTGTTATTACATTTGTGGGTAAAGTGTTATTACATTTGTGGGTGTAACAACCCCCCCCCCCCCTTTCCCGGCTGCTATCGACTCAAGCATTCATGCTTATGATAGTTGGCCTCTGCATTTATCTTGATTCTTTGATTATATATGTTATATATGCATTTGTGTGTGTGTGTGTATTTCAGTTGTCACTTTTTATGTAAATCAATTATATTATGTACTATTATTGTTATTTGAACGTTTTGTATTTGATTTAAAAAAAAAAATAAATAAATAAATAAATAAAATTGTCCTTCGCACTCCCGGATCAGAAACGTACACGCTAACATGATGCCCTCAAAATATGTGATTATTATTCCGATTTTTATGCTCAAATGTGAAGGAAATAACATAAAAATCAAACAAAAATTTGTAGAAAGTTTTATTTATTCGGGGTATTTCATTTAAAGTGCCAAAATAAAGGAAATATCACCACTGGCGGTGAATATACAAACAACGTTAAACCCATATCTAACAATTGCAATGGGCATCCAACATTGTCCCGAATGTGTTATTGTAGGGTAGCACATTCAATGACGTCACACTATCGCATGTGTTTTATCACCGTCATCATCATATGGAAACGTTTGCTTGGATAGGTCTCATAAAAGAAGTTGACCACAAACTGACTCCCACACAGTGTTGAGTGCTCAGGGGTCACGGGCCACTGGCTTCATCGGGCAGGTAGTTCCATTATGTGAATGGGTAAATTAACTATGACACAATGAGGGGAGAGGCTCGGTACATGTACGATAGGGTCACACATTGGTTTCGTTGCATAGAACATAGTATTTTATTGACTTACTTATTGAATGAAACTATAAAACCAAAATGCAATTTGCGTTCTGGCAATTGGAGTACAAAGAATAATAGCAGGTAAATTAAATGCTTCAACACCGGCACCTGGGAAGGAAGCATCCATAAATTTGAATACATTTAATTGATAAAAAATTCCGCATATGGACGTTTAGTGGAGCAGAAAGCAGTAGATTCTTGAAAAACAAACACGAAATCATTTAGCAGAATGTCGCTACGTAAATGAAATTTGGCGCTGTTGGAAAATGCATCTTTCTACTTTGCGACTTTAATGGTACGATCCAGTAATTTTAAACAGTAAAATGGCTCTTATTTAAAAATTACTCAATAAATGAACCCCAAAACTTCAGTGGTATCAGACAAATCAGAAAGAAAAAATATATATTTTTTATTTTACTAATAATACAAAAAGATGTATAAACATTGTAAAAGTGTAGCATTTTACGATAAAAGACGCCGATGAAGCGATAATGACGTCATTAAAACCTGTTTTTGCGCGTGCATCCGGGACTTTAGACGCTGAAGAGTATTGGTAAAGCGTTTATGTTTCCTTTATTCCGACAAAAATGTCCAATCAATAAAAACAAGTTTAACACCAGAAGAAAGCTAACGATTAGTATATTCATTAGCCGCTCACCCCAAGGCTGCCTGACCACAATGGAACGAGTGAGAGCTTACGAGAGCGGCCGAAGTGTGATTGAAACTCGCTATTTTGCTCTTCTCCAATGCAAAAAGATACGACATTGTGCTGGATTTCTATGTTTTTTCCGACAAAAGTACAGAGAAATTGCATATTATTATTTTATATTATATTTTTTGAAAGGTTACCCAAGGGATTCCCGGGCATCCCAATGCTGGTAAGAAACGCACTTTTTAGAAAACTTCACTTTTACATGCAAAAATGCTTATTTGTTCTATGCACGCAAGTCAAATTGAGCGGATGATACAACGTTTCCATATGTTCAATTTGTGAGTGGGTTCCGGAAAGGGTATCAAAATTGCATTGAATTTATTCCTCACACTAGTGAGGGCTTAAAAGTACTTTACTCATTTTCTTAAGGTTCTCAGCAATCTGTAGAGGTATAATTTTATACCTATTTTTCAAATTTCAATGAACCTTCTCTTTAAGTAAATGATCAAATCCCACATTCGACAAACTAAGTACACTTTAAAGATTAATATTACTTATGGTCACGCGATTACATGGAAAGAAACTGGTTACAGTTGGTATGGTTAGGACAGGTTGATTATGCATTACATACGAACTGATGTGTCATTTGGCAAAACATTAATCTACATTTGCCACTCCAAACCCAGGAAAGAAATGGGGACCTGTTAGAACGACGAAAGCTTTTGTGGTAGACATTGCCATATGCCCTCACTGTGACCATATGATACGAATACTCGCCAGGGAGAGGAATTGTGCGCACTGTACAATGCTATGTACGTGAATAAATCCGATGAATGGGGTAATATCTGTAAAGCGCTTAAAGACGCTATTCCGTATTAAGCACTATATAGATGTGGATTTATCAGGTGGGCTGTATATAATACAGACCACCTTATGTTTTCGTTAGAATTGCCTTTATTTCTTTATTTTTCTTATTTCCAATCACTTTTTTGTTAGCAAGATAACTTGAAAATGGCTAAATCAAATGCCTTGAAATTTAGCATACATATGTATAACCATATGAACAAAGCAAAATAAGGTTTTCAACCTTGACCTTGACTGATGACGTCATCTAGGCGCCATTTTGTAAAATTTTCTGAAAATCTACTCATGATCATATCTTCATAACGAAAATTCGTTTCTCATTCATATTTATCATGATCAAGGTCAATATCCGTCCGGTCAATTTCAGGTCAAAAACGCGCGCGCATGCGTACGTCCGCGCGTTAGCGCGCGCAAAATTAAAAATGCTCAAAATCGTCTCAAATTCATTTTGCATACGTTTTAGGCCATTTTAAGCATTTATAAAAATCGCGCACACGCACATGCGCGCGTTTTCGCGCGTAACACCATTACACAACATAGAATCGCCATTTTTTTCTTCCATGATATTTCCCATATTTTTTGAACAATTTGATACCATGTTTATCTCTTTATGACCATTAATAACAAGATGAGCATCCATTCAAGATAAATGTCCGTGCGCGCGAGCTCTTGTAATACATAGCATATATGGGCAAAAACATGCCTATACAAAATTCATTGTAACTCTTCAGAATGGATGGGAACTCCCAAATTTTTTTTCATATTTGGATAGATTATGAGTCGGAGATATGATTTCATGTCTCATTTGACCCTCAATTAACTCATGACGTCATCATAATGGCCTCCGAACTCAAAATTTCAATTTGCATATTATGACGTCAGCATATTTTTGGAAAATTGATTGTATCTCTGTAAATATTGATCGATTTTCTTCCAAATTTTGATATGTTCTAGCTGAGACAATTCTTTACAAATGCAGTCACCACGATTTTTCATTTTGACAAAGGCATCATGGCGTATTTTTGCGATTAAAGGAGGCATGTCAATTTTTCACATTTTGCGTGTATTCTCTATGGGACATGACTTTTTTCAAAACTGGATTCTACATTCCCGTCTTTCGCGAGCAATATCTCCGTCGTTTTAGTTTTGTTTTCGCTGAGCTTCGAGTATGTTGTAGCTGAGACAATAAGCTATCACTAGTGTGCCCTTTATTTTTCGATCAGATGCCGGGATCATGCTCATATTTCACTTGCAAAGTGGGATTTGAGAATTCCATTTTCCGTTCACGTGTAATGTCTATGTGGATTATTTTGGTATAGTGGTCATAGCACTTGCCTCCCATTCCGGCGACCCAAGTTCGATTCCTGGTGGGTCAATTTTTTTTTTTTTTTGCCGTCGTTTTAAATTTGATTTTATGATCTTCTTCGACTATTATAAGATATTATCATATACAATCACAAACAATGTAATAAAATGCCTAATTTGGCGTGTTATATCTATGGGAGAAGAATGTCAATCGTTTGAGTACAACCCTATGGGAAATCTGAGTCCTTGTCGTCTATTAATTTTTTATTCATAGTTGGATAGAGAATGAGTGGGAGATATGATTTCTTATAAAAAACTAAATCTAGAAAATGCATATTTCAATTTGATATTTAGATTTGAGGGTCAAACGTCAAATATACTGTACATGGTTTCTCTAAAACCATGCATCGTATAGACTAGAAATTTGGCACACTAATAGACCTGAATAAGAGGATTATTTCAAAAAATAAGGTCAAATCATGCCAATGTTATCTTAACTACTTAGTATGTCACTAAACATGTGTTGCATGCACTTGGAACAGCCCACCTATACTTGTTATTAACAAGTATTATATGTCTAGTTATTATTATTATTAGGCCTACTGAGAAGTTAAAGAATGATAAAAATGAAAGAATATATATAACTCAGTTTTGATGATGATCACATGCATCGCACTCATAAAAATTGGTGCATTCATGGAAATGTATGGTCCAGTCTTTTCAGCTATCTATTTTCATATTTAAAATAATTGGGCATTTTCAAAGTAAACCATTTCAGTTGAACATTTTTGTTCTGTAATGCTCTTCCAAACTGACATACGAAGGATCAAACAGCTCACAAATTATTTTTGATCTTTACCAGAACTCACCCTTCTTTTTAACCTTATATTAGCATAAAGGGTAGGGTCAAGCCAGATCGACACGTGCCAAGCCAAGTACCATTTAATAGAGAGAGTAGCTTGAATAGCACATTACACTGTGAGATCAAGCAAGAAGTATGACAATGTGAGACGATGTTAAATTGACAGTAGCCTACACCACGCGATATAATCATAAACTTGACAAAGTGAGTATATGTGACGCTCAAAACAACATAAATAGATAAACATAGCATTTACACGCTGCAAAACAAATCTGAGTAGACAAACATTTAACACCGGGATAGAATTATACCATACGATCTACAATTCAATGAAATGAGAAGCTTTGCATTTTAGAACAGCATGAATACCATACACCGTATCAAGAACATAAATGTGAACAAGTTATTAAATGATAACCCTTGATTAGCATATTCCTTGCAAAGATAGAACAAACTGCCTGCCTATACATGAAAACTTAATGATAGTTGCATATAATGCTATCACCAAACGAACAAGTGCATATATATAATTCGACAATAACTACCTGATCTGACTAAAAAGTCTTTTTAAAAATCCTTTTTTTTATAGTTCATCTACTTGATCAAGATTAAATGATTTTAATTGATTTTGGCAGTGACATGTTTGAGAGGACAACCAAAATTGAATTAATAATTATAACACCGGGCAAATCTGACTTCCCCCTTAGAAACGCTATTTTTTATTGGGAATACTCATTGTCTCACCATTTGAGTTTCTTCTCAATAAATACAACCGCATTTTCAAGGTTCAAAGTTCATTTTTAGCTAAATGTTTTTTTCTAATGTATTCCCACTTATTCAATTATACCATTAATACATAAAACAAAAATGATTTTTTTTTTTTTTTTTTTTTTTTTTTTTTTTTGTTTCTGTATGTCTCTCAAATGGTATACAGTTCATTTTCAACCATATCCGGCTCATGTTGATCGCCAGAAAACGATTCGTCAGCTTTAGCATAAAGACCATGCACTATGCCATCATCGTTCCCATCCGGCTCTCCTCGGTGCTTATCGGGCATTGCATACAGACAGCCGAAATCTTCCGAAGTGTCATTCCGAGGTCCATTTCCATTCCTATCGGGCGCGGCGTAAACTACGCTCAGCCTGTCGTTCTTGTTCGGGATGGTTCGCGGGCGCATCGGACTTACGTTGTCAACAGAAGCATAGGGTGCCATTTCATTGGTTATTACCTCGTAGTCATTCCGTGGTTCATTTTCATTCTTGTCGGGCATGGCGTAAACTACGCTTAATCGGCCGTTGTTGGTCTGCATGGTGGCAGCGGTTTCAAATGAAGCGTGGGGCATCATTCCATCTCCGTCCTCTTCATCAACCATTCCCTCGTAGATATTCATTGACATTCTAGGATTCAAATTTACAACAAGTCCACTCTGGTCTCCCCTGCAAACATTTAGAACAGGGGCCACCGCATTATTTGAAGCTTGTAACCCAAGTTGGGAACCCCCTGCAGCCGACGTCTCTGCGATTGAGGCGTTACTGATACCGAGGCCATTGATTCCCGTAGGTGTGCTGGTTGTAGCCAAAGACATCCTCTGTGAGGAAGTGAGGTCTTTCCGTTTCTCCTGGGCTCTGGATTCAGAATTTTGAATACAAATAACATTTTAATGATAATAATAATGATAATAAACTTGATTTATAAAGCGCTCAATATGAAATACCCTTATCACCCCGGTCATCGGATTCATTCACGCACAATGTGCACCATCTCCACTCCCTGGGGAATATCCCTACCATGTGGTCCCCGTGAAGGGAATATTGCAATTACTAACACAAAGATTGTTGTCATCCTATACTGTCCAGTTTCCCGTTTCTCTCCTGGATATGGAATGGCAAATGTAGATTAATGCATTGCCAAATTAGTGCCGTGTCGGGAAAGAACATTATATGTTTATGCTTATTTTTTTCGTAGTTCAAGCTTCGAATGCAGGTCTTACCGGACATATACTTAGCCAGGTACGGGTTCTTATCGGGAGAAGAAGGTCGGGATAGCTAGTTGTTTAATTTCCCGTTAATCTTTTTTTTTTCAGCTTAGTGATGTAAGAAATAAATCCTAAAGATAAACATGAATAATGCGTTTAAAATTAACTTTGTGCAAGAAAAGATAATTGTGCGTAGCTTTTCATTTTCGATTATTATGATGGATCCACCCATCTAAAAAAGGACGAAAAATCGAGAATAGCAACAAACCTTCTCCACATGATGAAGATGATGACAATGATGATTACGAGGATGATAAATGCAGCCACACCTCCACCAATCCCTGCATATAAACCTACACGTAAACAAATAACCAATGAGGATGGTAGGGTATATTCTTTGAAATGTTTTACTGATCAAAACCTACTCATGAACTGCAAAGGAATAGGGAGATGATCCTGGGCATTGGCAAGTTTTTAAGTGCCCTTTCGACTAGGTTGCCTATGTTCATTTTGTGACTGTTCTATACCCACCTACAAATAGAAACATCTCGGGATTATTATCAGATACTTGAATTATATTCATACAAACTATTTTTAGGAATGAGTTCTATCTAAGGATGTTTACCTGTAAGGCTGTAATAATTTGAATGTTTACAGTCCACGGCCTTTTGGATTTGTAACCATAGTAAATAACGTATTCCTGATAATTCAAACCATTGTGGTGAACTTTTCGAGCAGTTTACGTGATTCCAATCCAGTTATGAAGAAATGCCGAATCTTCTATTAACCCAGTATTTTATATTGCTGTAAATCTTAGTCATGTGATAAGTTGCTTCATTTTCTTTATTTCGTAGGTTAAGAGTGAATTCTGTAAATTTCCTTTATTTCTGTTCAGTATTATTATTTCCAACAAAAACCACATTACTATTGCAGTGGGAGGGGGTGTCTCTTCGTGCACCTTAATCGATCATCAACTCGAATTTTTCACATATTTTGCTTTGGACGCCATTTTTCGGTTTTAGACACATTAATTCAGTACATATTCAATGTGGATATTTTTTCTCGTAACATTATTAACAAAGAAAGTCCAGAATGGGTCGATCTACGGCCGGCTTGGAGTAAACCTATATCCCATCACATCGACGAGACCGACAATAGATCGAATCAAATGTTACGCTACCCCGAATGATCAATAATCAGCGGGTGTAAGGTCGGTTTGGAGTGTGTTTGGCGGTACGGTATGACTGAGGTATACCGAAACATTATCTTATGAGACTTTATAATGTCAATTTGATATTGGGATTTTGAATATATATATTTCTCACCTATGTTATCTCCTCTCCGAGGAAGAGCAGATGTTGCTTTAGGTGCCATAGATGTCGTTGATGGTGATGATGTGGCGGCTGGGTTCCCGTTATATGTTGCGAACTGGTGGTCGGTTGGAGTTAAATGTGATGTCGTTGAAGTCGATACGTTAGCTAAGAATAAACAATTGATTCTGAAATGAATGATTGCCTTGCATAAAATTAACATAAACAAAGGCTTATAGACCGGTATTCTCTTAAAATCTAAACACGATGCTGGGTTAAGACTTTTCTTCAAAATTGGGTTTGAGGTTTTATTTTTTATTTTGTTTAAGGTGTTTTTAGAACCAGGGTCGAGTTTCAACCATATGGCATATGGCAGAAAAGTTGCTGAAGAAAAAGGGCTATTACAATAAGCGATTGTTTGATAGCGTGATAGCCCGGGGGAAAGGGGAGAGGGTGATGATCACAAATTAAAACAAAAACGGATGATGGTGATGATGTTGATGATAATGAATAAGGGACAGGCGTACTGGTGGGGGGGCTTGGGGGCGCTAGCCCCCCCCCAAAAAAAAAAAAAAATTAAACCATGACTTATTTTCAATTCCATACAAGTGATTTATAAATGTTCATGATATCACATGATTTTCAACAAAATGCGCGTTTCTCCATTTCTGTTGCAAACTGACACATTCCCAAATAGCCAGGAAGAGCATATGTTTTTATAGTCACTAATGGGCCTTAGTGGACACTAACCGTAACACTAGTAGATAACCGTATATCCAGTTTAGCGAAGAGTCTGGATACCCGTTTGTTTTGGATGTGGCGCGGATCCAGGGGGGCAAGTGGGCATGGCCCTTCCCCCGCAAAGAAAAAAGAGAGAAAGAGAGAAGGAAAAGAAGGGAAAGGGACAGAGGAGAGAAAGGGAAAGAAAGAAGAGGAAGAAGAAAAGAAAATGGGGGAAATGAAGGAGATCGGGGGGCCGAAAGGGCCTTGCCTCCCAGGTGTTGCCCCATCAAAAAAATAAGAGAGAAGGCAGGAAAGGGAAAGAAAAAGGGAAAATATGAGATAAAGGGAAGGAAAAAAAGAGGAAGAAGAAAAGAAAAGAAGGGGGATATCAGTTGCAATTTTCCCGCCAACAAGTTGTGGATCGGGGGGCAAAAGGCCCTTGCTTCTCTCTCCCCCGCCCCTGCAAAAAAAAGAGAAGGGAAAGTGAAAGAGGAGAGCTAAAGGGAACAAAAAAGAGGAAGAAGAAAAGAAAATTGTGAAAAGAAGGGGAGATCAGTTGCGATTAATCCCGCCAACAACATGTGGATCGGGGGCCCGAAAGGCCCTTGCCTTCCCACTTTTGGAAAAGTAAATTAAAGAGAAATAGAAAGAGAGAAAGAAAGAAAGAATAGTGACCTGCCAGTGTCACAAAATAATGAGGTATCAAAATATGCTCATCTGACCGTCATTAAATGCCCATACCCCCTGAGCTTCCGGGGACTCTGCCCCTTGACCCCTGTCGGGGCTTTGCCTCTAGACCCCACGCCAACTACGCTCTACCTGATCGTAAATACTTTAGCCTCCCCCCACCCACTTTGAAAAACGTTCAGCGGGGCCTGCATGTAAGAGTGGGGTGATGCGGATTTTTTTTTTGTCTGCCAGCCCCCATTACGCCACTGAATGATGGTGAAAATGAAAATGAAAATATGCTGATGTGAATATGTCTGACACAGAAAATTTATATAAGTATACGGGAGTTATAAAATATAGTGATAGGTGTTTTATAGGAATCTGAAAATAATATTGAATATTAATTCAGCACTGGGAAAAGATCAAACAATGTACTCTGATAGAAACGCTTTCTACGTTTTATTGAGTCTGGGAGTGCATTCCATAAATCTGGACCATGATGTTTGATCGATTTATGCAGGATCAATAATTTAGGATTTATCAAATGAAAGTATAATGAAAAATTCTGGGGTATGTGGATTAGCAGGTTTAAAGTGGATGAAGTTTGTTTTATTAATATAAGGAGATAGTTTATTACTTTTAAACCAGTTTGATACTTTTGGTAATTCTAAATTGAGTGTATGAATAAGGGCATTCAAATTCTCATGAGAATAAAAAAATGTTGGTGTCGTCAGCAAATATAGTATAGACGATAAAAGGGATGATGCATTGGTTATATCATTAATATACAATAAGAAAAGAAGGGGACCTAATATTGATCCTTGTGGGACTCTGCATTTAGTGTAAAATAATCCGATGAAAACCCATCATGAACCAGATACTTGTTGCCGAAATGAAAAATAATGTCTAAATCACGAGAGAGCAACTCCTCGAATTCCATAAACATGAAGCTTTTTAAGCAAAATATTGTGATTTAGCGAATGAAATGCTTTTGACAAGTCCATAAAATCCCCATTGCATGTTTTTATTGGCCCTTGCATTTAATATATACATTGGAACCAAAGCTAGGTCAGTGGAATATGATTTTCTGAAACCATATTGATTTAAATTCAATATTTCATGTTAACTTTATCAATAGAGCACGGCTCACAATTTTTGAATATTTTGGTTTTGGAACATTCTTCCCATCTGAGGAGGTACAGTTATACAAAATGGAGGAATGTGAAACTTCGTATTGCAATAAAATAAAATAAAAATTCAAATGACTGAAAATTTGAAAGGGTGTATAGCTCTCCGAAGAGATATTGGGAATTGCTTAAATGCTTACCCTCAATGGCATTTTGAAAAATTCAATGTTCAATGTTTTTTGTTCGTCAGAAGATTCTTCTCGTTTACATTTAATGATCATGAATAAATTAAGATGTAAGCATGGAAAGCAGGAATGTCCAAAACTCGATAGGCGGATCTAATTAGGGGGTAAAGCCTCCCCTTCCCCATCGCATGAAACCAAGAGCTTCATAGTCTCTACACCGTAAGCTTCCCAAGGATCTTGGAATGTACGGTGGATCAAAATTATTTTTCCCCTCCCCTCTCTCTCTCTCTCTCTCTATCTATCTCTCTTCCGACACTTCTGGATCCGCCTCTGGTTACGGGTACATAGATATAGACGGAATCGATGCTCTTTTTGTTGTTGGCGTGACTGAGATATTGTAAATTCCGGTTAATATTCACAAATTTTAATGAGGTTATCATTTAAAGTTTGATGAATTTCATAAACGTAGCGAGTCGAAACTTGTACAATCATGAACCAGATTAGTGGTAAAATATTTTCTTGCTGTTTGAAGACGACAAAAACATGCAGATATTGAATCAAGTATGATGTTTTGTTTTAATTATTTTGTCAATGCTCGGTACAATTTAGTGACACATCCGCGTGGTTTAGATATATTTAGGATGGTATCATGGTACTCACTTGTAAAAACAGCGATGTATCCGTACCCACCACAGCTCTCGGTAGGGTCTCCTGAACATGGGGTCTGACAGAAAACATCTGATACCACTCCATGTCTAGTATAGTTTTCACTGGCTTCACCACAGAAACATTGAACTCCATTTCCAATGCCAGCGTATGTATAGTTGGCTGTGGTTGACTCATAACAAAACTGGATGCAATAGGAAATGCTCAAATTTAGAACGTCCGTTAATTTATCACCGAGTAAAACTCGATTATTCTGCTTGTCATTAAAGCATCCAAGAAAACCTTCCCCTGTATACAAATGAAATTAAAAGAAAATAGCATGATGGTATGGTATCAAACGCGTCCCACATTTCATTGCCTTAAATTGATTCGTTACAATACTCGATGTAATAGGAAATACTCATCAATGTACTGATTTCGCCAAGTAACACTCTGTCATTCATATTATCCTCAACACATCCGAGATATCCATCACCCGAGGAAGCATATAAACGCCTATCAATGCGACTACAGAAAGAAACATTGGTAATATAATACTATTTTGGCCACCACATATTTGGGCATCGATGAGGCCAAATATGTAGGTTATAAATCTTTATCAGTGTATACATGCAGCAAGCTCTTCAAATGAGTCATGCTAATTCAAATAAGGAGCATGCGATTTACCGAATGGTCATTCAGTTTAATTTTCTCTCGTATTAAAGAAATAGGCATTCAGAAATACGCGTACCAGGACAATAACCCCCTGGGCAATCACCCCCCGAAAAAATTTCCCTCCGAAAAATTACCTCCCCCGAGGAAAATTACCAACCCCCGCCCCCTCCAGGACAACCAAAACCAAGGACAACCACCCCGAGGACAATTCCCCCCTGAAATCACCCCTCCCCTGTTCGTTAAAGGGCAAGTCCAGCCTGATAATAAGTTAGTTTTAATAAAAGCAGTTTTTTCTGGGAGTAATTATCCTCGGGGTAATTTTCCGGGGGTGATTGTCCTCGGTGGGGGGTATTTTCCTTGGGGTGGGGTGGGGTAATTGTCCTCGGGGGGTTAACTTCCGGGGGGTAACTGTCCTTGAGGTAGTTTTCCAGGGGTAATTTTCCGGGGGGTGATTGCCCAGGGGGTAATTGTCCTAGAACCCCTATATTTCATTATCATATGAAATCTAAATAATCCGTGGAGAATGAGCATTATACGCCTACAGTATACTCATAATAGCTGGTCCTGTTGAACGATGCATCTTAAATCTAATGCACTTATTTAAAGCATGTTTGCTCTTCCATGAATTCGAATGACTGAAGAAAAGCTGAAGCCATCGGGATTATTTAGATTTCATATGATAATGAAATATAGGATATAAATATGAAAAGGGAAAACAAACCCGTACATTTGACACCGGGCAGTAATAGGCCTGAACAAATTAAGAAAACATGCACAAATGTCATACAATGAGTTAAAACAGATCCTCCAGAAGGTATGAACAAAAGAACAAAGATATTAACATAATGCTGTCATTATAAACATAATGGCCTTTATGATATCTGACTTAAGTTATATATTGACTTTCTCATTATCATTGCATAATTTTCTTAATTTTGTGTCATCGTATTTCACAAGCCAAAAGGTGGTAATATAATTTCACCAGAAAAAAGTTACCATGACACGAAGCTCCTCCTGCATTCGGGCATTCCATTTCCGATTGAAACAATGTACACTCTGACAAGTCAGTTACATCTGAAACATATCAAATTGTAAAGAACATTATATGAATGTACGATCCCATTGCAACTCCAGTCTCACAACAATATATTCAAATTACAATGGAAAATAATTATATTAAAATTTTTCTGCGTACAACAGAAACCCACTTAAGAGGGGCTTTAAAAAAGGTTGCGATACGAACAATAAAATATATAAAAATAATTTAATGAGCCTCATTAGTTCCTTACAAAAGTGCAATATTTTCCAGCTTAAATGAGATCTTGACACGTTGCGAACTAAAGTAAGCAATTTGTAACTTTTTCTGCCTTTGGCAATACGAACCAACATGACCCCTGGGTTTTCGAGGACCTGTAGCATACGCGTATATATATATATATATATATACACATATATATAAGTTGTAATTTATCTTCCTAGTAGTGGTAGGCAGACTAGGCAATAAGATTTTCAAAAGTATAACTGATATGTCTTTACTTTCATTACATTCCAGCCCTCTGGTGGGAGTTGAATTCTGTCCATAAGTTGTATTTGTTATTGTTCTGCTTGCTCCGGTGAATCCCAAATGTCTGCAGATAACAATGACGTCAAAGATACCAAGAAATGTTCCGCATGTTGTCTCCCATGTTCCATTGTCTTTACTGATCTCAACTGTACCTCGATCAGGCGTTGGACCACCAACAAGACGTACATCTGTTAACACACAAAATTATCAATGATGATGGTATACTTAAAACTAGCCAAGCCTAGCCTAGCCTACTGAATTGCTGACTTATTCTAGGCTTTTGCTAGCTTCAGATATCCCAACATTACGAACAAGTGCAGCTTTCCCGAGCTACGAACAGCAACTACAAGTTTTATTGCAATCTAATGCTTAATCAGTATAATAGGAGCTCGTAATTCCGTGGATAAATATTCATATTTTACTGTTCGTCAGAGGAATGCATATCGTGTGCCATTAAGTATCTTTCGCAGCTTTATTACGCCGTTGTAAACGAGGCGTTATTTTTTATTGCATTATTACCTGCGCTAATCAGGCCTGTTAAGGCAACAAACCCATACACAAGTTATTCAAAATATCGTTTGCACTCTTCATTTTACAATCACTTTTTGTACGATCTCACTTTAATATGGGGTTTCAGAGACCACATCATTCATTGATAAAGTCCTACGTCACGCAAATGACACCTCGTGTGTAACGTGCATTGGTTACCTGTTATGACACATCTGACCATGTGATTGCTGCACTGCGTCAAAAGAATCACCAGGAATACAAGGATGATATGGTGCCAATCCATGTCGAGTAATAATTACGAATCAACGTTGAATCTGCAGATTGAGATCGGGTTGAAGAAACAGTCCTATTCGTTATAATCTTGAGCTTATTTGGTAAAATAATAAGGTTGATTGTGATAATGGGATCACATTCCAACAGTACATGTTTTTATAATCCAAACCAATATATAAAAACAGGGTCGACGCTTAAGTGGGAAATATATGGTGCAGGAATGACACCTGTGAGAGATAGAAAGTATATAGGCCTATATCCCCGTCCACAAATGTCAGTGAATCAACTGTAGTTGCTACGTTTACTGTGATTGCATCAATATTGCATGAGGTATTTGGTCATTTGATGTCCTACACGTTACCAAGTAATTATGTAGAGAAGCCACTTCGAAGATCGTACTTTTTCTATTAAATGTCCCTAAAATATTAACGGGCGGATAAAGGTCATTTATACATTAAACTGTATAATTCATCGAGACGACTGCTGGATACGTGTTCTTGAAAGTAATGAAATCATTATTCATCAATCCATCGGCGTAACATGTACATTCTATAATACACAGGTACAGGGGCGGCGATTTATTTTCATGACCGGGGGGACGAAATGCGAGGGACGAGGGAGCATAGTGTAAACTGTTCTTACGTGATACCAACGGAATACAGATTTTCGACAATATTTACTTGTAAATTTCGAAGGATATTATGCGAGGGAGCGTGGCGACCGAGCGAGAAGATTTTTGTATTTTTATTGGTCTATATAAACGCTGCACTCTTGGGCCCTCCGGAGCCTAAAAGTGTGTTGCAGTCTTTAGTCAGTATTTGTTATACATTTTGTTTGTGTACTTGTTCAAATTTTCCGGGGGGACAATCCCCCCTAAAAAAAAATAGGGGGGCCCGGGATCCCCGAACACCCCCTGCCCGGGATTGCCGCCCCTGCACAGGTAGGATTATTATTTACAAGAAGGTGAGACAAAAGTTATTCGTAAAGCACCTCCATCACTTTGGCAGTAACTATTCTAAAATGCAGTGGGACGTGTTGTAAAACACCTATGGATATTTGGGGGTCGTTTGTATATCTGGTATCTCCAAATTCTGTGGCTTATAGCCCAGTTATTAACATCCCACACCCTATCGTCTCCAATACTTTACATACTTACTTGAAACATTTTATGAAGATTTTGGGTCATTCAGTGACCGCCAGAAGAAGCCGATAGTAAAGTGATGAAAGAAATCGTAAGTTACATCTTACCATACTTTCAGTATTGCCATTTCATAAGCTCAGACACTCTACAAATATATATTATTATTCTATTCGTAATTACCATATCCTCAAATCCATGTTCCAGTAAAGCTATGCTCTGCTTGGCTAGAATAAATCCGGTATTATCCACATTAAATAAGTGAAGATCCTGAACAAATGTCCCTCTCAATTAATACAACAACGATACGTAATCATATTACACGCTCTCACAGCTACTACAATGACCAGATGAATGCAGTATGAACATGAATACAGTGAAGAATTTTGTAAGATTCGATTATGACTTTGTGAACGCAAGTTCACAGGCGACTAATCATGCTGAAACCCCTTCTTTGCTTCGCAGACTCTGTGAAGCAGGGCCTTGTTCCATTAAACCTGCCATCAATAACAAAGTGCGAAAATTATATGACAAATCTGCTCTCAACCAATCGAATGCGATGATTTCAGTAGCTTATAACAGTTTTTTTGTCACTTGTTATGGATAACACATTTTGTGAAAGAGGGCCCAAAACCATGTTTGCATGTTATTCCGGCACTCCTTATTTTCATTTCACAAAGGAACAGTGTTTTGTTTGATTTCTATAAATGTACTGAAAGAGTATTAAATTAATAATGGACAGCATTAATCATTTTCAGAGTCGAGTTCCGTTTTCAGGTTCGTGCATGTATGCAGAGTTGATTTTATTTAAACGTCAGGTAAAACGGAATGTTTTAACATGAACATTTCTACAAGATTTCCTATATCATTCTTGTTCGGGAATACGTAATTCCTATATCACACAGATGTATTGCAGTTTGTAATCAAAGTTTTCATATCGAATAAGCACCATGTGGAATACATGTAATACATCTGAACCATTGGTATCTTTGAGTATAGATGAAAAATACACTTATAGACTGCTAAGCTATTACATCATTGTAATAGAGATGCATCGTATTTTGTAGCAAATGTTAATGTTCAATAAATGGATTGTTACTGTTACTCTCTCTCTATCTCTCTCTCGCTCTAAGTCTATGTCTAGATTTCTTTCTCTCTTTCTCTTTCCTTTTCTCTTTCTCATTCTTTCTCTCTCTCTCTCTCTTACACTTTTCATTCTCTCTCTCCCTCTCTCTCTCTCTCACACACACTCTTCTCTCTTTCCTCTATTTTTCTCTCTTTTTCTCTCTTTTTCTCTCTCTTTCTCTCTCTAACATGAAAACGTAAAAAATGAGTCTCTACCTGCTCTATTTACGGCCATGATGTAACAATGACAACTTCGGACGGATAATCTGATATAAAAATAGAAGAAAAACATATATGTTATCGTCCAGGACAGCGTTACACGAAACTGTCATAAACACAAGTTTGCCGACCTCCCATGTAAGACAGTTTACACACATTTCAATGGGATGTCGGCGAACTTGTACTTACGACGCTGTCGTGAAACCATGCCCCAGGCCCTATTATGTATCCCGACCGATCAAAACCACAAAGAGCAAAAAGGTAAGAATGTGATTTCCCCGAGGAACAGATTTCTTTTGTTTCACTGATATGCATGTATACATGAACGTGTATGTATACTCTACTGTAGTAACCTACAAAGGCTATGTTGGAAAGATTGGAATCTCCAATCTCGGGTGAACAAACAAAAAACATCATTACAACATTTAAACGATAAATTAGGCGACATAATTATTGTAGGTATCCATATCTTATCGGAGATAACTTGACGCGATTGCATGGTGACAGAAGCTGGAAACAATTGGCATGGCTAGGACAGGTAGATTATGCAGTACAAACGAACTGATGCGTGATTTGGCAAGACATTAATCCACATTTGCTCTCCATACACAGGAAAGAAATGGGGACCTGTTAGAACGACGAAGGCTTTTGTGGTAGACATTGCCATATGCCTTCACGGTGACCATATTTTAAGAAACACGCCAGGGAGAGGAATATAGTGCACACTGTGCAATGCGGTGTACGTGAATAAATCTGATGACCGGGGTAATAATAATATCTGCAAAGCGATTAGAGACTGTATTCCGTATTAAGCACTACATAGATCCGGAATTTTAATTATTATTATTATTATTACTGAGAAGTTTTAGAATGATAAAAAAGGCATCGCACATAGAAATTGGTGTATCCATGGACATGTTTGGTTTAGTCTTTTCAGCTATTTCTTTTTATATTTAAAATATTTGGGCATTTTCAAAGCAAATCTTTCAGGGGAATTTTTTTACTGTAATGCTCTTTCAAACTGACATACATATGGTGAAACATATCACAAATTATTTTTGATCTTTATCAGAACTCACCCTTCTGTTTAACTTTAAAGACCATCTCCGAACTGAAAGAAAAATGGATAAATCATATCTCAAATTGAAGCTTATGAGCCATAGAATACGGTAATTGCTATTATATACCTCTCTTTAGGAATCTAGCCATCTGATTGGTCGAAATTGGAGTCGTGATTTTAGCCATGCTCGTAGAGAAACCAACAATGCCAGTAACGGTCAATAGTTCATGAGAAAGATGCCCGTTTGCTGAGATCCCCATTGGTTTACGTGTAAAATGTGTCTTTGTGAAAGCGCGGATACCATACAGTGTGTGTGCGATTTGGTCGCTTAGTGTGTGTGATTCCTGAATGATCATAACATTCAGGAAACTTTTCAGCGAAGATTAACAGACAGCGTCTAAGATTTTCTGTGATGTTTTAACAATCTTTATTCAAGAAAAGGATAAGGCAAGAATTCTTTGTAGAATTTTGTGTGAATTCGGTATATAAAAGATATATGGACTGCTTTAATATTCGAGGCATAGCTGATTCTATACTGGCTCAAGGGGACGTTGCATCCTACCATGATCCCCGCGGCGCGCAGCGAAACAGCTATGCCTCTCATAGCAGTCAATAAATACTATTTGCTCACAAAGTGTCATGCAGAGGAGAAATAATTGTTTGAAAGCTTGAATTTAAGAGCATCAAAGCCCGGAAATAATCTCACGAAAAACAGAAGACGACTTGATGACGTCAGCATATGTAGAGGCTATAGCCACCGGTTTCTTCTTCACTTATGTTTACGTGCTGTCAACATTGTATGTATATTACTTTGTTTTTAGTTTTAGAGTCTTAAATTATAATATTTCAACGAATTACAAATAAATTATTGAACAGCTCTATTGTTTCATTGCATCTTTATTAGTAAATTAGCTAAACAAACTTCAAATAAACTGATCAGATTCTCTGAGAAGTTTATCCGAGTCCGAGGCTATCATGGGTTGATCTACGGACGGTAAATATACGGCAATTTCTGTAGTGTAGGATGGGGGTCGTGTGTCCGGACACTCTTTTGCCTTTGGATTTAACAAAAAAATATTTATTAAATGGCACCGACCATCAAGAACATTTGTGCTTTATAATATTTTCAAACATAATTCTCAAACGAATTGTGAAATATAACTTGTAAACTTCTTAAAAATCAAATTGTCGTTTTATCCGGCTAAAAATGCAACCTGTCGGGGCACATAACATCTGGCACCTGGGTACTGTAGTACAGGCGCGATTCAAAACTTTCATAAACTTCCCCAATTTTTTTCAAACAATTACTCGCGCACATGCAATTGTTATATGCATGGCTGGCCGGTCGTGACGTACAATCGAGCTGGCTTCTCTACACAGGGTGACGTCATGACGATAGCGGCTTATTTGTCAGCTGTTTACCCCAAATTCAGAGGGGGCTGAAAATGAAGCCTATATCTGTTTATTGTTCAATAACGAAATGAAACATAAGTTTTATGTGTATATTTGTGTATACAACGTCCAATCAGCTTTCCATTGATGTATTATTAGTTGTATTTTCATCGGAGAAGTTCTTTAACAAAATAATGAGATCTACCTACCAGACATATTCACATTAATATTGCTATTTTCATTATTATTTTATTTTATTGTTATTAATAATAAAAATAGCAGTGTTAGAAGTATCATTAGTAGTAGTGGTAGAAGTAGTAGTACTATCACCATCATCATCAATATCAAAAACGGTACGAATTGGCGTCACCTGTGCCTAGGAGGGGAATTGCGTCGAGACTGAATTACTGGATCCTGAATAGATACTCAAATAAATAGTTAAGATATATAAACAAATTAATGAATAAACAGATAAATAATAAATTAATAAATAAATGGAGAAAAAGACAAACGCTCACATGGCCTATCATTGACAGGAAGTAGGGGTCGCCGTAGGATTATAGCGCGTAGTCATAACTTTTTCATTTCTAGTTTCGCCGTAGCAATTAATGAATGAATGAAATAAATAAAGAAATAAGTAAATAAAAGTTACGCTCAATAATAAAGTCCTCACGTATTGCGCCATCAACAATGTCGTAATCGGAAGCATCTACTCCACGCGCTAAATAATCAATATAATACATGGTCCTGTTATCTGCTGTCCATGTAATCCAGCTGTTTTTTGAACCAGACTATATCACTACGCCCAACCCCCCAATCTTGCCCACTGTTCCTTATTAATTAAACCCCTTAAAACGAAGTAGGTAATAAACACTCCTTTTGTATCCCCTTAACCCCCCTTCCTGGACCCCTCCCCCACCCCCCTAGCCCCTAATCTTCCAGGCTACATGACTATGCCTTCCTCTTTTCATCACCCTTAAACAATACTGCCCTCTGTTCATTAATAATAAAACCCTTAAAACAAGTAGGTAATATACACTCCTTTATATCCCTTACCCCCGACCCCCTCCCGAGCCCCTAATCATCCAGACTACATCACTACGCCCAACCCCCAATCTTGCCCACTGTTCCTTATTAATTAAACCCCTTAAAACGAAGTAGGTAATAAACACTCCTTTTATCCCCTTAACGCCCCTTCCCGGACACCTCCCCCACCACCCCCACCACTCTAGCCCCTAATCATCCAGGCTACATGACTATGCCTTCCCTCTTTTCATCACCCTTAAACAATACTGCCCTCTGTTCATTAATAATAAAAACCCCTTAGATTCAATAACCAGGGTGTCACTTTAAAATCCGCCTGTGCGTGCCCATGTGCACGGCCGTATGACACAACGTATGTATTATATGCATGTAGAGCTGTTAACTGAAGTTAGAAACCCAAAATAATAAAACACACTAAAGTATAGGATAACCGAACTTTCAACTTTGTTTGGGTGACATTTCCGAGCATCCGAATGCTTCCGAAGACGTTGCTTCCAAGACCTATGATGCCGAAGATGACGTTCTGTGTGACGTCACAGGTCTACTAAATAAAATAATAAAATTCACTTTTGGCTCAGATATATACTGTTTCGTATGTTTTTCAGCGTTTTAACCCTCTTGAAACCATTCTAAGGCGTTCCATGCGATACAATGTCAAAATGTTGGCTACAACATACATATCTGGGGCATTTTAGGTCATTACCTGGTATTTTACTACGAAAGTAATTAAGAGTGTTCCGTTAAAGCCCTAGTCGTGTGGTGCGCCACCTACCGGTGGTTCCGGGAACATTGCGTCCAGAATCTGGCCGGTTCTTTATAACAGGAGTCTTCAAGCCGCCGAAGATGGCGTTATCAACGAACTCATACGCCCACCAGCTCTATGGACCAGCTTTAGATTTTTTCCTAATTTAAGGATCACGCCATCTTCGGCAGGCAGTAAGTAAGGGGGAGGTCGCATTGCGTTGGTGTGGAGGAGATCAAAATTAAATCGATGCCATACCATTTGATAAACCAACCTGAGAAAAGAACGAAGGAAATGAAAAGTTCATATGATGAGAGAGAAACATAATCAACATGACTGCAAAAGACCTGTTGGGTTTCCCATATAAATCATGTTCGGATTACGTAATACGTTATCGCAATGTTCACTCGTTTCAATAGGTGACGGACAAGGTTTTTGTAATTGCCTTGGGATGTTTTCCGAAAGCCGTGGCGATCATGTTTACAAAAAGTTAAGAATAGTTCATACTCTACAGGAAACCGTAAATGCCTATAAAAAGTAGATGCATGAAGACTACTGTTTATTTGATTATGTAGAGGAATGGAAAACCACTGTTTAATGAGGCATAACATGTTTTTTTAATCGCTACAATGATAGAATAAATTGCAATGTCTCTGCAAATAATATACAAAGGCGAAAAATTTGTCGAAATGTTTTTTTTTTATTGCAATTTTTAGATCGAAAAATAATACATTTTAATCTCTCACCGTAATGCCAATTTAAGGATTCTATCACTTTTTTTTTAATTCCTAGTATCAAATGCAATATAGTCATGAAACAAAAATGAATGCAGTGTGTGCAGACATTTTTGCCCTATCTGCTCGTGTATCTGGTATATTTTATAGGGCTCTGAATCAAAGTTATTGAGCTAAACCAAATGTGGAATAATTGTCGCGAAAGAGTAAAGCTAATTAGTGATATGAATTTTTTTTTTTTAAAGCTTGGTTTGTATTTGGACTCACACATGTCTATATTTGTTTTAAATATTATAAACGTAGGCTTAAAGAGAAAGACCAGTTCTGGTCATGCGATTGCATTGTGAAAGAAACGTTGTGGAATCGATCAGAAAAGTTTGATCATCTAGCATATAAGTATTGGTGTGTACTGCAAGGTTCTGGAATCATCAAAATGATAAGAAATTTGGTCTATTTGGTCCCAATAGATATAATAATTTACCAAATATATCAATTTGTAGGCGGTTTCCCGACTTTCCCGGCCAAATTTGTATCATCACGTATTAGTCAAAACATATTCTTTCACATGATTGGTAATGAGAGCTTCCATTTCATTTTTTTGAGAGAGGGGCGTTTCCAAAACTGGTCTATACCTTTAAATTGTTGTATTAACACATCGGTTTGAGCCAAGAAGGCGTTAAATCTATAGGTCCATGAACACGTATATATAGGAGTTGATGCCCTTCTGGCTCTCAACATAATATAGATATGCACATGTATTTGAATACGTGTGTATCATGTTTTTATTTGTATGCTTATATTTGTATTCGCATGCCTGTAATGTATTCGGAAATATAATATTTATATACAATATATGTATATATATATATATATAAATACTAATATGCGAATGTACCTGTATAAATATGTATCTGCATTTACGTATACTTATGAGAGTGTATTTAAAAACAAGTTTACAGTGACAAGAGATGGGCCTAAATGAGATTTTCGTTTATCTAATAGGCTCTGTTTATGACTATAGATTTATATTTGAAATTGTGTGTATATATGGGCTTACTGCCGAGAAATAATGCGTAATGTATACCACATAGACTATCATAGTGAGGTTATGGAGTGTGGACTTACATCTTGTAGGTGTGTAGTAAGAGTCTTATCTGGATGAAGACAATAAAGTGGTGCCAAACCCGGCAGGACTCTTTCATTCAAACCAGAGGGTAACCTCTTCAATCCCATCGTACCTGCATACACGAGCAAATTGGAATGCATACAGACACTTAGTTTGGGAATAAGGGTTTTGTTTTCCTCTGTTATTGATTTGCAAATCGTAAAACAAGGTTCACATTCAGCACCGTCATGAGATCAATAAAAAAAAGGAATAAGAAGATATAAACTTTATCTATAATTTCATGAAAATAGGTAATAGTTTTTTTCCGAATTGTATGTTTTTTCTTGAAGATTTACCGACCCAGAATCTCCCAGCTACGTCGCACTTGGCATCGTAGAATCTAGTTTCCGTCCTGTCCTCCTCAACTTCAACCAACGTCTCGATAGTTCCTGTCTCCCAGTCGAGAAATCCTATCGCATGACCCGCTGCCACCATAATACTAGTCCAGAATCTGGCCGGTTCGTTATATTCCCTACACACTTGATTCAAGCCGCCGAAGATGGCGTTATCAACGAACTCACCAGCCCAGCCGGGCGTTCTAATCAGTGCTATTGATTAGGAGAGTTTGGCCAACCCGGTTCGAGTTGGACACAATATGGCGACTACTGTTTTGTTGGGCAGGCACAACACATAAGAATATACGCCATGTTGTTGAAACCAAGTTGGCCAAACTCTGTGTATATATGGCTCTGATTCTAATTCGAGGATTACGCCATCTTCGGCTTGCAGCAAGTAAGTGGGGCAGGTCGCATTGCTGGTGTGGTGGAGATCAAATTAAATAGGCCAGATTCTAGACTGCAGGTATTTGGTCATTTGGGGTCCCACAAACTCGGACATGGACAGGTTATGCTTATCCGGACAGTTGATTTAAAACGGTAATTTGGAGAAGGTTACTTGTAATGCTTCATAAATCTGTATATGCTTATGCTGGGAAATATTTTATATATACATATATATATATATATATATATATAATATTATAAATAAATATACGGCCTATATGCTTGGGGATAAAAAATAACTTGTTTGTGGTAAACGAGAAGCTTATGATATTAGTAAATGATATATCGATCACCAATATTGACCTGCATGCGCTGTCTTTCCTACTAACAGCCAAATTTGGATGCCTAAGCTATAAAGCATTGAAGCATTCAACTCTCAGTACTTGCTATATTGTTTCCAGCATTTATTACAGCATGGATAGCCACAACCATCGATATGTACTTGAGATATAACACAACTCCTTTTGTGATAAATGAGTAGCTTATGATATTGGTAGATTGTAGGATATCTCATTCTCACCTATCTTGAGTTCCACGGTCTTCCCCGTCTCGGGATTGTATCTGTAGACGGTATGTCATAAGATATCGACATAGAGAAGGGTTCCTGAGGCTTGGTCCCAGTCTGAGCGACTTTGACAGACATTGTAGACACCGCAGACCGCGGCTAAGTTGAAGTTGTTTGCTCCTCACTCAAACAACACAATATAGGAACATGTTCGACGTATTAAATGCTTCTTGGCAAACGTACAGTGTAGCCTAAATTTATCGTACATTTTATAGGGCACGTGTTTTGTCATTGACGTGGTAGAGAGGGTCTGAATGCAGTGGTGAGGTTGATTGGGCATTAAGCATCCAAGAAATTGAAGAGTACAAACACATATTTTATTATATTGTGTAGTATTCATATGAGAACCACGTTCTTCTTTTAATATGACCTTCCATGCTTGAAATGCTGGTATGCAAATGCATATTGCGATGTTATTATTATTAGCAAGTTCCCCTAGGATTTATAAAGTTCTCAGCTGTGATTTTTTTTTGTCGTTGGCTGTGGTGTTACACACAATAGGCACGAACTTATTTTTCATGACATTTTAAGTGATGGCCGAGAGCTTCGCTGGTGGCAGAAAAGAGGGGACTATTTGATTAAAATACAATGACACATATTCAGATCATCGCTGATAATTTGTCGATGTGTAGACGTGAACAGATTTACAAGAATTACTATTCACTTGCACGTCATGGGGTCTTGAATATAGTATTATGGAACGCTATGTGTGTCAGTACTGAGAATATACGACACCTCATTCCTTCTAACGAAGAGAATCTAACATTATCAAAGAAATTATATTAGATCTGAAATTTATTGTTGTCCTATGACTGAAATTACTATTGTACTTGTCAACGAGATCTTGATCACAACAACATTTTGTCTGTGTGTAGGCCTATACACCCCTGGGGGTTCAAGAATGTAGATATCAACGAGTCAATATAAAGGAGTTTAAAAAAACCTCAATTAGCGGCCATATTACATTTAATTGGGATCAGTTCATTTTAGAGTTGAACCCACTCCAAAATCATAATTGATTCCACTAGTTCGAGCTTGAATTTCCAGTCTAAAATAATTGATCTTTAATGTCACTCTCCTGTCCAGAAAGAGAGAGAGATAGAGAGAGATGGGTGGACTTTTCTATGTGTGGGTCTTATTAGTGAAAATGATAATACAAATATTTATATTAAATAGTAGTATTTGCTACAAAATACGACATATATCAATTCATCGACTATTACAATGATGTAACAGCTAAGCAGACTATATTTATTTATTTCTATAATAAAGTATACTATTAGTTCAAATTTATTACACATTTTCGAAAAGGGTTCTAATTCGAGTTGGAAAACTGTGATTACAAACTGCTATACCAATCGAGGCCTGCTTGTGGTGTCTGTGTGATATACAAATTACGCATTCTCCAACACGCATGATATAGGACATTTTATAGAATTATTCATGTAAAAATCATTTATAGAAATCGAACAACAGACTGTTCCTTTGTGAAATGAAAAGAAGGAGTGCCAATATGACATGCAAACAGTGAGCTGGGCCCTGTTTGATCAAACTGGGTTATCCATAACAAGTGACAATGGCTGTTATAAGCCATTGAAAACATCGTATTTGGTGGTGGAGAGCAGTTTTGTCATGACGTGTTTGCACTTTGTTATTGATAGCAGGTTTTATGAAAGATGGCCCTCCTTCACAGGGTCTCCGAAGCAAACAAGGGGAATTAAACAATTAAGCCGATATGATTACTCGCCTGCGAAATTGCGTTCACAAGGTCATAATCAGATCTTACAAAATTATTCACAGTATTCATATTCATATTGCATTCATCTGAACATTAAAGTAGCTGTAGGCCGGTGTCGTGGCGAGATGTGTCTTAGCGAAATCACGTCTGTACAGACGCATCTCGCCTGGCGAGCTGCGTCTTACAGACACATCTTGCCGCATTCCCCCGGCGAGATGTGTCTCCTAGATCGGCGAGATGAGTCTGCGATTGGCGAAAAGTGTCCACTGGCCGATCGGCGAGATGAGTCTGCTAGCGATTGGCGAAAAGTGTCTACTGCAGTACTGGCCGATTTGTTTTACTTTCGTGTCCCATCTAAAGGAACTAGATGTTTTTTTTCCTTTACATGATGATGATATTGTCTAAAAATATATTTAATAACGTTCCTAAAACCCGTGAAATGCAAGTGCATTTATTGCATCATAATTTAACCATTTAAAAATAACTATGCACGCTGCTGAGGCAGATATCATTACTTACTATTCCTAGAAACTTTGAAGTTAAACAAAAAATGTAACAGGTGATGTGGGAAAACTTTTTTAAAAATTGTATTATATTATCTTGTATTTATTAAATATTTTCTGCCTATATGACAGTGAGAATATGATATAATACATAACTCAACTGTTATTGTATATATTAAAATTTTGAATGTCTAAACTGCAGAGCATTTGACGAGGCGTAATCATGTGATGTGCGAAAAGAATGACTGCTGATTTGTGAAATGTTTCCTTTATAATAGTTGTAAAATGATTATTCTATACAAATTAAGATATCAAAAAGTTATATGACAGGAGGGGGAAGAGGGGGAAAGGAGAGAGAGAGAGAGAGAGAGAGAGGGGAGAGGGTGAGAGAGAAAGAGAGGATGCAATGTTGATATTTGAAACACCTTTGATGACTGTACTTAAAAGGCAAGATTTAGAACAAAAAATTAGAAACAAAAACACAAAAAATGCCCCCCATGTTTTCGAGTGCCCCCTTTTACTTCAGATACGGTGCCCCTGTTTAGAAACAAATATGTTTCCGATCCCTCCGGGGGCACGCCCCCAACACTTTTTCAAGTACCCCAAAGTTCCCCTTTTACAGAGGAAAATGTCCCTTTACTTCCTCTTCAAATAAATAGCCCTTTTAGTTTGACATATGACCTTTTCCTTGTTCATATAATTGCCTTTTGTCCTTCTGATAAGTGACACTTTTCCCCTTCTTACAAATGCCCCTTTTCAACTGTGTAAATGCCCCTATTCAAATCTGACATGTGCCCGTTTTCCTTTTTAATAAGTGCTCCTTTTAATCTCTGATTAGTGCTCCTTTTTACTATTCACAAGTGATCCCTTTTCCTTTCTTACAAGTGCCTTTGTTCCTTTTTATTAAGAGCCCTTTCCACGTCTCATAAATACCCCCTTTTAACCTCTGATAGAATAATGCCCTTATTAAAATCTGATAGATGCATGCCTCTTTTCCTTTGTAATAAGTGCCCCTTTTTTCCTTTCTACGTAACATGTGCTCCTAATTTAAAGCGACTAATAGCATTTTTTCTCGAGTGTTCACCCTCAAACTCATTGCCATGTTCTCGCATATTTTCAGTTGCTGTAAATTATGTAACTACATCATGTATTTACAAATCTTTTCAGTCTTTCATGATGAGATTGTGGTTAAAACCCCATCAGGATTGGATTTGTCCTCTTTAATTGTGTCCTCATAAATCTTACAATTTTTGCTCGCTCTCATTGCTCACTCGAAAATGGAAATTCAGACCATCACACCCAGCCGCAAAATCATAATAAACAGTGAAATCATCCCTGATATTGAAATGTATCAATCACAATAATTATAAGGGTACATGTGTATACCAATGTTTGAAAATTGTATATTTTTGCTTTGAGGTTATCTTTTAAGTGCCTCTTTCTTCAAGAAAGTGCCCTTTATGGTGCCCCCAACTTTTAAAGACGCTCCGCCACCCTTGTACCACATTATGTTTTTATTTGAATATCGTGGGCTTTTCCGATACAATGTTGCTATATCATGTTTATTACTTAGCATTTCCTGGTCCACTGTGATGCGAGTCTTTCTGTGCTACGGGTCATTACGACTTAAAAAAAATTAATCCTGAAGCTTAATAAATAGCACTACTTGCTACCTACAGGACATGAATATCGAATTATAAAGATCATAATATGTTTGCAAAAATTTAATGAAATATGATACCTAACACATTATATATTTTAATGAATTGTACTGCTCCAACTCAGACCCCCAGGCGTGGATCCAGGGGCCGAGTGGGCCTCCCCGCCAAATAGAGAGAGAGAAAAGGAAAAGAAGGGAAAGGGAAGGAGAGAAAGGGAAAGTTAGAAGAGGAAGAAGAAAAAGGGGAAAAGAAGGAGATGGGGGCGAAAGGGCCTTACCTCCTAGGCTGTTACCCCCCATAAAAACAAGAGAGAAGGAAGGAAAGGGAAAAAAAAAAAAAGGAAAAGAGGAGATAAAGGGAAGGAGAAAAAAAAGAGGAAGAATTAGAAAAGAAAAGAAGGGGATATCAGTTGCAATCTTCCCGCCAACAAGTTGTGGATCGGGGGCCCTTGCTCTCTCCTCCTCCTCCCGCCAAAAAAAAGAGAGAAGGAAGGGAAAGAGGAGAGCTAAAAGGGAACAAAAAGAGGAAGAAGAAAAGAAAGGTGATTAGAAAGAGGGGAGATCAGTTGCGATGAATCCCGCCAACAACGTGTGGATCGATCAAGGGGGCAACAGGCTTCCTCCCCCAGCAAACCTAAAGAGAGAGAAGTAAGGAAATGGAATGGGAAAGAGGAGAGAAAGTGAAGAAAAAAAAGAGAAAGAAGAAAGGTAGGAGAGATCAATTGCGTTTTTCCCGCCATGCAACAAGGTGAGGCTCGAGGGGGGAGCTTATGGGAGGGGGCAATATAATTCAAACATGGTTTATTTCTAGTTCGATACCGGTGATTTACAAATGTTGCTGAAATGATCGACATAGTTTTCCGAGATTTTTCCTCACTTTTTAGTAAATTATAATTGTTTATGCGTTTGTTGGAAAATGACAAATTCCTATATTTACAGTCAGGCAAGAAATGTGCTTATTTAGAGGCCTAAATGTCAAGGCCTGAGGAACGGGGGCTCGGGGCCTCGAGCCCCCCACCTTTTTGAAAAAGTATATTAACGAGAAATAGAAAGAAAGAGAAAAAGAAAGAAAGAAAAGTGACCTGCCAGTGTCACAAAATACATAAAAATATGCTCATCTAACCTTGATTAAAGCCTCAAACCCTGAGCTTCCGGTAGCTCTGCCCCTGGATTCCACCTAGGCCCTAAGGCGGGCCCCTGAATGCTTATCTGACCGTTATAAAATGCCTAAAACCCTGAGCTTCTGGGGCTCTGCCCCTGGACCCAACGCCAATTAGTGTCCTGCCAGTGTCAAAAATAAGGTATCAAAATATGCTCATCTGACCTTAATTAAACGCTTAAAACCCTGAGCTTCCGGGGGCTTTGCCCACACGACCCAACCAATGGCACTAAGGTGGGCCCCTGCATGGATGCTCATCTGACCTCATTTATTCCCTAAAACCTTAGCTTGGGGCTCCGCCCCTGACCCCACGCCAATTAGTGTCCTGCCAGTGTCACAAATAAGGTATCAAAATATGCTCATCTGACTGAATTAAATGCCCATACCCCTGAGCTTCCGGGGCTCCACCCTTGACCCCGCCAATTTACGCTACGCTCTACCTGATCATATATACTCATATATAGCCTCCCCACCCACTATGAAAAGCATTCAGCGGGCCTGCATGTAAGAGTGGGGTGATGCAGATTTTTGTCTGCCCCCCCACCATACCCTTTTCCAGCACACAAACACATTAGGCACTCTCTGGAAGGGCCCACCATGCATTTGCTATAAAAGTAGTCCACCATAGGGATGTTGCGAAGTGGTCATATGATGCACTTATATAGGACTACTTTTTATATCTCGACATGCGAGTTCCTCCAAAATATGGGAGTTTGCCCCCTGGGTAATATATGGAGGAATGTGAATGAATGTATTATACATGTACGTGTTTATTCAGCTCTCGTATCCTTCGGTCAACTTTCATTCACACATGTTATCCTAACTCATTCATTTGTAATTCATTAATGACATCTACTATAAATCAGTGCATTCAATCTACTTCCTGTATTCCCTTCCTTTTTCTCATCCTTTCACAATCACATATTCATTATGGGCCTTCCATTCTGCCTTTCACAATCATACGTTTCACCCAACAATTTTTCACAACCCACCCTACACTCTTCCTTTGGTCTATATTCTTCACCACACATTCTGGACTACATGTACCTTTAACTACCAAGACATATTTATGTGAAATAATGATGGCAAATTATACCGTATCAATCATGTATTCATCCCTAATTACATTTAATAGAAAAGTACAACAATTACTTAATGGTATTGATATTTAATTTAGAAAACGAGATTGAATTTTTGTAATAAAAATGGCTTTGTATGCAAAAAAATGTGCAATATAAAACTGGAAGTGATAGATTGAAACACAAATTATAATATAATATGTACATCTTTGACTGCGTAATTCCTTGCACATGTGCAGTGGTAAATTAAGTTTTCATAGAAAATGGTGCATTTATATAATGACTAATGATTGGTAAAGAGAAGTCACAAGGAAATTACCTACATTGTAGTTATATTGGAGCCTTGTTATATGAGGGCCCAAAACCAGAATACAAAGAAGTGGGACCATCAAAATTACATTTGGATAATTATAGTGTTTATTATAACGAGGTTCCACTGTATTTAGATCAACGGTACATGCCCACATTTTAAATGACGGGGCAGCCCGAGCACAGGTGCAAACTGCTATCGTCTGACGATTGATGCCTCCTTCTACAGCCGTCAAAGCCTGGGCCTAGTTACCAATGAAAAGAGCTGGATTGGAAGTCCATTTGAATGCTGCATGAAAAGAAAAAGGTGCAAACTGCTATCGTCTGACGATTGATGCCTCCTCCTTCTACAGCCGTCAAAGCCTGGGCCTAGTTACCAATGAAAAGAGCTGGATTGGAAGTCCATTTGAATGCTGCATGAAAAGAAAAAAGAAAATTCAAATTCATCAGAAATCACGGAACAAGAACATGTCTGGCACATTTTGATACAATTGACATCTTTTGATGCAATTTGGAACATTACATGTATAAGGACATATTCAACAAGTAACATTCCAATTTCCTTTTTTGCTACCAGAACTAGAGAAGCTCAAAGCTCCCACTTATGAAGAAATACATCTAAACCTGTATATGTGGATATGTCATCGGACTGCGGATCACAAGGTCCGCTGTTCGAGTTCCGCTGCATCACCAATGTTTTTTAGTAAGACATTAATCTACATTTGCCACACTCGACCTGGGTGAGGTAAATGGCTGGAATTAATTCCTTGAAATGCTAGAGCACCGTAATGGTGGCACAGCTAAAGCCGGTTAATAATTTCTAAATTTGGAAGCGCATAGAGATGTTTAAAATGTGATATGCGCTACACATTTCTGCTTGTACATGAATATATGCAAGTATTGCACTTTTTGATGACATGCGCATACTAATTGTAATTGTTACACCTTACAGGTATATCGGATTTCGACGAAAATGGTATCAGAATGTGCATAAGACTTGCAGCGAAATCTCTGAAAATGTGAGGTTAACCATACTTGACTGGAACCATCCGTTAATAGAAAGTACATGTAATATTTAAATATGTTTTTTTGAGAATTACCAAATCCAATTTTTATTAAAGGCCGTGTAGCTTGGCAAATACTGGTTAATGCCATCTACGTCTTCTTTGGACAACTGCACGTAAACGAATGGACTGGATTAACGGTAGTCAGCGACTTAATCTCGATTAGCCCCGAGTCAGGCCATGGGAAAGACACTTAGTCTCGTCAGTCTACACTCCCTTTAAGGTTGACAGTTGGGTTTATTTGACAAATAAATGTTAGATTAGGTTAGATTTGCCTAGTTCTGTCTGTATACACATGGATTCCTGTAATCTGACTCCAGTGGTCTCAACAACGGAAAAGGGATGATTTTAAAAGAGATTGTTAGAGAAGGAAACTTTCATAACCATGTACCTCTCCAAAACAGCCCATTATTTTGTTGTTCTGCCTTTGTCTCCTCAAGTTGTCATCTTGCTTCATCAGCGTTCATCTCCTATGGTGAAGCATCATCCTAAAATTTAAAATAATGCAAAAGCATTATACACAAATTATAATTGCCCTCATGTTGATCAGTCTTCTGAACAAGGATACATATGTTCAGCTGGGGCAGTGTTCGTAGTAGGTCCATGGGTAGATGATCAAGATTTTACTTTACCTAAAATGAAAACAACTTTTTTAGAGGGGGGAGGTCGGGGTTGGTTAGGGCAATTAAACCATTATAACCACATGTAGCTATTTCAGTGTGAGTTGAAAATTGAATCAAGAGTTTCATGGACATTATGCTTACATGAGAGGTAGTATGTCAATCCACATCCAGTACCATCCCCTTCCTCTCTCTAGAAAATACATTTGTGAAAGTTATATGTAGTTTTTTTTAAGGAAGACAATGAAATTTTATAACCGTAGTCCCTGGGGCAATTTTGGGGAGAGGCTGCCCACATGTCAGAGAGACTCATTCTCACAAAGTTAGATCCCTTTCACCCAAGGATAATTCCTATCAAGTTTGCTTAAATTCCAGCAATCCTTTATAGAAGTAAGAGTATATCAAAATATGACCCTGGGGCACCTGGGGGGCTGCCCCATGCCAGATGGTTACCTCATATCAACAACTTTAGATACTTCCTTTCCCAAGGACGATTCCTGTCAAGTTGAGCATTTTGCTGAGGTGAGCTAATAAATAATTTCTTAGATTTTCATCTACATGTATTTATTAAATGAACCAAACTGTCAAACTTAATAGTACCGAAGGGCTATAAATGCCATATTTCATCGTCGTCTTGGTTACTGGTTCCAATCAACAGAGCCTGCGCATGAGGTTTACCGCAAAATCATTCAAGCAACGGGATGGACCTGGGCAAATTCAGTGTGTGGCGCTGGTATTATCACCACGCCATTGTTTAGCACAAAATTGTTTGGAAGCAGCACCCTTGACAACTTAGCCAATACATCACACTTCGGTACTCTATAACCTTCATTTGTTTTTTGATATTTCTACTATGATTCAAATCAACTTGTTATCATGGTTAGATTTCCCCATTTCTGTCTGTATACACATGGAGTCCCTGTAATCTGACTCCAATGGTCTCAACAAACAGAAAAAGGAAAATTTGAAAAGAGATTGTTGTCAGGGTAGAAGGAAACTTTCATAACCATGTACCTCTCCAAAACGGCCCATTATTTTGTTGTTCTGCCTTTGTCTCCTCAAGTTGTCATCTTGCTCCATCGGCGCTCATCTCCTATGGGAAAGCATCATCCTAAAAAATGAAGAAAAAAAAATTAAAAATTAAATATGTAAAAGCAGTATACACAAATTATAATTGCACTAATGTTCATCATTAAGTCTTCTTAAGTCTCAACAAGAAAACATGTTCACGTGGGGGCAGTGTTTGATGATCAAGATTTTACCTCTTCTGTCCCCCCCCCCTCCCTCCTCATACAAATTTGTGACAGGTCATTTACAGAACTTGTTTCTGACAAATTTGTAAATCTACTGACTTTGGAAACATTGTTTCCAAACTCTTCCTGACACCCCACAATATATATTTTTTTCAAATGATACCACTTTACTGTGGCCACATTAGTCCATCCTAGAAATGAATCACTTCCATACATTCTATTTACAAATGTTTAAAACATTTTGAAAAACAATCCAAAATTATCACATTTACTCCACAATTGTACTCATATACAGTCAAACCTGCTTTAGTGACCACCTGTCTACAAAGACCACCTGTCTACAAGGACCACATTTTTGTTTCCTTGAAAATGGTTTCTCATTGAAACATGTACTAAAGGAACCTGTCTACAATTAAGACCACTTTTTGTGTTTCCCTTAGGCGGTCGCTATAGACAGGTTTGACTGTATCTCTTTTTATATATCTTTTCATGGTTTACCTACATATATTAAGGAAAATCAATTTCAAGATCACTGAATATTACACCATCATGTTTATAAATAGACGTACATGTAGGCCTATACCTGTCAATTTTTATGTGAAATCTTTAGGTGTCCATACCATCTTGCATCTTCAACATTTGTGGCAATGTCTATAATAAGTTCCATGAGTTGGGTTCTTCTGTTAAAGTTAATCTGAGGAAAAGATATCGAAACGAAAGATAAAATCTTTCTCATAATTTTCCCTACATCTATAGGCCCTATCCGCATTTTGACATGTTTTCGCATTCGATAGAAAAATTGGTCATCTTTTAATAATTGTCTTATTGTTATCTTTCACAGTTCACAGACAACTAATTTAACGAAAAGACAGCACTCTTGTTTAAAAACTGCCCCACAAAATATACCTTTATGCTGTGCTCAGTTTATCTCATCAATTGAGCTTGTAAAGCTACATTAGCCCATCACAGTTCTACATATTCGCAAATGAGAACTGACATGACCAACTGAATTTGTCAACAACCATCATTATACCTTTCCTATTTATCATGTATTTCATCTTTTGCACAAGCTGCACCTTGAGCATTTGATTGTCAAGTGGATTTCATCTTGTTTCGTTCAGTACAACTCAATACCTCATCCACTTTGGCATGCCATGAACACATACTTTATAGAGTGGCATTAATAATAACACTTGGATCAGGGAGATAGAAACACTGCAATTGAACAAATTAATTCATCAAGACAAATTATTTGAGATTTATCTAAAAAGCCTTGATCTCGAGTCCGACTCTGAGAGTGGAAAAGGGCAGGAAAATGCTCCACGCAGACGGCGAACTAGGGACATTTAATGTTTGGAACTTCACGAGAAAGAATGGCATCGCATGATTTGTTAGAATTTTCGCGACAAAGTGATGTGTAGTAGTAGTAGAATATATTAGCGCCTATAGATTTCTAATTCATTGCCAGAGAAGTTATCTGTGAAAAACCGCTCATGTGACCGAAACCGGGCAGGCAACATGCAGTAGATCTAGACTACTTTGACTTCGATGACTACTTCGATGACTATTTTAAACACACACAGATATGCATGCATGCGTACGGCATGTAGCAGGATAGCACTAGCACTATACTGTAGGCCTACATACAAAGTCTATAGTATAGTATAGAGTCTAGTACTAGTAGTAGCAGTAGCAGTGCCATTGCCATTGTATAATTAACGACTCATTTCACTTTTCAGAATAGATCCACCATTTAAGACCCACCTAGATTGGAATAGGGTAATCTGTTGCAGTATAACTCGAATTTATTCTGATCACTGATGCAAGAAACTTACGAAATTGAACGGTTAACTTAAAATGTAATTAGGTCTTTGAGTTCGAACTTCTTCTTATTCTTTAATTTGCACGGAAATTCCTCGAGATTGTCCCCTAAAGTCTGGGAAGACTTTCCGGGAGGTAACGGTAAGGCTGAAAACTAGCTCATGACGACAAAAACTGAAAAGTTCGAGAGTAGATTGCACAGTATGTTATTTCCAAAACATCTAGATCTAGTATGAAATCCTGAAATAGTTTGAAAGCACTAGAAAATAGAAATGTATCTAAAGTACATGGCAGTCATGATTGTAGCGGAATATATTAAATATATGGATAATTATAGCACGACTCACCTTCGAGTTTCTTGGGTCTTAGACTCAGAGTTCACCGCACAGAAAGATCTCTTCTATATTTCGATCAAGCGACCAATAAGACTTTGGTCGTAGTTAGCGCAACAAAAGAATGATAGAATTCAGGCTATGGTGTCTTCGAAATAAAAAAAAGTGAAATGTAACATGGATGATATTGATAAAGAGAAGAAAGATTGGACAAAAGCTTTCACCAGAGTCTCCAATGTCACAGCAAAATAACAGATTTCATATCATAGCAAACACGAGGGGTAACTCGCTTTTCATAAGGACCGCTATTCATAATTTGAGAAAAGGGTCTCTATTCATAATAGGACATGAGGGTCGCTATTCATATTACGAAATGAGGGTCGCTATATTATATTCAGCAATACGAAATGAGGGTCGCTATATAATACGGGGTGATCGAGGGTCGCTATTCATTCAAAAAATGAATATGAAATAAGCAATGA
>CP137678.1:16646857-16865446 GCA_037976565.1 Mesocentrotus franciscanus
GCCCGCCCCTACTCCAGAAAAGCAATCGAGGACAACCAAACAACTTTTTTTTTTGGGCCTAACCGAACTTTCAAATTTGTTTGGGTGACATTTCCGAGCATCCGAATGCTTCCGAAGACGTTGCTTCCAAGACCTATGATGCCGAAGATGACGTTCTGTGTGACGTCACAGGTCTACTAAATAAAATAATAAAATTCACTTTTGGCTCAGATATATACTGTTTCGTATGTTTTTCAGCGTTTTAACCCTCTTGAAACCATTCTAAGGCGTTCCATGCGATACAATGTCAAAATGTTGGCTACAACATACATATCTGGGGCATTTTAGGTCATTACCTGGTATTTTACTACGAAAGTAATTAAGAGTGTTCCGTTAAAGCCCTAGTCGTGTGGTGCGCCACCTACCGGTGGTTCCGGGAACATTGCGTCCAGACTTTTCGCTAAACTGGATATACGGTTATCTACTAGTACTAGTATTACTGTTAGTGGACACCAAGGCCCATATAAAAAGAACATTTTGCTCTTCCTGGCTATTTGGGAATGTGTCAGTTTGCAACAGAAATGGAGAACCGCGCATTTTGTTGAAAATCATGTGATATATCACGAACATTTATAAATCACTTGTATGGAATTGAAAATAAGTCATGGTTTAATTTTATTTGGGGCTAGCGCCCCCCCCCCACCAGTACGCCAGTGCTCATACCTGATGTACCACGTACAGTACTTTGATAGGTTGAAGTCAAGGTAGGCCTCGCAGTTGATGTACTCGTTCGATGTGGTACTGTATGTGTATTTAGTATTTAAACATTGTCATGAAATTCAATTTAAACAGAAAATTAGCTTTTTATCATGTCAGATGTGAAATATTATCTTTTCATTTTCTTTATCAATGCACTAGCACGCTTACCATTTCCCCATTGTTTGTTTTTTACTCCTTTCTTGTTTTTGTTTGTTAGTTTTTGTTGTTGATGTTTTTGTTGACCTTATATTACGGCACATTTTTACTGAGGATTCTGGTATTATAATAAATGTGCATCTGTCATCCTAGGGAAGAGAATATCAGCTGCTCAATAGGTAACCTATATCATGTATACATGTATCACGTACAGTCAGCTGAGATAATAATATATAATAATTAGATCAATTTATATAGCACAGCTACCATATAAATAAACTCTAATGCGCTGTCCTGAAAACAAAACTCCTAAAAAGTGCTACTTTACAGACACACAATAAAAAAATGTTCAAAAGCTCTTTAAAAAAACAATGTAAATGCAAGAGCAATGATTTCGAATCTATCATTACTTGATCATGTTGTAACATGCTAATTTAACTCTGTCGACATAATCAGACTATAGGGACTTTTAGATTTTACACGACGAGAACGTGGACTGCCACGGTGACATCCATTTAAGGTAATGTGACGTCCTTTTAAGGCACTGCCGGGCACGGGCCAGTGCCTTGAAAGAATGTCACACGTTGCAGTCCACTACGTCGACGTGCAAATCTAAAAGTCCCTTATGTTGAAGTGTCCAAGAGAATAGGGACTTTTCGATTTGCACGTTCATAAGCGAACTGCGACGTATGCGGTCATTTTTAAGCAGGGTTGACGAGGCACGCTGACTGTTGTTCGTTACCTTTTCGGTATGGTATCTCTATGACTCTTTCGACTTTGCATATATTAGTTGTTGCAATGTTTGGCAACCCTCTGGCAAGCTTCTAAATAGACCATTTTCGTAATGTAACCAAATTTAATGCATAAATCTTTCTTAAGTGCAATGATACAAATTATTTTATTCACCTGTTATAAATAAATGTATTTCAATGGTCAGAATGTGAACACATTATTTGTTGCTAGGTAGGACAAACATTTTGGCTTGTCCTACCTAACAACGCGTAATATATGCAATTCACATTCTGACTATTGAAATACAATTATTTGTAACAGGTGAATGAAATCATTTGTAACATGCCACTTAACAAAGATTTATGCATTACATTTGGTTACATTACGAAAATGGTCTGTTGTCAAAGGAAACCTTTTGTCAATAATCATGCATAAAATTAGTAAACGGTCTATTCATAGATCCGTCTCTTCTGTAACAATAGGGACTTTTAGATTTTACACGACGAGAACGTGGACTGCCACGGTGACATCCTTTTAAGGTAATGTGACGTCCTTTTAAGGCACTGCCGGGCACGGGCCAGTGCCTTGAAAGAATGGCACACGTGGCAGTCCACGTTCTCGTCGTGTAAATCTAAAAGTCCCTAATACTCACTTATAAAGACAGCTACGTATCCTACACCACCACAGCTCTCGGTAGGGTCCTTCGAACATGGGGTCTGACAGTAAGCATCTGATTCCACTCCATGTCGGGAATAGTTATCACTGGCTTTACCACAGAAACATTCATCTCCATTTTCAACTCCAGCGTATACGTAGTCGGCGGTTGACAAGCTATTGCAATACGTGATGCAGTAGGATAAGGTCATATCTGGATCGGTATCTAAACTATCGCCGGGAAAAACTCGATCATTGGGTAGGTCCACAAAGCATCCAAGATAACCTTCACCTGTGCAAAATTAGAAAACAGCATTATACTATGGTACCAAACATGTCCAGCATTTAATTACCTTGCTCTCACACAACATGTATTATTAAGTCATCGTAGAGAAAGTAAGATTTATTATCTTGTGACGTATGTGGAGGGGTGGGTTATTTTGTTTGGGGGGAGGAGAATGCAATTATATTTATTCACGTTCAATTGTATACATACATGAATTTCCTTTTTCTCGTGGTCAGGGTTACACTACACTCAGTTAAAATTACGTTGTAATAAATATAGTACACGTGAACAGATATAATAATTTTTAAAAATGTTAAGAGTTTTTCCAACATGAAAAAAAAAATTTTTAAGAATGATTTTGTAAATGGAACTTGAATCAGTTTCATTTTTGTATCTAATTCATTCATTTACGGTTACGTGTTTACGTAAATAAGCCTAAGAAAGTCGGGTCATTAATTGTATCCCTTTTTAAACATATTCAAGTAGTTTAAAAAAAGGGGGATAAAATATGCTTCCCCGCATCACCTCTAACATTTTAAATTGAAGATATTGAACATTTCAAAACAGAATATGGCGGATCTTGTCATAAAATTACCTCGACTTCTCAAGTTTCGTTCCTTGAACAGCATTCCGGCCGACCACCATTTTAAAAGCACACACGTATCAATCCAACCAAAATAATGTTCGCATCCTATCGTTAAACCCATTTAACACATGGGTGAAGAGAATCAATTTAGAGAAAAAGGCCTTGCCTAACAACATAAGTGCAGTGTCGAGGATTTGAACCGACGACCTTCGCATCTGCAGTCAAATGTCACTCAAGTACCCCTTTTCCTCAGATTATGAAAGGGCTTATGATACACATTTCTATGTTGAGTGAAATGAACTTTACCATGACACGAAGCTGCTCCTGCTGTTTGACACGCTGGACTTGAAAACAACGTACACTCAGTCAAATTAGCTTCGTCTGAAGAAAAGAAAAAAACGCTTTGGAGTTAAATTGTTGTATATTCTCTTGGAATCTCAACTATTGCAAATAACTGTAAAACTGTGTTTTGTGTTCTTCATGCTTTTAAAATAAATCAGGAGACGTGGAAAAATCTACAATAAAGAAATCGTACCTTTAAACATAAATCATTTACCGAAAATCGAATAGTATTGTGTGTGATTGATTGTTTAAAACGGCACAGAATTATTCAACTCAATTGTACAATCACAATCATTTGCATTTGTTTTTGACCATATTCTATACTGTATTTTGAATTATTGTTTGTTTTTATGGATATGGTTATACGAAAATATCTTGAACAACTCTTTATACTCTGCAGATGCGATGGCTCAGTGGTAGAGGGTAGAGCAGCGGTCTCGCAACCGGATATACCGGGTTCGAAACAAAGTGGATGCGCTAGTGCCCTTCGGTAATGCCCGCGTCACACTGTCCCAAAGTTGACATAAGATGGACACACGATGAAGGAAAATTTCAAATTCGGCTCTGATCGTAAACACATCGGGCCATATCGGGTCATTCGTGAGGGCATCTGAAGCAATCGTATGACCGCCGGTGGATTTTTCAGGCTCCGGCAACAACTTCGTGAGCGATGGCAGAATCTTTGGCGTGCCAAAAAATTGCCCGAAGACCTTGCAAAGGTTCACTTTCGTGTTGAATTCGTGTGTCCATGTTGCCCTTCGTAAGGCCATCGTGAGGGCATCTTGTCAAATCGTGTCATCTTCGTCTTTACTTCGTGTGATCATCGGTGCCATCGGGCATTTTCGCCTCACGAAGACAATACGAAGGAAACAAGAAGCTGCCCGATCGTCTGGGGAATGCAACACGACTACGTGAAGCCCTCGCAATGCCGTCGTGTAGCCATCGTATTATAGTACGATGACATCGAGATGGGAACACGGCGTCGGCGAAGACAGTCGAATTTTTTTTTTCTCCAGAAAGTGCCCTTTTTGTTGGTGCCCCCCCCCCCACTTTGGAAGTCGCTGCGCAGCCTCTAGTCAGAGCATCAATAATCTCCGATCAGCAATTGAATTTCCCACGGTCGACCGAAGGTTTTATACCATCGGGAGGTCACCTGACGCCTTCGTGATTTAGTTCGAACGCATCGTACTCACAATACGACGTCGTGTAGCAATCGTGTGGCCTTCGTGTGGCCTGCGGGTGAACTACTTAATTAAAATTCACATCTTCGTGTTGCCTTCGTGTGTGGTTCGGGTGCCATCGTGTGACCTTATGTATGCATCGTACTTTGCTTCGGCTGTTGATTGGCTTTTGACCAAGTTCGGGGCCATCTTCGTGCGAAATTCAAAATTACATATTCGTGTGTCCATCTGGTGTCAACTTCGGGACAGTGTGACGCGGGCATTATTGAAAAAATAATTCCATTGAAAAAAAAAATAAATAAAATATTCCTAAGCAAGTAAAAGCGAACTAACAGACCAGACTAGCCGAATACAACGATTAACACCTTCTATCGAGGGAAACCTTAGTCATTTTAGTCAACATCTATTAATCTTTTCGTGACATGCATACTGTTTTCTTTTTATCTTTAAAACGAAAATATTTCAACATGTTTTTTCATGTTCTATGTGCTGTATTTCTGTCCATTTTTTAATGCAATGTATCTACCAATAACTCGGTTTCCCCTAGACTAAATAACGTCTCCTTTGTTATACAGGCTTGATCAATAATGTAGTTTATTTGATTGTCTTCGCAAAATATACTATTATATAAATAATGACTTTAAAAAGGAGTTTGGGCGATACACATCGTTAATTAGATAGATAGATAGATAAATGGTATTTTATTGCATCTTCCATGAATGTCAGTTTCACAACTGAATTGCACATGAATTACACGAATTGGAAATATATACATTGTAAAAAACTTACAGAACAATTTTGTTAAAAATTATTTAAACGTGTCAAGTACTATTGCCTTAATACCATGAAGAATTAAAAAAACAGTTAATGAACATAATTTCAAAAAAAAAAATGTATAAGCATAATTATATGGCAACATATGGACTAAGACAAATTATACAGCAGTTCTTCATATATTACAATATTGCATTTGTGGGTGTAGTGGTAAAATAATCAAGGAGAGCGGCAAGAGCGGTGGTATGAACATTTAGTAGTATTTGAAATAATTATACAAATTTAAAAGTAAATAGCAATTACATGTTGGTACGTAATTGAGCTAATAAAAGAAATGCTTACCACCATTACAACCAAGCCCTCTGGTGGGAGTTGAATTCTGTCCGTAAGTAGTGTTTTTTATTGCTCTGCTTGCTCCGGTGAATCCCAGATGTCTGCAGATGACGATGGCATCAACGGCATCAATATTGGTCCCACATGTTGTCTCCCCTATCCCGTCGTCTATCCTGATCTGAAGTGTGCCTTTATTTGGGGTTGGACCACCAACAAGACGTACATCTGCCACATGAATTGAACCACCCAAAATAATACTGTTTATGAAAATTGGTAAGTGTGAGCAGCACTCTTGTATACGTATATTCATACTGATATGAGATTCACTATACATATATTACAACAGAAGGGGCTTTTGTCTTGCTAAAGAAAATACATATTTAGAATCACTCGCTCATGTAAAGGGGCGAGGGGAAGTTTGCCCCCCCCCCCCAACAGATTTCCAACCATGGAAAAAAGTGAGGTACAAAGGTAAAGTGAGGAAATGATTTCAAGGTAAATAATCCTCAAATTGTTGTTAGGACCTCACAATTTATAAAATATTTCTTCAAAATTTATGAAATGAAGTTGAATTGAAATCATCAACCATACAAATTATTACATCATTCATGCTTTTTTGTTAATGCATCCGTCTAAATCTGTCATCACAAAGGAATCGGACAAAATGTTAGCTCGCCCGCTTCACTTTCTCGCAAATAAATATAAATTCAAAGGATTGAGTTAATAGTTGTCGACACTACAATAACAGTTATTTTTACCCTTTTATACCAATTTTATTCATACTGTACATATATATATTAGCCAGAAATGAACTTCCATCGTCCTACCCCTCCCTCCCCCTTTCCCCCTTAAGTTTGAATGATTATATCTCTCGTGTTAAAAAGTTGCAAAATGATGTGCTCTTTTTTCGACTGTGCATTCTTCTTTCTGTATGTACGGCTGTTGTGTAGTTACTGCATAACAATACAAGTGCTTTCCAGTGCATGTTGCAGCTTTTCACTTTTGACCCTGCTCCTAATTCTGATGAACTGCTCCTCCTATGGCGGCAAAATCATAACAAATATGGTATTGTCTTAAAGAGGAATGAACATACCTTCTAATAATACTAAACAAAGTGATATTCTCCCTTGACAAGAGAGATATAATCGATTAAAATTGAGTTTCACACACTTTTTTGAGGGGTTTAGACATTCACCTGTTATCACGCCGTTGACGAAGTTCTCCCCGCAGTGTACTACAAGAAATAAAGTTATGAGTACGGTACACCTCTCGATGGAAGCCATGTTTCCACAACAGCTCAATGGCAGTCAAGAGAGGTCAAGCGATTTCATTGTGAAGGGAAATTCTGGAATAAATTGGGAAAACGTTGATTATGTAGTAGAGCTGACATACTGTCATTCTCTAGAATTTTGAAAATAGAATGAGAATGACTAATTCTTGCTGAAAGCCATGCGCACTGCACACGGAAATGAGCATATGGGACTACTCAAATAGTGGCAAGATCGGAGTGGAAGTTCGGTCCAAATTGTTCAGCTATTTCTCATCATAAATCGAATGTGAGGGCATCAAGAGGAATCATTTTCAGGGGATATTTCTTTTATGATAATCTTCCAAACTACCATCATATAGAATGAGAAAGCTCACAAATTACATGTTTCACTTTTACCAGAACTCAACTTCCTCTTTAACACAACATGGGTCTAATGTGATCTAAATTTAATTTTATAAAGTTTCTGTTACACAACAAATGAAAGGTAGAACAAATATTAATCATTATAGTAATAAAGATAATCATAATAATGATAATAACAAGAAGTAGAAGTAGAAGAAGAAGAACATAATTAGTATAATAATAATAATTACAATAATAATAAAACTGGATCTTGCTTATCCAGGGTACCGACATCAGTATTAATACTGCTCCTGCTGGGAGCCATGCAGTTATTATTATCCCCAGCACGTCCCAGGTACCCATTGACACCTGGGTGGATAATTGCAAAGTGAATTGATGTCCTGCTAGAAAACCTTAGTGCCGGGCTTGGATTAGAACCCTCAACCATTGGATTTAGAGCCAAGTGAATGAACCACTTTACCACGTACGACTAATATTACTTATAGTATGTGCATAACGAATCAAGGAAGCTATACCCGGAAAACTACCCCGGGACAAATACACCCCTCCCCCGACCATTACTTCCAATTAATCCCCTTCGGACAATGACAATCTGCACTTTTACTATCAAGATAATCAGACGCGGATTCGGGTGGGGGCACAGCCGGCCCGTGCCCCCCCCCCCCTTTTTTTGCGGCTTAAAAAAAAAGAGAGAGAGAGAAACAAAGAAAAATAAAGAGATAAGAGGAAAATAATCATGCATATGGCACATGTCATGAAAATGTCATTGACATTGCTACGCGGCAGATCACCTAAATAAAGATATATTCTGACGAAATCAATAGGTGCTCTGCTACGATATGCGGCAGATCACCTTATTACAAATGTTAAACGACTGGTTTAGATCTAGCAAGCTATTATTGAATTTTAAGAAAACAAAGTATGTATTAGTCCATGCTAAAAGGAAAACAAATCCATCAAACACTGACCCGATAAGAATTGAAAATACTTTTATAGAGAGAACTGAGTCATAAATTTTTCAGTTTTCAAAAAATGTAGGTGCTTTATCCAAACTCAGATATGTTATACCCACCAATCTATATTGATAAACTATATATTTTACAAAAAAGTGCAATACGACTGATAAAAGAAGAGTGACTTTCGTATACCCAGTCTACCACTATTTGTTAAATTAAAAATTCTCCCAGTGAAAACCTTAATTTATCAGTTTTCATGTTTAAGTATCGCAAGGGATTCTCCCAGTATTTTTCGATAATATGTTTAGAACTATTTCTTCATTCCATACATGTCACCCTCGTACACGGGATAATCTTTGTGTTCCCATTACGCATTTAACTATAAGAACCAATTATATCCTTTTTACAGGAGTACATGAATGGAATTCAATTTGTAATAACCTTAAATGCAGCTCCACACTTTCTCGTTTTAGAACTCTATTCAAACGTTACATGTTTAAAACAATGTCATCCTTGACTGAGTAAACCCTTTCTTATCTTCCTCATTCTCACCTCTTTTCCTTTCTTTTCTTTCTCATTCCCAACTCTTCCTTTTCTTCTCTTTCTCCTTCTCACCTCGTCCCTTTCTTCTCTTTCTCATTCTGAACTCTCCCTTTTGTTTCTATTGTGCTTGTGTGTTTGGTTCAAGGTTCAATGTTCAAGGTTCATTTTATTTCTTTCTTTCACAACATTTTTACATATAATAATAGAACAAAAAACAGCATAAGAAAAAACAATTTAAGTGCAATTTTAAGTCGATATATAATCCAAATGAAAGAAAGTGGAGACCTTAGAAAAGCTGGGCTTGTATTAAGAGCAAGGTCCCCATATAACATAAACCATCAATGTTTCACTTTTTAAAATGTTTCAAAGTTATCAAAACTACACATGATTAAATATTGGGGAAATATTTACAAAAGGGATAGCTTGAAATTTGAAAAGGAGAGGATAAAAATAAATATATATATATATGTGTGTGATTATGGGTGTATGCATATACAAGGGTAATACCTGATGGAAGTTAATGGTCGGTCTTTTTTTAATCTTTCTTCTTCTTAATTTACGTATATTTACCTAGTAAGTTTTATTTTATTCGCTTTTTAATTTAATTTTTCGTTTACCTTGATATGGGCCTCATGTACAAGCACAAGTTGTTTTTTGAGGTCGTGGCCTATTGTTTATTCCCTATTTATGATTTTTAATGTTTTTTATAATGCCAAATAAACTGAATTATCATAATATTTAATTTAGATGAATACGACCAGTATTAATTTGTTCTGACTAGGTAGACTTTGTCAGAGGTAATATTTCCTTACTCTTTCTCTCTCTCTCTCTCTCCCGCTCTATCTCTCTCTCTCTCTCTCTCCCCTGCCTCTCCGCTCCCCCCTCCTTCTCTCAATCTCTCTCTCTCTCTCTCTTTCTGGGACTTTGTACACTATGTTGATCTCTAGATCATCTGAGGTTACCTCTCCTCCCGGATGAGGAAAGAAAGATCATGAGAGTTCAAAATAACAGGAAATAACAACTACTTCGTATTCGGCCTAGGCCTACTTTGTGAAAATATAGGATAAATCCCCAAACATAACCTTGCAAACAAAGTATACTATCTTGCCTACTTGTACTAGGCAGATGTCGTGATAGTGTCTGCACAGTGTGACAAGACTGAGGGCATACTGCAAAAGCTCTACTTAGCTGATTTGATACAGCCAGAGACTGGCAGAGCTAAACTCTGCTCAATGCTTTAGGATTTGTGGTAAAGTGTCAAATTGGAGTATGTGCGTGCAGACTGGTTTCCTTGAGTAGATTCCTTGACCATGACGAGAGTAAGAAGGGCATTAATACTCCGTTTTCTGTGGGCCTATATAAGTCAAAATCTCTCTTGGTTCGAGTTTTATTTTAATAGACTATCACACTTTTCAGACCATCACATTCAACTGCAAAGTATGGTGGTGAGGCAGTATCTTGGACCACGTAAAGAGAACATTTTTAAAGTCATCCCTGATAATGTAGTAGGGGTATATACCAATGTTAAAACAATATTTTTCCGCTTTGAGGTTACCCTTTGCAGGTGCGCGTACCCACCCCTCCCTCGGAAAGTGCCCTTTTTGTTAGAATAGGATAGAAAGAAAAAATATTCGGACGAAATCACCTTAAAAAGATAGATTCTAACGAAATCAATAGGTTCTCTGCAACGCTACGCGGCAGATCACCTAAAAAGAATCTTCAAAAGACGGGAAAATAGACCTAGCAAATTATTGGACCGCATTTTACTTATTCAGTTAAACCCGACCCTGGGTCTAAAATCATGTTTAACAAAGTGAAAACTTACAGCGTAGTCTACCTTTTCCTATAACCAAATAATTTTGCATTACAAGACTAAAAAACAATGTCAAAGATATTTCAATGCTAACTTCTGTTCGTTCGTTCGTGTCTCCTTAGATCAAGATTAATGCATCTTGATCTTCGGAGTAGGTGCTACAACCGGCCGTGTCAGACACGTTGCCCCGAAGCGCGAGATAGGACTCTTGTAGCGTGCCCCCACTTAACACAATTATACAATAACAATTAACATTACATTCAATTAAAAGAATGAAGCGATTAATATTACTCTCATCTTACAGGGAAAAAATAGTATATATATATATATTATGAATCAATTGATTTGGACGATCCAGGTGAATGGCACAAACACGGAACTACTGGAAAGAGATCCTAATAATTACAGAGCTTGATCTTGTTGCTCTGTTCGCCAGCAGTTTAACTTCTGTAATATATCATTACGTTTATTATTGTCTGTCATTGTTTATATTATGTGAAAAGAAATGAAAATAAATTCGCTCTGTATCGAGCGACTGCAACTTCTACTACCTTCTGATTTCTTTTAACAAAAGCAAAAACTAATCGTCGCTATTAAATGTTCAAATGTTCGGAGAATACGGGCCATAGTGTGCTCAAGATGTTCGCAGAAGGTCTTGGGGACGTTAAAGCCTTCAAGGGAAAGTTCACCCTGATATAAAATGGGTTTTAATAGAAGCAGAAAATGAGAGGAAGAGGTCAATGAAGTTTGAGCAAATTTTGATAAAAAAAATAGAAAGTCTATCTCTTAAAAAAGGTTTAAAGTTTTTTTTTTTAAATTGTATTTTTTAAAGATTAAGATAAGCATGTTTTCTTAAAACGTGTTTTGGGTGTTAAGATTTTAACACAGGCGCGGACTCAGGCGGGGGCACAGCCGGCCCGTGCCCCCCCCCTTTTTTTGTGGGGCCAAAACAAAGAAAGAAAGAAAGAAAAAGAGAAAGGGGAAAATAAACTTTTAAAAAGTCCTTGGTATGGGTTAGAGTGTTTGTACTGCGCTGCCCATCATCCAGTGGCGTACGCCTAGGCCACCCTATCTTTCAGCCGGGGCAAGCCACTGACTTCCCGGTGTTAATATTTCTTCCCGATTCTTCTAATTTCCTTTTCGATTTTGCCTAATTTGTGTTCCCATTTTACCAGATGTTTCACTTTTCTTCTCAAATCTCACCTTTTCTGCCTGATTTTCCCCAGTTTTGCTTGCCATGGGTACTCCCCTCCCCGCCCCCACCATGTACGCCACTGCCATCATAAACAGCTAAGCGTTGATGTACCGGAAGTTGTGCAATAGTGGCGTGTCTGTAGTGCGGTGCCGCGATAAGATTAAAGGGGAATTAACCTGAAACTACATGTTAATTTTAGTTTGTAGGCCATTTAAAATATTATCTGAAAAATATAAAAAATCATACATTTGACGAAAGGGAGGACGTAACTCCTCTTCAGATTCCTTGGTCTTTCGCGGCTCTAAGAATTTTCAGAACGTCGCCATTGTGTTTGCGCACGGCCCGTTCTGTGACGTATCGCATGGATTCGACCGCTATTGCGTACGTAATATTCCCTGCTGTAAACTGTAAAATGATCACTGGAGATCACATCGTTTTTCCTGACGTACTTGCACTTTTTGTCCAGAAATTTCTCCACCTTCAGAGCTGCTACCTATAGCTTGAATATTGCGATTGTGTTGTCTGGAAACCGATGAAACGATTTCCTCATGATTTTCGTGGAACCAATTATTACAACCAAACACTTGGCAGTACACCATCTTTGACGTGCATTGCATATAACGCGCGCCGCGTGCTACATCACTTCTCCTTGCGATACGTCACAACCCGAAAGTTTTGAAGGGAAATTTCGACAAAATGGCAGCTTCCTTGGGGAGCAGACGACATCGTAAATATGGCTAAGTAGGGTCTCTTCATTGTACTTGCAAGACGATATTATATGGCCTACAGCAATGCTTTTTATATCAAAAGAAATATTGTTTTACTCTCCATGTCATGATAAGGCTTCATAGTCGAGGGGTTAATTCCCCTTTAAATACATTTCAACTTAAAATGCGATGACTTTGCGGTGAGTTACGGCAGAAAATAATCGATAAATCGGCAAGCAAAAAACAGTGTACCGCGCATACACCGTTCCGTTTCCAAATGTTGCGTTTCGAGTATAAATTCAGCTTAAGTCTAATAGACCGGTCAAATGACATACAATTTTGAAAACTTCTGATATGGTCAGGGATTTAGGGCAGTCGGTAAAATTTTCACAAGTTTTCTTTTCAACTGTAGAGAAATAATAAAGCGAATATGATAAAAATGTGGACAAAGATTATATACCAAATCGCGTGAATTCAGTTTGAAAATTGACATTTTCTTCAGCTAAGGGGGACATCCCCCTCATACACCCCTGTCCGCGCAAGCGCGGAACGGGCCGCTTCTGCCCGTCTATCATTTGCCCGCCCTCCCCCCCCCCCTTTCCAAAATTCTTAGATCCGCACCTGAAGATAATAGTGCCCTATATTAAAGTATTACCATACGATGAGTACACGCTTACACCAAATGGACCTTCTGTTTACCAGGATGTCCCCTTAATAATGATGATATCGTTATATGAGGCATCACAATCCCGAGTTATGAATATGTATATAAGGTAAGCCTACTTCCTCAACCTTCAATTCAACTGTACATGCAAGTTTAACTGCCTGGTCCATGATTCTCTGTAAAAAAATATATATATATAAAATAAAATAAAGCTTTCATAATCTCTTTTTAAATTTACAAACTAACTCTATAGGCCTATATACTTACCTTATTGCAGTGACTTGGAACACATTGGTTCATCGGGTATACCAAATTCCAGAATTCATGTCCGAGATTTTGGAAAGCCCAGTCGCACCAAACTTCTGTATCACTTTCTATAGCATTTGGTAACGGTGTGATATAATCACATATGGCTATAGTTCGGGTATATTAGTATATCCTGTACGCTGTCAACACGGAAATACTTCATGCCCGGTGATTTTCGGGGAATTTCATTCTTTTGTCGGGAGTTGTTATTGGTAAACGACTTGCCAATACGGTGTCAACTTCGGAACTTTCGAGGCCTTCTGATGGGAATTTATTACAATCATGATTTCATTTGCCCGGGGAAGCCTCATCAGCTCCAATGCTGTTCTTCCTGACTGCCATGCAAATTATATTACCCCAGCGATTTCCAAATACCCATTTTTACCCCGGTGGAGGGTACCAAATGACGTTAGTGCCAGAATGAGATTCGAACCCCCAACCCTTGGATTGAGAGTCAAGTGAATGTACAACTATACCACAGCACCTTTACAGATTTTGGAGCAACTTTAGAATATCCTAACACAAATGCTGTCCAAGTATCCACTGGCAGGCCAATGATTCATCATTGAAGCAATTAAAATCCAAAGACTAGTTAAATTATTGAGTCTCTAATCCTCACTCTGACCCTATCCTTATCCTAACCTAGTCTAGTTCTGGACCCTTTTTATTGAATTTTTTATTCGCCGACTATACGCGTTAAGCCGAGTGGTGGCGCGATCCCGAGTGATTGCGCGATGCCCGAGAACCGGTCCGGAAAATTAAGGTATTTAAAAGGTAATGTTAAGATGTTTATTGCCCAGTACCGCGTCTATGAAAACGTAAATCAAAAACTAGGACGTTTTCGGTGTCTCGTCCCACGGTCTAGATGTAGATTTTTGTTTAATGGCTTGCTTTAAGAAACAGGTGTGTGTATGGGGCTCGGACCCACGACTTCATACCCCAAAAGTGATTGAACCACGCCATTATAGCACTTTTGTATGAATAGGGTGATTAGGAAAATTGTATTTTCATATGAGCTTTCATTTTGTCGATCACTCGATCTCTGTATGTATTGTTGTGTCTATATACCTTCCTTTGATTATTTTTTTTTTTTTTAATTGCGACTCTTGATGAATTTATATTGATTGAATTAAACGAATTCATTCCATCTTACAGGGCACATAAGAATGTAACGATATTCGTAAGTTAAGTGTATCAAGTTAATACTTTGAAAATCGTGCACATTTGAAATTGAAATTTGCAAAATACGCACTTGGCTATATTGTCAGTATTCATACATTTACACATTTATTTTGATAAACAGACATAATCTTTGAAGACGAACAATTTTATTGTGGATCGGTACTATTGCTTATTGCTGCATCAAAATTTAGTTAGATAGCGTATTAAAAGGGGCAAGGGGGCTATTTGCCCCTCCTTGCAGATTTCCGACCACTCCCCCTTCCACAAAAAAATATTTTATAAGCCATTGCACACAAAACGCGCGAAATCTAAACAAGCTAGTAAAAGAAAAAATGTACAATGCAGTATGAAATAGCCATTGATAGATTGACGACCAAGGTTTCTCAAGGTAACACTCTATCATATCGTCACTTTCTTTAAATAATGGTCTAAGTCACATTTTGACGAAATTTGCCTGAGTCATCTCTTCATGAGGCTATCCGCCTTAGTTAAATGGCATATGTGCTGAATTGAACATATTCATGCTGCTTTTACCCAGTTAGTATAATGGCCTATATAATATATTATTGAGTAAACCCAAATTAAATGAGTAATCTAATCCTCTTCTGAAACAGATTTGAAAGACAGCATTATTTGTATTTCAATTGTCATAGGGTGCGTTCAATCGACACTTTTTCACCCTAGAATCACGGTTTTCAAAGACGTTTAGTTTAAAAAACGGTTGCGTTCAAGCGATTTTTCGTTGGTCGTAAAAATAAACGTGTTTAAAAACACAAACATGAAACGCTGAAAAAGATGCGTTTTGTATCATGATTCTGCAGAATCACGGTCGCTAAAATTCGCTTGAACGAGCGGGGATCTCAATCATGATTCTATGACGTCATTATCTATTATATATATCATCGCTACCTATTTCTATTCTTCCTGGGTGGGCTTGAAATGAGCGAGAATCAGCGTTGATGGAAAATCGCTTGAACGATCTCCCGCAGTAACCGTGTTTTGTATCAGCGTTTTGAATTGTGATTCTAGCTTCGAAAAATCGCTTGAACGCACCCTATATCCCCAAACCTTTCTGTGTAAAATGAGCAAAAAAGATCATTTATAAATTCTATGTTTGGTTCAGGTTTCTCTGTTTTTCTCAAATCTTGAAAATATGCCATTATTTTAAGAAGGTGACGATATGCGTTATCAATAAAGCATCCACAATTTAATATGCATTTCCTGTATGAGGAAACGTGATAATAAAATATAAGGCCTAATAAAATGGTTTATTCCATGAGTCTTGATCTGGAAAATAAAGATTGATAGTCACTTAATGCAGCACTGGGCTCCTTTTGTAAATCTCGTATATCTCTGGAATACTAGTAGTCGGATAGAAAAGTCAACATATTCTTTCGAGTTGACCTATACAGGTAAATCCACCTAAGAGTTGACCTACATCAACGCGCAGCAGTGCTGTACAAAGGAATTTCGAGTGCTCGATTCATAAAGAACCATCTGAAATGGTAGAATGACAGATTTGAACCAATAGTAAATTCATTTCGTGAAACAAGAGCAAGTCATGAACCTCCCACTAATTGCAACATAAAAATGTTCAACTTACTGTTAGAGTATCATAAAAATGCACTTAATATTTGCTGTTGCAAATTAGTGGGATGTCATTTCATAAAATGACTGTACTTCAAGCTGTCCATGAGTCTTTACAGGTGTTGAGAGCGTGGAAAGGCTGCTAAACCGAGCTCGAACACCGACGGTCAGTTTAGAAGGACGAAACCGATCACGTTATCGATAGCTCAACACCAGCCTCAACGCCGAGTGACGTCACTCTACAGGCGAAAAGTCTTTCAGAAATTCCAATGAATTACATCATATCGAATATCAAATGTAAAGTCATATTAAAAAACGAATAGAGAAATATCATTTCTCTTGAAAAACTTATATATAGCTCCCATGATTTACAGTTGTTTTGACGGGAAAATGGATTTAACCTTGGCTTGATCGTGAGATTCTTGACAGATGCACGCATAGTTACCTGCGGTATACTGCAACACCAACACCAACACCAAACTTGAAATCATGAATTTCCCAATCCCTAGGGGCTGGTGTTGGTGAATGGGAAAATTACACGTAAATCGTCAACACCAACCGCGATACTCGGTTCAGCAGACGACATTCAACACCAGCCCTCAACACAGACTACCGGAAATGCGTCATATTTTCCGAGGTCAACCTCAACACCAGCATGATTTCAAGTTCGGTGTTGTAGCTGGTGTTGGAGTTCTCACAACACCAACACCAGCTTTCAACACCGAACTTGAAATCACTCAGTATAGTCGAATGTACGGATTAGGTTGTTTTAACAGTTACTGCTTTAAGAATTTACCGTGGTGCAGAAACCTTCAAATATTACATTTATAGCAAATGTTATGGTTCCAAAAAGCAATTGGATTTTCTTCTATAAGTAAATGATTTTCAAGACAATTAATTCAAATGAAACCTGCAAGAAAAAGGAAAAACATTGTGTTAAATCTCCGATAAAAGATTAACGCACCATACGTAATCGTGTAGCCATTATACACAGATAGTTTCATCATGTTGGGATTTTTATTTCAAAAAATAAAGAAGTAAATCCACATTATGAAATATAGGGTGCGATTGAAATGAATTGCTGAGACAGTAGAAAAACAGCATAAAACATCAAACAGAAATGCATTTACCATGACAGGATACTGCTACTGCTCCCGTTGAGCACCTTGCTAGCGAACACTCATTCAGATTATTTTCATCTAATAGATCATGATATAGAAAATTGAGAGTGAATGTTTCAATAAACTATTTACAGTCAGTGGCAGGGGATCCGGAAGACCTTAAGGGACACGTGCCTTCTCCTCCCCGCCCCTATACACACACTTTTTAAGAATCATGGAAAGTGCCACTCCAAAATGGAAAGCGAAACTATAATTTCACTCTCCATTCAACTTAGGTGAATTACATGTCCCTTTTTTCCATATGCATGTCCGTTGGTTGCCCGGTAAAAGGTCGCGTAGCGTGGGCGCTGGTAGAAAAGGGGGGACCGAAAAAAACGCTTTTGAAGTTTTAACACCTACTTCAAGTGCTAAAAACTACATTGTTTCTATGTTCCATGTAGCCAAAACTATTCTTAGAGAAAGATATTTACCTGATTTATTATGTTCTCAAATTAATTTGCAAATATATCTTTCATTTGCTACACTACGTTTTGCTGGGAACAAAAAAAGCCCGAACGCGCAATTTAACTTCCCGGCAAAAGGTAGTGTAGCGCTACGCGACTTTTTGCTGGGCAATGAACCCATAGGACAAAAGGCCTACTTTGAAGCATGCAAACTAGATTATTTCTTATAGCACTGATCATAATTTATTCAACATTTATTCTTCCTATAAATTTGCTTAAGTCATATTATGAAACCTTTATTTTTTTCCACATCCATTACCCACTTCTGTTATCCCACCATCAATATTCTTTGAATAAGGTGTACCTATTGTATTGTCATGAATGTAGGCCTACTATTTTTAATGACTTTTTAATACTATTGTCTTTTGTGCAGTATTCTTGTGTTATTATTAATGTAAATTGTACTCAATTCAGCCACTAGGCTGCCATGTACAATATTTTGTATGCCACAATAAATAAATAAATAAATTTAAAACAATGTATACGATGTATTGTTGCCAATAAACAACAATACAATAACATATTGTAAATAGCTAGAATGGGCGCATGTTGCTGTCGCTAGAAAGTCAACTCATTTCATAGCTTCTTTCGCTTACGCTGTCGCTGTTAGGTGTATAATAGTCCGCTGTAAACATAATGGAAAAAAGGCTTGTAAACAGGGGAGCGCCGGGTGTTACAAGTGTGACAGACATTAAGGGTTTTTCGATTGTCAGGTCGTCACGTCGACATAGTGAACTACAACATGATGAAGTTATTCTGACGATCTGCGTTGTCTACCCTGACCTCTACCAGAATCGAGAACGTGTTCACCTCGATTTTGACGGTCACCTCAATCTAGAACATCATTCTCTGTAGCGATAGTACGTAACTAACTAGCTGTACCGCTACGTAATTTGAGCTCATTCAAAGTGGCGCACGCGCGGGAAATATGCATTTGCATGACGAATACGTCACCCACATGGCGTCATCATGTTCCCTTGTGCGGCGAGCGGGCGTTGACTGAAATCGAAACGGTTTCAAAGGGCAGTGAACAAAGGGTGTCGACTAAGAGAACCAAATCTTCCTTGTCTCAAAAAGTGAAAATCATTTTCAACTTAGCCGAAGATCGAGACACAACACCTTTGACTCATGATGATGTTTCTTATTTTCGTGTTTTTCTTTGATTATGTTATGGACACACAGATGGATAAATACGAGGTGTCAATCATATAGTTCTCACAAGACCTCTGACATTTGGTATAATACGTAGAATAAAAACAAACTCAGTAATTTGATTACTGCCGATACAATTCAGCCCTAATGTAGGAAAGGTTGAATTCTGTTTATAAAATGAAGTTTAGTCGATTGTCTATACAAAATTTAGTGTTATATGAATAAATGACTTATATAAGTAAAGTTTGGGCAAGACACATCGTTAATTGTGCTAATTAAAGAAATGCCTACCACCACTACAAATCAGCCCTCTGGTTGGGATTGAATTCTGTCCATATGTAAGATGTGGCCGTTATCGCTCTGCTTCCTCCTGCTCATCTAATTGTCTACAGATGGCAATGACGTCATAGATATCAAGATTTAGTCCACATGTTGTCTTCCATGTACCAATCTTCTCTCTCTCTCTCTCTCTCTCTTCTTTTCTTCCCCCCCCCCCTCTTTTTCTCCCTCTCTTCCTTTCTCTCACCCCCTCATTATCTCTCTCTCTCTTTCTATAGTATAAAAACATAAAACTTGCCTCTATCAGCACTAACTACGGTCATGACTTAACAATGAAAAATTTGAATGGATAATCTGATATAAGAATTTTAAAGAAAAAAATGTTATCGTCCGGGGCAGCGTTTCGCGAAACCGTCATAAGTGCAAGTTCGCTGACATTCAATTTTGAAATGTGTGCATGAAAGTTCACACACATTTCAATGGGATGTCGGCAAACTTGTACTTACAACTGTTTCGTGAAACATCGCACATGGCCCTATTATGATTGTTTCCCGACCGATCAAAACCACAAAGAGTAATGCCTAGGTCACATTTGCCGCGGCGGCCGTGCGGTCTTAAACATCTACGGCCAATAGCAATTATAGGGCCGCCGCAGCATTCCCACGGTCACATACGGTAGCGGTCACATATGTTAGGGTAGCCGCACGGCGTATTTTGAATTTGTGGAGACAGAAAATCTGCGGCTGCCGTACTGACTTTGAAGTGATGATGCACGGTCGCCTTAGGGCGTCCCTGCGGCGGCCGTAGGTTTTTGACAAATACTAAGGCAGACGCAAGGTAGCCGCAAGGTGCCCGCAAGGCGGCCGAAGGGGGACCATACGGCGACCGTACGGCTAGACTGATGCTCCCGCTTCACCCCTGGGGTATTTAAAACGCAAGGCCACCGTACGCCCGACGTACGGTCGCCGTGAAACCGCTCTACGGCATGGCTACGGCGTGTCTAATCGCTACGGCGAACCTAGAAATGAAAACAGTTATAACTCCGCGTTATAATTCCACGGCGACCCGTACGGCCTGTAAAAATAGGGATACACCCTAGGGTGACCCTGAGGCCACCGCAGATTCTCTGCGGCCGCCGCAAATATCTCTCGATTTCGGGGGCGTACGGCCGCCGTATCCTAGCCGTAGAGCAAATGTGACCTAGGCATAAATGATTAAGAATGCGATTCCCCCGAACATGTATACATGAACGTGTATGTAGCTTCTACTGTAGTAACCTACAAATGCTATGTACATTAGAATCTCCATTCTCGGTTAAAAAAAAAAGAACATAACAAAATTTAATGACAATTAAGGTGGCCTATTGTGGATATTATATCTTTTCAGAGATAAATTGCCCGTGCGCAAAAATGAAATGGTAAGGAATAGATTCAATTATTATTACATGTTTGGATATATTCCTGTAATGTGCCGTTCCGACCATTTTTATAGGTGCATAGTTTTCGCTTTACATTGTCAAGATTGTGGTTCAGGTTTCATGACGGTAGAGGGCGCACCCTAAAGGCATACACGGGCCATGCTATGAAGGTGAGATGAATTTTGTGAAATTGCAGAGCTTAGAAGCTTTCTCCTGTACTAACTCCAACAACAATTAACCAATTATTAACGATTTCAAATTTTAAACAACACTGGCATTTCGTTTGCATGCATACTTTAATGGATTATTACAACGCTGAATTGAAAGTTAGTCTAATATGCAAAATAAAATGAAATGCCCATGTTTAAAAAAAGAGTGAGCGAGGTTTGCGGTAACACCACGTATTCTTCCGAGCATGAGTGGGCCTTCATCAGGGCCACCTAATCACTCTCAAAAGTATACATGGTGTAACGGCAAGCCTCACTTACATCTTGCTTCGCTATGAAATATTAAGTTACAAAACAAAACAAAACCAATTAAACAGGAATTGTTCTGGCTAAGCACACATACATTTATATTAACTGAACAGGTCGATTCTTCAAATATGTCTTCATATGCAATGAGGAATTGCATACCAAAGGACCATGAAATTCACATTTCTGTCCCACCCTGATGGAATGACCCAGATATGAACGCAACAATACCATGTAAGACTCCTGAAAAAAATTAATTCAAAATTCAAAATTATTAGACAACTTCGACATTATTGCACGGGGGTATCCTTTAAGTACACCGTTGCGCATAAAGTTGGAATATTTTTACTTACCTCTCCCCATGTAATGATTGTGACATTATGGTTTAATTCTTGATAAAGTTTGAATCTTCTCAGAGCTTTATTGATCAATCTCCATGACTCTTTATATTGATCAATAAAGTTATGACAAGATAATGATTAACTTTATCTATCAGAATAAGCCATCACAATCACTTCATGAAAAAGGGGCAAGAAATATATTACTACAACTTTATGGGCGACAGTGTATTACAAAGAGTCTGGTTTACCGTGACTTGAATTTGGCCAACGAATGGTACAAATTCAAAAGCATGTCTTCGAAGGCTTAGGATGTAAATTGTGATATAAAATATATTTTAAAGTTACAAGCAAAGTGATCATCGTTAGCGTTTTAAAAAAGATCGTTTTGTTAAGTTATATGACCGTACGATAACTCGTGTAACACTTTAAATCTAACGTTATTCTTAACAACCCTAAAGTGTAACTATTGAGATTAATACGGATATAAAATAATATATATATGCATATATATATTGAATTGTTTTTCTGTTTCCGTTTTTGATTGATGGATCGTTAATTTGCCTAAAGTGTAACAATTGAGATGTGTAAAGAAATATATAAAATAAGAAGGGGTAACATTTGACACGACATTTTTTAATTGTGTATACCAAAAACCCTGCATCTGTCATGTGTACATGTTATTCATAATGAGTTGTTTATATTACTGCATAAAAACGAGTGTCATGAATTATGATCATGCAATGTAAACTAAAAGCAGGTTTATTTCTGCATTTACCCGATTCATTACAGCACCACAATATAAAATTGCATCTTCATGATGATACAAAACGTTGAAATATTTTTTTTTTAAATAAAACATATGTGCAGTGCCTATATATATTTCCTTAACTTTTGAAAAAACTTACAAATAAAAGCATCATAAACAAAGTCATCTTATTATTGTGTGCGTAGAATTCCCGCATATATATATAAGTATATACAGTGATACCTTGTGAATAATATAGTATAGGCCTTACAAATCTACGATGAAATGTGTACCTCGCATGCCACATATAAGTGCGTCATTGCAAAAATACAAATAAAATCCCATGACGAATTCGAATCATATTCAGTTCCTCCTCTTCTTCCTTCGCCTCCCCCCTCTACCCTTCTTTCTCTCTCTTTCTGTCCGTTGTACGCATATGCGCGCACACGCGCGCACACAAACAATAAACACAAACTCATTCCCATACCCTTTTTCCACTTGTCGAAAATGGGCGGAGTAAGTATTTCATTAACAATGATTCTTTTTTACATAAAACAGGCCATAGGATATCATGACAGCACGTGGTTACATTGCATACAGTTCATTATCAACCATGATAGTTCCATATTCGTTGTCGTCATTGCTGACGGTATGCCCTGGTGCAGTGGACATGGCATAAAGTCCTGTGTCATCATCATCAGCCAATGAGTATAACCCTTCCCCACTGATCCCCTCACTCTCCAGTCCCACTTGGCTCACAGTCACATCTTCGCGCCCTTCCGGCACTCCTCGGCTTTTGTCGGGCATCGCGTACAGGGCGCCGAAGTCTTCCGAACCCTGACCGTTGCCACTTTTCCCAGCTTTGTCAGGTTTTGCATAAAGCGCACCAAAATCCTCTTCTCCCTGGCTTTTCATTGTCTTGTCCGGCATGGCGTACATCACCTCAACATCGCCATTAGGTGGCGGTCGGGCTACTCCTTTTTCTGGGAACCCGTCGTTCTGATCTGAAGGCATCGTATTATTGAGTTTCGAATCTATATCCGTCGATTTCTGGTCTTTCACTGACGAATAGTATGTAGCATCACCTCTAGGAGGTTCATGGTCCTTAACGGATGAGTAATATGTAACATCGCCGTCAGTAGAGGGATTAGGCAACTGCAAACCCTGTGGTGTTTCGTCGGAGTTGTCTTGGAACATGTCGTGGTAAAGGTTATCCTGCGTGCCATTTGGGCTGGCAGGCTGCATCACTGTCATATCGTGTGACTGTAATCCGTCTTTCTGTTGCCTTCGCGGTCTGGAGTTAAAAGTCATTTAAATAAATATGCAAGTAATTCTAAATATCCCTATGTGCCAATGTAGTAGTGGTAGGAGTAGTAGTAATAGTAGTAGAAATAGAAGTTGGTAGATAGGTAGGTAATTGGTTAGTTAGTTAGTCTGCGTAGTAACAGTAGTAATGTCCTTTGGCAAGACATTGATCTACATTTGCCACACTCAACCCAGGTGATGTAAATGGGTACATGGCAGGAATTAATTCCATGAAATGCTAGAGCGCCGTAATGGCCGCCTTGCTAAAGCTAGGGTACTAATCGGGGCAGCGCCAGGAGCGTCACAACGTGATGGACATGTGCGCTATATAAGAAGCCACCATTATCGTTATTATTATTAGTAGTAGTAGTAGAAGTAGTAGTAGTAGTAGTAGTAGTAGTAGTAGTACTAGCATTACTATTGGCATGACTAATTAATGTAGGAATACATTAGATTTACAGTTTGTAACAAATATACAGCCATGGGATTTTTTTTATTATTTCACCAAGCTCCTCCTGTAGGCGAACATTATGTGCGCAAAATAAAAAAACTAATCTTTTGTTTGTAATTCCGTGAATTATCATCATTATCATCACCATCATCGTCATCATCATTTATTAAGGTCAGCGTGAATAGCAATTAACCTAATTTTTACGTTGCTATCATGGTAGTTTATTTTACATTCTACTTCTTTTGAAATCTTGTAGTGAAGGATTTCTACGTACCTTTTTCTCTTCAAAAGAACCACAACGATGATGATGACGACGATGATGACGATGGCAACCACACCCCCGGCGATGCCTGCATATAATCCTGTTAGAAAGGTTTAATTCGAGTAAAAGGAAACATAAGGAAATGGCCAATCTTTTAAAAATTATCTTGGAGTTCCATGCTGTTTTACTTTTTTATTAGATATTATCATCTTCAAATAATATTTTTGTGAAGACAATTTAGTTACAAGTTTAGACCGAAGACACTCTTAACAGCGGCTTGAGAACAGTCATGGCATTTATCCAAGCAAACACACTCTGTTCGTGGGATATTGTAAATCATAGGGTACCGCGCGTGCTCACATCCACAATCATGTACGCACGCAGTCACGCACACGATCACGCAGACACAGGCCCACACAAAAGCTAAATGAAAGGCGATAAAGAGATGTGATAAGTCAAAAAAATCTTCACCTCAAGAGTGAGGAGTGCATTTTCGCATTGTATAATGATAGTATCAAACTTCGGGTTCAAAAGGGGGACGGACCAGTTATACCTCCCCAGTTCAAAACTTGATGACGTCTTTCGGATCGGCGACGGATCCCAGGGGGAAAACGTTATCAAATAGATAAATACATATGTATATATGTTACTAGCCTATATTATTTTGGTTATCTCCATTCCTAGGGGTGACTTGTGGTGATGGAGGCACAGTAGTCATCACTGGCGATGGTGATGATGCTGGTCTGAGCGTCCCTGTCTCCATGGAGTCTGTTGACTTCACTCCTGGAGTCGTCGGAGACTCAATATGAACTAAAAAAAGATTATAATAATGATAATAGTAATAACACTTATCGTAATAATGATATTAATGACAATGATGGTAATGAATAATGATTATGGTAATGATTGTTATTGTTGTTGATGTTGCTGTTATTATTACTCTTATTATCATCAATACAATTGTTGTTATTATTATTATCATTATTATTATCATAATTATCATCAGTATTATAAAATATAATAACAAGAAGAAGAAGAAAAGGAGGAAGAATAACAACAACATATTAATAAACATCATATCCATTACGAAAATGGAACGTATTGTTAACATCGTTAAAAGAAAGAAAAACAGATTAACTTTATTTCTTTTAATCAGTTACTGAATATGAGACATGAATGAGGAGAGCTGTCGCAAGACGTTTTATTGCACTATAAGTGATGAGAATACAAGCAGTGTTCATAAGCGAAGCGGGTATCATTATAATAAGCTGATATCCATTTTATTTTTATTTATCAGGTGGTTTCAAAAATGAATCAAGGAAGATAGGCCAAAATATATCAAAATAGACTTACGAATTTCAATTATAATGGAAATTTATCAGACTTTGTTTAGAGGGATTTCGCAGTGTAGGATATTCCAACATCACCTATTCAGACAGGTGACAACCAACATGATTAATGTGATTGAAATTAAGAGCCCCCTCTTCCATGTTCTTTAAACTATTACAGTTATATTCATAATTTTGTATTTTATATGCTCTTAGTTTAATGCTTTAGTTTCAATAAGTTTATGTTGTAAAGATATATTGTACCTTCTTTTGGATTTGTTTTGCATATGTATGTATAGTGACATGAGCGTCATGCCTGACGGACCTGATGCGCTTTACGAGAAGCCACCATTATTATTATTATTATTATTAAAACAAAGTACTGTCTCTGTTGATAAGCTTGCAAGTATTTGTGAGCACCATAATTGGACAAGATTAAAGCCAAGAATTAACGGCAAATTATAAACAGAATAAAGTGAGAAGTAAACAGGCGAATATTCTGTTATTGAAATAAACAGTGGCGTAGCGTGAATCCATGCATTGAGGGACATTTGCACGATAGGGGATGCTGGTCTTACTCAGAAAATATGTTCGGGGAAGGGTGCGGGAGGTTGTCTTTGTGTCTTCTTTTCTCATCCTTTTCCCCTTCCCCCTTTCGCCTTCTCTCTATTCTCGATGTTTGTTTATTTTAATCTTTTTCACCATTCCAATTGGGGTGCATGTGCTCTATGTAACAGAATATGAATGACACCTGACCCAATATAGAATACATCTCCAATATGACCGATGTACTCGATGTACATGTAACTGAATTAATAATCGTGTTTATGCACGGCTGCAAAATGCGAGTAATTGAAGAAATAAACACTGCTATGAATGCCAGCATAAAAATGATACTTTGATATTATTCATACCTGATGTACCACATACAGTACTTTGGTAGGTTGAAGTCAACGTAGGAACCGCAGTTGATGTACTCGGTAGATTTCATACTGTGTGTTTATTTAGTATTTAAACATTTATCATAAACTTTAATTCAAAATAAATAGCTTTTTATCATGTCGGAAATGAATATTTGCTCTGTCCTTTTCTTCACCAACGCACATATTTAGAATTTCCCTTTTTTTGTTTTGCTTCGAAGTATGGCACAATTAAAAGAGATTGCAACCGTCTTTTTTACCACGTTACGTGCTTTACAAGTAATATAAACACCTATATCAGATAAGATGATCCAGAATGCAAATACCAAATAATGGCTACAAATTCACGGCAAATTCATCGATACTTTTTCATGCATATAACATGTTTCATTTTAACTGATATAACAATAGGCGAATCTGTTAATGGGGTTTCTAGGTCACGTAGGGCTGCCGAAGTCACGTGGGGCTGCCTTAGGCATCGCGAAATGTTATAGCAGCGTTTTAAACCTAGGTTGCAAAGTCATATTGAAAATATGTTCTGTTAAAAAAAAAACTTCATGAAAATAAGCATTAGAAACACCGAATTTCTAATATCGTCACATCCGTACAGCATGGTACCCGAATGTAATCATATCTAGTGTGTTTTTACAGCAAAATTAAAATTTAACCACAGCAAAGTGTGTGTTTTTCCCTCGCCCTCTTCACTCGCTTGCAAAATTACAAACAGGATAATTCCTGGCAAGTAGATGACGGAATATCTTCAAGTTCGGGTATACAGGTGGCTGAGTATATAATTTTATGTCGTTTAATACTGATGAATAATATTATCATAAGTGTCATTTTTTTGGTCGCTCGCTCACAAAATTTAAAGTTTAAAAACTGGATACCAGTAGCAGGGGCGGATCCAGCTGGCGACAAGAGGGAGGGCCCAATTCGTGAGAAAATATTTAGCGGCGAATCAGCCAGCAAGCAAATAAGCGGAGGGGGTAAGAGCACCTTTTTTTTTGCCCAATTCGTGAGAAAATATTTAGCGGCGAATCAGCAAGCCGGCGAATAAGCGGGGAGGGGAGGGGTAACAGGACTAAATCTTTTTGGGGGCGAGAAAAAAAATTAAAAATAGCGCAGACCGTTATTTTTGCTCAGTGGGGGGAGCACTAAGTAAAAAAAAATATATATATATATTTATATAAAATTATAAATATCTGTTTTTTTTTTTGCTAGGGGGGTTGGGGCCGGGCCCGTCGGGCCCGTCGGCCCCTGTTACACCCACAAATGTAATAACGCCCACAAATGTAACAACGCCCACAAATGTAATAACACTTTACCCACAAATGTAATAACACCCACAAATGTAATAACACTTTACCCACAAATGTAATAATTTCACCCACAAATGTAATAATTTCACCCACAAATGTAATAACCACTTTACCCACAAATGTAATAATTTTGAATCACCCACAAATGTAATAATGACTTTACCCACAAATGTAATAAATTTGAAGGGATATTTTGTCGAATTTGTTCAAAACTAAAACCCTGTAATAAAGCATGGGTATAACGCGCAGTCTTTACTCCAGACCCGGTTATTTCAAAAATTTAAAAAAACAGACCCCATAATCCTTTTCCTGTGGAATAACATGACAATCGAGAGTAGTCTTTCCTCCAGACCCGTTCATTTCAAAAATAAAAACAATAAAAACAAAACAAAAAATTCAAATCTAAGACCCAACAATCCTCCAAACTAAGACCCTGTAATAAAGCATGGGTTTAGAGCGTTGTCTTTACTCCACACCCGGTTATTTCAAAAATAAAACAAAACAAAACAAAAACCTTTTAAACTAAGACCCCTCCATCTTCCAAATTAAGACCCGGTAATAAAGCATGGGTTTAGAGCGTAGTCTTTACTCCAGACCCGTTTAATTAAAAAAAAAAATCTTCAAAACTAAGACCCCATCATCTTATTCATGTGGAATAACATGAGTATTGAACGTAGTCTTTCCTCTAGACTCGGTTATTTAAAACAAACAAAAAAAAACAAAAAAACAAAAACAAAAACTTTAAAATTAAGACCCACCATCTTCCAAACTAAGATCCTGTAATGAAGCATGGGTTTAGAGCATAGTTGTTCTTCCAGACCCGGTCATTTCAAAAATAAAAAACAATAAAAAATTAAAAAAATAAAAATTCAAATCTAAGACCCAACAATCCTCCAAACTAAGACCCTGCAATAAAGCATGTGTTAAGAGCGTTGTCTTTACTCCACACCCGGTTATTTCAAAAATAAAACAAAACAAAACAAAAACCTTTTAAACTAAGACCCCTCCATCTTCCAAATTAAGACCCGGTAATAAAGCTTCTTCTTCTTCTTGATTTGATTTTGTTTGGCAATTAGTCACAGTTGACTATTTTTGCCACACACTATTTTATGAATTTTTTTATTCACATATTCATTTATACATGCGTACAATTACATGTCATAAATGACTATTTTTAGAAACTTTTCCCCTCCATCCCCCTTGCTTATTTTATTTTTTTTTATTTTTTTATTTTTTTTTTTAGAAAATTATATTTACTCAATTCAACGAGACGGCCTAGCTCATTGTACGTATACGTACGGTACTTTACTTGTGTTTACGCGCGCGCAAATATCACCTCTGTATGCACATGTGTACTTCGCACTCAAGCATGGGATTAGAGCGTAGTCTTTACTTCAGACTCGGTTATTTAAAAAAAGAAAAAATCTTCAAACTAAGACCTCACCATCTCATTCCTGTGGAATAACGTGTGTGTGTGTGTGTAATTGGGTTTTTTTTACAGACGTGTATCAATCAGATATGATTATTTACGTCTGGGGACCGACCTTTAACGTCACCATCCGAAAGACGTGACTCAGTTTCGAACCTGTGTCCTCGTCTGAATCAGTTTGTAACTTCCACTGTTAGCTGGATTACAGGCGCACGCCACAACGCCTAGTTGTAACATGGGTATAGAGCGTAGTCTTTCCTCCAGACCCGGTTATTTTAAAAGAAATAGAAATTTAAACAAATCTTCGAAACTAAGACCCACCATCTTATTCCTCTTTTTTTTTCATTTAAAGATAAATTACATTATTACATATGTGGATACAATACGTCACAAATAAATGATTGGTCGGCGGTCACACGAACTGACGAATCAGTCAAAATGGTCCATATATATAACACACAGAGGAGGGACCGATTCGATGGTTCGTTGACCGTCGACGATTTTTTTTTTGTTAATATGTAAAAATTCTAACGCCCACAAATATCCTGGAATTCAATGTTCGTAGAAAAAAAGTAATCGAATAAGTGACCTTAAATGTATTTAAATATTGTATATATTTTATATCATTTTTTTTTTAAAACCGAGTCTGAAGTAAAGGCTCTAATTCCATGCTTCCATGCCACTAGGCGTTGTGGCGTGCGCCTGTAATCCAGCTAACAGTGGAAGTTACAAACTGATTCAGCCGAGGACGCAGGTTCGAAACTGAGTCACGTCTTTCGGATGGTGACGTTAAAGGTCGGTCCCCAGACGTAAATAATCATATATGATTGATACACGTCTGTAAAAACCCAATTACACGCACACACACACACACACACACGCTTTATTACCGGGTCTTAATTTGGAAGATGGAGGGGTCTTAGTTTAAAAGGTTTTTGTTTTGTTTTGTTTTATTTTTGAAATAACCGGGTGTGGAGTAAAGACAACGCTCTAAACCCATGCTTTATTACAGGGTCTTAGTTTGGAGGATTGTTGGGTCTTAGATTTGAATTTTTTGTTTTGTTTTTTTATTTTTGAAATGAACGGGTCTGGAGGAAAGACTACGCTCGATTGTCATGTTATTCCACAGGAAAAGGATTATGGGGTCTGTTTTTTAAATTTTTGAAATAACCGGGTCTGGAGTAATGACTGCGCGTTATACCCATGCTTTTATTACAGGTGTTTTAGTTTTGAACAAATTCGACAAAATATCCCTTCAAATTTATTACATTTGTGGGTAAAGTCATTATTACATTTGTGGGTGATTCAAAATTATTACATTTGTGGGTAAAGTGGTTATTACATTTGTGGGTGAAATTATTACATTTGTGGGTAAAGTGTTATTACATTTGTGGGTGTTATTACATTTGTGGGTAAAGTGTTATCACATTTGTGGGCCTTATTACATTTGTGGGCGTTATTACATTTGTGGGTGTAACACCCCCCCCCGTGGATCCGCGCCTGACTAGTAGTATCGGCCCACGCAAAAATGTGCCCATTCACGTAATGTGTACATATGTAAGCGTGATGGAAAACAGATCGGTTGTGATGAATTTGGGATCGGGGTGACGCGAAACTTTTTACTATATAATAGGGTGCCGTGACTTTAAAAAAAGGTTGAAAAACGCTGTGTTATTGATACGCCAATACTGTAATTGTACTCACTTCTGAAGACTGCTATATACCCTGAGCTACCACAGCTCTCGGTAGAGTCCCCTGAACATAAAGACTGACAGTTAACATCTGATCCCACTCCATGTCTAGTATAGTTATCACTCGCCTCACCACAGTAGCATTCATTTCCATTTTCAACGCCAGCGTATGTATAGTTAGCTGTGGTTGACCCGTTACAAAACTGGATGCAAGAGGAAATGGTTATATCTGGATCGGTAACTAAATTATTACCGGGAAAAACTCGTTCAGTCGATAGGTCCACAAAGCATCCAAGATAACCTTCACCTGTACAAAATTAGAAAATATGGCATAATATGATCCAAACGCGTCCCGCATTTATTGCCTTGCTCTCACACAACATGTATTATTAAGTCATCGTAAAGAAAGTAGATTGACTGATCACGTGACGTATGTTGAGTGGTATTTTGTTTAAGAATGCAATTATATTTATTCACGTTAAATTTAAATACATGAATGTCCTTTTCCTCATGGTCAGGGTTAAACTAAACTCAGTTGAAATTCAGCTTTAATGAATATAAAACACATATTTATTTATTTTTAATCTTTTTTGTTTAAGTTTTTTCAACATGAAAGTATTTTTTTAAGAATGATTTTGGAAATGGAACTTAAATCAGTTTAATTTTCGTTGTTGTATAACTCATTAACTTATGGTTACGTGTTTTATTTAAATAAGCCTTAGAAAGTTAGGCCATTTGTTGTACACCATGTATCTCCTTTTTAACATATTCGAGTAGTCTTAAAAAGGGGACAACATATGCTTTCCTGTACCACCTCTAAAATTTGAAATAGAAGATATTGAACATTTCAAAACAGACTTCTCAATTATTGCTCCTTGAACTGCTTTCGGGCAACCCCATTATAGTTACGTTATACGTGTCAATCCAACCACAATAATGTTCACGTCCCATCGTTAAACCCATATGACACCTGGGTAGAGAGAAGCAATTTACAAAAACGCCTTGCTTAAGGACATAAGTGCCGTGTCGGGGCTCTACAGTCAAGTACCCCTTTTTCGCAGATTATGAAAGAGCTGGGGATACATATTTCTATGTCGCGTGAAATGAAATTCAATTACCATGACACGAAGCTGCTCCTGCTGTTGAACACGATCCTGAAAACAACGCACACCCAGCCAAATTAGCTTCATCTAAAAAAAAAAAAAAACGAACGCTTCGGAGTTAACTTGTTTCATTTTCTCTTGGAATCACAATAATTGCAAATTACTGTAAAATGTATTTTATGTTGTTAATGCTTTTGAAATAAATCGGGAGACAAGAAAAAAATCTACAATTAAGAAATTATACTTCTACTCGAAAATCAATTATGTACCGAAAACCAAAAATTATTGTAAAGAAATGTGTGTGGTTGTTGTTTAAAAACGGCACATATTTGTACAACGGTATATAATCAATACAGACGCGATGACTCAGTGGAAGAGGGTAGAGCAGTGGTCTCGCAACCGGAAGATCCCGGGTTCGAAACATATAGTAATAACACTAATCGTAATAATGATATGAATGACAATGATGGTAATGAATAATGATTATGCACTAGTGCCCTCTGGTAAGGATTTAATATCCATTACTAAGTCCCTCAGAAAGGACTTAAAGCTGTTGGTCACTAGTTGCTTTCTTTCAAGCATGAACATGCTTACGCAGTCAGGTAAAAACAAACCATTCAACCAAATACTGACGCCATAATTTATATCGAGGGAAACCTTCGTGACTTTAGTCTAGATCTATTGAACTGTTCGTCATAGCATGCATATTGTTTTCGTTTTATCTTTAAAACGAAAATTCTTTTAAAGGTTTTAACATGTTTTGTATGTTCTTTATGCTATATTTTTGTCCGATGTGTTATTTTTTAATGTCCTGTATCTACCTATAACTCGGTTTTTCCCTGGGCTATAAATTACGTCTACCTTGTTATCAAATTTGAACAATAATAAGTTTATTCGATTGTCTCCGCAAAGTATAGTATTATTTAATTTAATGATAAATAAACAAAAGTTTGGGCGAGACACATCGTTTATTGTGCTGATAAAAGAAACGCTTACCACCATTACACGTCAGCCCTCTGGTCGGAACTGAATTTTGTCCATAAGGTGTGTTTTTTATTGGTCTGCTTGCTCCGGTGAATCCCAGATGTCTGCAGATGACGACAACATCAACAATATCAATATTGATCCCACATGTTGTCTCCCATGTCCGGTTGTCTAGCCTGATCTCAACTGTGCCTTTATTTCGGGTTGGACCACCAACAAGACGTACATCTGTCACATGGATTGAACCCCCCCCCAAAAAAAAAAACAAAAAAAAACAAAATTATATTTATACTGATATGAGATTCATTATACATATACGAAAACAGCTTTTGTCTTGTTAAAGAAAATCCATATTTATAATCACTAGCTCATTTGAAGGGGTGAGGGGCAGTTTGCCCCCCCACGACAGATTTCCAACCATGGAGAAAAAAATGAAAAGTCTGACTTTGCAGTAAAGTTTAAAAAATGATTTCAAGGTAAATAATCATCAAATTGCTGTTAAGACCTCACAATTTTTTTTTTTTTTTTTAATGAAATTGAATTAAAATCATCAACCATATAAATTATAACATTATTCATGCATTATTTTAAAAAAAATGCATCCGTCTAAATCTGTCATCAAAAAGGAACTGGACAAAATGTTAGCTCGCCCGCTTTACTTTCTTGCAAATAAATATAAATTCAACGGATTGAGTTAATAGTTTTGGACACTACAATAACAGTTATTCTTATCATTTTATACAAATTTTATTCATACTGTACATATACATAAGAGCCAGAAATGATCTTCCATCGTCCTACTCCTCCACCACCCCTTCCTCCCCCTTTCCCCCCTTAAGTTTGATTGATTATATCTCTCTTGTTGAAAAGTTGCAAAATGATGTGCTCTTTTTCGACTGTGCATTCTTCTTTCTGTATGTACGGCTGCTGTGTAGTTACTGCATTACAATACAAGTGCTTACCAGTGCATTTTGCAACTTTTCACTTTAATTTGACCCTGCCCCTCATTCTGATGAACTGCTCCAACTATGCTGGCAAAATCATAACAAATATGGTATCGTCTTAAAGAGGAATAAACATGCTTTCTAATAATACTAAAGTCTAAACAAAGCGACAACTATCCCATGACAAGAGAGATATAATCGATTAAAATTGAGTTCCCATACTTTATTGAAGGGTTCCGATATTTACCTGATATCACACCATTGACGATGTGCTCTCCGCAGTGTACTACAAGAACTAATGTTATGAGTACAATACACCTCTCGACGGAAGCCATGTTTCCACAACAGCTCAATGGCAGTCAAGAGAGGTCAGGCGATTTCATTGTGAAGGAAAATTTCTGGAGGCAATTGGGAAAATGTTGATTATGTAGAAGAATTGAAATACTGTGGGGGTTTTAATGTTAAGAATATAATGAGATTGATTCATTCTTATTGAAAGCCATGCGCACTGCACACATAAATGAGCATATGGGACTACACGAATATGTGGCAAGATGAAAGTTGAAGTTCGGTCCAAATTGTTCAGCTATTTCTCATCATAAATCGAATTTGAGGGTATCAAGAGCAATCAAGTTTTGGGGACATTTCTTCTATGGTAATCTGCTAAACTAACATCAAAGAGAATGTGAGAGCTTGTTTGTTAAAATTTTGTTTAAAAATGTTGTGTTATGACCATAATACAATCACTTAATACAAAAAAGTATGAGAGATCGAGCTCACTAATAATTGTTCACTTTTACCGGAACTCAGCCTACTCTTTAACACAACACGGGTCTATTGTGATCTGAATTTGATGATACAAAGATTTTGTTACACGTAAACATGCAAAGGTAGAACAAAAAGTAATAATTATACAAATAAAGATAATCATAATAATGGGTTCTAGGACACCTACCCCCTGGACAACCACCCCCGGTTAACCACCCCTAGGGTAACCACACTCTAGGACAACTACCCCTAGGACAACTACCCCATAGGGCAACCACCCTCTAGGACGACTACCCCCAGGGTAACCACACTCTAGGACAGCTACCCCCTAGGACAACTACCCCATAGGGGAACCACCCTCTAGGACGACTACCCCTTCCCCCCTCCGGGGGTAACCACACTCTAGGACAACTACCCCCAGACAACTACCCCCTACGACAACTATCCTAGGGGGTAGTTTTCCGGGGGTTAGTTGTACGGGGTAGTTGTCCAGGGTAGTTTTCCTAGGGGGTAGTTATCCGGGGGTAGTTGTCCGGGTTTGTTGTATTAGGGGGTAGTCGTCCTAGAGGGTGGTTGCCCTTGGGGTCGTTGTCCTAGGGGGTAGCTGTCCTAGAGGGTGGTGATCCTAGGGGTGGTTATCCGGGGGAGGATGTCCAGGGGGAAGGGTCCGGATACGATAATGATGATATATCAATAATAATAATAATTTTAATAATAAGAAGATGAATAGCATAAATAGTAATAATAATAATAATCACAATAATAATAAAACTGGGTCTTATTTTTCCAGGGTTAGTAATACTGCTCCTGCTGGGAGCCATGCAATTATTATTATTATCCCGGCAAGTGCCAGGTACCTATTTACGCCTGGGTAGAGGGTGGCAAATGGGGATTAATGTTCTACCAGATGACCTTAGTACCGGGCTTGGATTCGAATCCACAACCCTTGGAATTAGAGTCAAGTTAATATACCACTATCCATGGGCTAAGATTCGAACCGTCAACCATTGGATTTAGAGTCAACTGAACGTAGCACTATACGACGACTAATACTCATGATACAAGATAAAGATATCTTTTAACGAATCAAATACAATATACCCGGACAACTACCCTCGGCTAACAACTCTTGGACATCTGTTCCCGGACAATTACCCCAGACATTTAACTTCGGACCATTAACCCACTTGGGACAGTGACAATGCGCACTACTACATGTACTGTGAAGATGATAATGCCCTATTAAAGTATTATCCCACGATGAGTACGCGCGTAGACCAAATTGACCTTCGGTTTACCAGGAATGGATGTCCCCTTAATAATGATGATATCATAATATGAGATATTGTCTGATATTTATACTGACCCATTGCTAAACTATGACAGCGTGTCTTGTAAGTTTATAAAGTCGATTTGATTCTACAAATGTGTTAATACTACAACGACAAGGTATATAAAGGTAGGCCTACTTCCTCAACTGTCAATTCAATACTGTACATACAAGTTTAACTATCTGGTCAATGATTCAATGCAATTAAAACCGGGCTGACCAGATAAAACGTGATAAAACAGAACTACGAAGTTGTAAACCATCAAGAGACTCCTAATGAATTGCGATACTGGTTAATTTATTATATTATTACAATTTGTTATGTTCAGTTTTTCTTTACTGATAAATGAAAATTCTTATGTAGCTGGAGATATGTATATATATTCAGCAATGAATGAACGCCGTAAACTACTACCAACAACAACAATGATTCTCTGTTTAAAAAAAAGATATATATATATATATATATATATATATATATATATCTAAAAAAAAGCTACATTAATCTCACTAAAAACATTTACAAACTAACTCTCTTGGCCTGTATACTTACTTTATTGCATTGACTTGGAACACATTGGTTCATCGGGTATACCAAATTCCAGAATTCACGTCCGAGATTTTGAAAGTCCAGTCGCACCAAACTTCTGTATCACTGTCTACAGCATTTGGCAACGGTTTGATATAATCACATATGGCTATAGTTCGGGTATATTAGTATATCCTGTGCGCGGTCAACACGGAAATACATCATGCCCGGTGATTTTCGGGTATTTTCTTTCTTTTGTCGGGGGTGTATATATATCTAGACTGTCTATTCAAACAGTTTTCTTTCAAAGTGAGAGACGGTGGTTTGTTGGTCTTCGTTCAACCATGGCATATCCGACAGCCTCCATACACCGGACTACGTAAGAACGCTTTGAAAAATATGCTTGTGCACACACACAATGTATACACCACGTACAGGTATGTGCTTGTAAAGAAAACGGTATTGTATGTCGGAGCTCATTCAAGAACCCTTTTCACAATAGAGGTCCTGGGCTGATGGATGTCACTGTTGTACACAGGACTATACCAAAGTACATGTGCTCGTCAAGAAAATAGTATTGTATGTCGGAACTTATTCAAGAACCCGCAACGTTCGAAAATGGGGTCAGAATAACAAAAGCTTAAACGTAAACCTTTACTTTCGATTGAGTCTTGGATGCATGTTAGAAGAGGAACTGGAGGTACCTTGTTTTGGGTAGACGACTTGCCAATACGGTGTCAATTACGGAACTATCCTTTCGAGGACTTCCGATGGGAATGAATAACAATAATGATTTTATTTGCCCAGGTGGGCTTCATCATCTCCAATGCTGTTCTTCCTGAATGCCCTGAATTTGTATTATTACCCCAGCGATTTCCAAATACGCATTTACACCCGGGTGGAGTGAATGACTTTAATGCCAGGCTGAGTTTCGAACCCAAAACCCTTGGATTGAGAGTCAAGTTAATGAACCGCTATACCACAGCACCTTTAGAGACTTTGGAGCAATTTTTGAATATCCTAACTCAAATGTTTTCCAACTATTCCCTGGTTGCCCAACTCTTCATCAATTAATGTGGCAATTAATATCCAAAAACTAGTTCAATTGGTGAGTCTCTGATCCTAACTCTGACCCTATCCTTATCCTAACCGTATAGTAACCCTAACCCTAAACCCAACCCTTTGTGTTAAACGTCAACGTCCATGGTTATTCTAAAAGTTAAGCCAAGGCTATATAATGTCATAAAATAATAATCTATTTCCTTTTTTGCGACCTGTGGTACAGACTCTATCTCGTTATATGTATTAAATTATTCAACATTTTGAAGGATAAAGATAGAGGGTGGTAGTCTCGAAAGCGGACTAACTTTAGTCCATGTTTTAATCTTCCGACTAAGACTTGGCATTCCATACTTAGTCGGAGGATTAAACCATGGACTAAAGTTAGTCCGCTTTCGGGAATACCACCCAGAATGTTTGTGGTAATGTGGATAAATCAATTTTAAGAGAGGATTTTTTTGTTTTATTCTAAGAGAAATGTATTTTTCTTGTTTGTTTGTCGGTTGGTTGGTGATTGGTTGGTTGGTTGGTTTGAAGGTTGGGTGGTTGGTTGGATGGTTGGTTCGAAGGTTGGATGGTTGGTTGAGAGAATGGTTGGTTGGATGGTTGGTTGGTTGGTCGGTTGGTTGGTTCATGTTTGGTTAATTGGTTGGTTGCTTGCTTGCTTGGTTTGTATTTTCTTTTCTTTTCTTTAGTTTCTTGGTTTCCTTAATGTGTTTCATAAACGCACTGGGAGAGAAATTCCTAGACTATCTAAAAATTCATTTTTAGGGACATTTTTTCTCTCGGTATTGTTTGTTTGTAACTATTACACTTTAAGGTGTGTCACTCCAATGCTACCTACCACTAGACATTAAAAAATCCCCATTTGTTGCTGTCTTCAAAGGTTCTTGAAAACACTTTTTTTTCAAAAAGCTTTCAATAGTTTGTTGTTGTGTGGCTGTAAGGTTCATTTCTTACTATTGATTTTCTTTTTAATTACATTGACATGCTTAGTGCTTTAGATAGGTTTGTCAGCCATAGCCCAAAGAACCATTCTTGAATAGGATGGTTGAGAGTTTCCTGTATTACGACTTTGAGTACATGGTATTAAGGTCATGGGAAATATAATATTTATCCATTTTAATGTGTTTATCTGCGAGTAAAATCAAAAGAACAAACATGTTTGGACGTGATGTAATCATTGACTAGGAATTCGACAGGACGGAGTCGGTGCACTGAAGCCACGGATATGCAAATTGGCTCTTTAAGTATTTTGGGGAAGACACGATTGCAAAGTCTTTTCAGAAATTAACTCAAATGTCCTAAGTCCTGAACCATGTTTATAATAATTATGTACCCCATAGAAATCATGTTCAGATTATGTCATTATCACGTTCAGGCATTTTCAAAGGTGCCATGGAAAAGGCTATAGAAATTGTCTCAGGATGATTTTTCGAAAGTATTGCGATCGTGTTTAAAAGGCATTCCGTTAACTAAAGTCATTGAATGTCCACGAACTTTTGCACTTATGACGGTTTCGAGAAATTGGACCATGTTTCTGGTACAAATTTACTGTTGGGGGAAATTTATCCCCCATCCTCCTCCTTTGACCAATCTCTATCTAGACAAGCTATGATGATTGAAATAGGTCTCTGTGATGACCTTCCTGTTTATCACTTTGTTTATCTCTTTTTTTTTACTGTATACGTATTGTATACATGCTTATAATTGAAACGGAAATAAGTCAGATGAAATCAATTCAAAATCATTAACATGAATTACTTTAAATAAGTTAATAATGATAATAATAATAATAGAGAATATTTATTAAGCGCATAACAAATTGAAAATTTCTCTATGAGCTTTACAATCATGACAAATTTGAATACATATAAACAACATAATAAATAACAAAGTAGATAAGCAAATAACAACAAATATTCATGGGAAAGTAAACCAATTCACCTATAATTACACCTATTAAAGTAAAACTATTTGACATTACATATTACAAATTCAACAAATAGACACCCATTATGTCGAGCCAACCTCCTAACCAGCAAAGGAGAAAACAGCTCTAGGAAACCCTCGAAAACAAATAAGTTTTCAGGGCTCTTCCAAAGCCGTCAGTGCTCCCAACAACTCGAAGCTGGTCAGGAAGTTGGTTCCACAAGACAGGCGCTGCCGTTGAAAAAGCACGAGAACCATACGTTTGGGTTGATGTGGTAGGGACAGTAAGTAAATTCTTCGTTGAGGAGCGATTTCTACCGGGTATATAAAAAGAAATGATATCAAGAAGATAAGTCGGGGATTTGTTAATCATTACCTTGCGACACAACATCAGAACTTTATAAACAATTCTTTCTTTTACAGGTAGCTAATGAAGGCGAGTCAACATGGGTGTTACTGGATCTCTCCCCTTGCTCGTTCAACAAGCATTGCAGCTAAAGTGAGAAGGGGTGGAGCTTAGCCATTCTGAATAGAGGCGGACACATTTTGAGAGGCAGGATTTTGTTTCGCCAGCTGTAACAGTCGTCGGTAAAAAGCCTACCAGATAGCTTCGAATCAGGCCACATATGGATATAACGTGATTCAGGCGCGTACGCAGCGGGGGTTGGGGGTTAACCCCTCAATTTTTTTTCAAGTGTAAACAAAATTATAAAAAAAACAAACCTTTTTGTGTGTGCTAAAGGGTGAAAAAACTGACCTTACCCCCGCTTATTCAGCGGCCGGCTGAGTCGTTGCGAAATTTTTACTCAAAAACTGGACAAAAAAAAAATTGTGCTCTTACCCCCAACTGCGCTTAGTTATGAGATTTTAACATTTACATAATCAATTTAATTAGAATATAATTGCTACAGTGTATAATATATGGATAGAAAAAATGGATAGAGGAAATGATACGGTAGTCTTTGAAATATTTGAATTTAATTAGGACTCTATGTGTCATGCATTATACAAAAATCAAACAAATCTATGACTAGAATGATTAAGTATCTATCCGCTATAAACAGAGCATTATACCGCTACAAACAAAGGAAGATCTAAACTGGGATTTATTTTTCGTCAATCTGTGCAATTAACTATTGTTAAATATATACTGACCAGTATGCTAATTTCAATTTAAAGAAAACCTTGACGTCTGGAAAAGTAAAATGATTTTGTAAGCTTTCTCATTATGTCATATCAGTTTAGAAGAAGGTCATAGTAATAATTTCCTCTGAAAAGGATTGCTCTTCACTTGCTCTCATATTGACGAAACATTGCTGTCGTGTTTAGACAAACATTTACGCCACATGTGCATGTAGTCCCGGTGGTGGCATAACAATGTACATTTCAAGGAGCTTGATTGCTATGCCAATACCCGAACTTAATTTAATGTCGCATTCGATTGGAAGACCTTTTTGTGTAATCACAACATCAGAAATAAAAAGATTATTATTATCGGAACTGTACGTGTACCGTCTACCGAGCTGCCCCCATTTAGATTTTATCACATCTATAAAAACAAAATTCGCTCTGTGATGTTTTGGACGCCATGTACTCACACTCTTTCATTCCTCTCATCAACAAACCTACAAGAATGAAAAACACCTCCGCTACACTCATCGATAATATTTTATCTAACTGTGAGGCCCAATGCACACCAGGAATACGTTTCACGGACATCATCAGTGACCACTTACCAGTGTTTTCACACATCCCTTTCAAAAACTCAACAAAAACTCCCACCATCACGCACCAGGATCTCGCAAATACACAGAAGAAAACATGAACAAATTCGAACATAGTTTAGTACTTGTAGATTGGTCGAATGTATTACTCAGCCAAACTGCTGATGGAGCATTTTAATTATTCCTCTAAGTGTTCATGATAATGTACAACAGTGACATACCTACAGTAACCTACTCAGCACAACCCTCGCACTACACAATAAAAAAATACACCACGTCAACCTTGGGTAACAAAATCACTCTTAAGTTGCATAACCAGGAGAAACAGACTATTCTACAAGTATAAAAGCATAAATATATAAGCTATAAAACCAGCCTAGCCAGCATTTTACGGATGGCCGAGAAAGCATATTTCACCCAACCAATTTGAAACTCACAAATATGGTCTTAAATGAACATGGAAAATAATCAACATTGCGCTTAATAAAACCCCTACTAAAACACACATACAAGAAATTAATATACAAGGCACTACCCTTACAGACCAGCTGAAGTTGCCCAAAGTCTGAACAATTACTCTGTAAATATTGGCCCAAACGTTGCCCAACGTATCCAACCCTCAAATAACCACTTCTCCACTTTTCTCGAACATCACAATTCGAAAACTATATTTTTCGTACCTCTATTAGAAACAGAGGTCATAGACATCGTAAATAACCGAAAATCTCAGAAAAGCCTCGGTTTTGGTGGAATCACGAGAATTTTAAAACACGTCAACCCTAAAATTGTTACTCTAACTACACACATATTTGATAAGCCAATAACATTTGGCATAGTGCCCTCCCACTTGAAAATAGCCCATGATATACCCATATTTTAAAAAGGTGATACCTGTGAACGAGGAAACTATAGACCCGTATCTTTACTAACATCATTTTCCAATATATTACAAAGAATTGTTTATACCCGACCATTAAATTCGTACACGACTGCAACATATTCAACGACTCACGGTACGGCTTCCAGGAAAAACACGCAACAGCTCAGGTATGTTTATGTACTTATAAACAAAGTCGCCAAAGCAATTGATAACTCTTCCCACAATATAGGATATCTAGACTCCCCTAAGGCATTTGACAAGATAAATCATGATATCCATTTATACAAACTTTCTCATTATGCTATTAAAGGAAGGACCTTGGAGTGGTACAGGAACTATGTAACAGATGGAACATAATGTGATTTTTTTTTTGTACTTGTTGCGAATCTCGCATGGAAAAAAATACAATGTGGCGTACCACAAGGATAACTCCTTGGTCCCCTACTATTCATACTGTATATACACGATTTTAAAAGATCTTCTAACATGTTATTATTCATCCTGTTCCCTGATGACTTTAACAACTTTTTGGTTTCCTTTTGAGATCCGATAACCTTTCTAAACCCAACGAACTCGGACCTAAATTCTCTTTATAGATAGATACGGACAAACAAATTATCTCTAAACATACAAAAGACAAATTATATGTTGTTCAGTATCTCAAAACAAACACACCCTGGTGACATTAACATACATGGGGTAACTATTGAATGTACTCAATCTACAACTGTCCATGAAATATTCATCGACAATAAACTATCTTGGAAAACCCACGTCGATATACTCTGTAGAGTGATTTGAAGACACATTGGTGTAATTAAAAAGCTAAAAACATATGTTCCACAGAAAGTGCCTGTAACCCTTTATTCGACTCTGATTTTTCCTTATATAAACTACAGGATCCTATCATATTGTAACTCACAAACAAACAGAATATTACTAATGCTAAAACGAGTTCTAAGAATAAAAGAAAACCTTCCTTCCCGCTCATATACAGAACATGTACTTCTTATAAACAAAGTACTAAACATATATGACTTTTACCTCTTAAACCTTGGGGCTTGCATGTTCCAACTATCTAACAACGCACTCCCAACTTCCATCACCTCTATCTTCACCAGAAATAATGAAATACAGCCTTAAACCCTACTAGACAAGCACTGCAAAATCAGTAGCATCTTCCCTTGACGAGAACACCCTTTGCTATAACAAAATATTAAAAAACATAACCTATACTGGACAAAATTATTGGAATAATATTAATCAAACCATCAAATTTTACTACAAAGCTCACACCTTTAATAAAACATCTAAAATTGTCTAAGTATACAAAATGAATACAAAACATCGTATGCATAAATCATCGAGCTATCCATACCCGGACTCAAGCTGCTTAAACCCCGAACTTACATTTCACCATCTAGAGGCTCTACTCCGTGATATCGTGACTCTCATTTTTCTTCTTTTCTTTTTAACTTACGCCTACGTGATCAATCTGTCAAGTTTCCAATGTGTTTCTATATTTATTTATCTATTTTAATTTACCCTGTACCCTGTCCTCGTCATTTTCTCTTGTTGAACCAACACAGCTCCATATGTAATTGATGATTATAAATGATAACTTAACCAACTTATATTAAGACCTTCTTCAGTTTTGAGGGGCTTACTATTACAAGCCACGCTTTTCAATAAGCCCCTCATTTTCACATGTTACATGAAAATAGTCTTACCTTCAATAATGTTCAAACTGTCAAATTTTTCAATTGTCAATAATGTAACTAAACTATTGCAATTTTATAATATCGTTTCTAGATGTAATATCCTCCATTTTGTAAATTATTTGTTTTTGGTATACATTCGACCATGTAAAAATAGATTTTTACATTTTTAAATTCAAATATATTCATTTCTGTGTGCAATACATGTGTTTTCATTTAGAACATTATTCCAAAGTTTCAAAATGTATGTAATACTAGATACTTGTTCAAACTGTTAAAGGTATGTCAACCTCTCCGTACATCTCCTCGCTGTTTCAGCAGCAGAGAACATCATATTCACTTCGATCTACATCAGCTCCTTCCCTTCTCATTCCCTAATCCTGAAAACAGGCTGGCTTCAAATCCTTTCAATCGGAATGCCCTACGCCTATGGGTTAAACTCTCTACATTTCTCAAAAACAGTACTTCCATCGACTTCTTAAAAGAGAATGAAAACATGCCTCTACAATTCTTCTTAATTTTGTCATTGACTAAGGGAGAGCGCCTTGTATCCTCTGGAAAAGGCGCTATATACAGTGAGTTTGGAATTAGCAAATCCCAAAACATAACGGATGCATTAACTATAAATTTATAGAAAACTTTTTAAAAGATGCAATACGTCTATAATCTAAATTTAAAAAATAAATTTATGAATCCTTACGTTTACGTGAAGCTATCAGCAAAGCAGTTTTGCACCCACATGTATATGCTCCTTATAAAAAAATGTACACATTGAACGAACATTTATCTATCTGGTTTTAGTGGTGAATCTCTGATGAATTCATTTCTTTTGACTTTGATCACGTGACTAAAATCATCTCAAAATATAGATCTGCATCCTTCCCTGTTTCTTTCTTTTTCATAGCCATGGTGTCGGTAGCAAGTTCGTCTTTTTCGATCGTGGTGGAGCATTGTGTGGATTCTGATGGTATACCAGTATCGGCAAAAGCAGTATCATGCCCACGTTTCTGGTTGTATATCTTCGAGGAGTAGTGAACATCACCAGCAGGTGTTGATGATGGGACTGGTGTTCTGATGTCTTGAATGTCAAAATAGAAACCGGTTTCTTTGTCAGGCGAACGTGAGGCCTGGAACGAAGTCATATCGTGTGTGTTGTGACCATGATTAGAATTTTGTTTCATCCTATTAGAAAAAAAGAGAGTGCAAATATGGCGTAATAGGGAATAAATATTTGAATACAAGTTGAAAATATCTGATTACTGTGAGAAATTTAGATCAGAGATTTCATAGTTGTGAGAGGAAAAGTTACAATTATTTATGTGCGTTTCCCATACCCATACCATAAACATCAAACCTAAATACAGTAGAAACGAAGTTAATCAATGAATACCTGCAGACCGCTTATATCCGCCATACAGTATGCTCAAGAAGCTCCTATAATTATTATCACCAAGACTGAGTTATAAGCTACTTATTTCGGTGCTTACAACACTTAGGAAATCCTACAGGTACCCATTCAGGGCTTGAATGGAGAGTGGCAAATATAGAAACCACAACATCCGCATCGCAAGTCAAAGGTTTAAAACTACATGACTACGATATGTTTACCTCAAACTGTGTGGTAACGGTGACACCATTGCCAAGAATATTGCAAGTCTATCTTCTCTTTTTATTTAGCCGCCTTCTTTGCCAAATAGAAAGAAAAAGTTTATGAAGGATATAATGATACTCACTTTCGGTATCGAACGATGTACATTACCAGGACAATGATGGTTGCGATCAGTAATATAATGACAACTCCTTCACCAACTCCTACACCCACACCTTCGGCAATGCAATCGGAGGAAAAACAAAGAAGTAAGATTCACGAAGATAAAGAGTGATGATATGACTTTAGTAAAATTCAGTCCTTAATTTCTTTTAAGAGGTATTACAGGCGCGTCCGTGTAATGAACGAATATTTTAAAAGATGATTGACTTGATTGTTCATCATACTTAATAAACATAATTAGAGACCTTCAAGAGAATGCATTTTCGTTTTGATGTTTTATTGAGAAATTTGCAACCTTGTTTGTCTGCTTTCCTCTTCTCCTTCTTTTTTTTTTCTTTTCTTCGTCTTTTTCTTTGTTAATTAAGGTTCTTTCCTTCTCTTCTTCGTCATTTCGGCAAATGCATGGAGTCATACTTCGTCCAAATTTTTTGTTAGAGATTTTCTTTGTTCAGATATATTTCAAACAGCTTCTTAATCTCAGTTATACCATTATTAATTTAAATTTGGATCCATGATATCAAAATAGGAAAAAAATACAGGCCTACATCAATTTCAATCCCATGTAAGAAAGCTCAGCGTAAAATCTATAATTACAAGAACGATGGCCACTTTGTTGGAGCGTTGTGAGCGTGGAAAAGGGTGTGGTCATTGATGAAGACGTCACAGCATCCTTGGTATTACTGGTCATCCCTGAGCTTGGTTGACTGGCTATCAGAGACACTTGAGTGGTCACTTCGTTAACCTTCTCAGTTGACACGATGGCGGGTGTCGTCTCAACAGTCTCGACGTGAACTACATTACGTGAAGCAGACGAGTTACAAGGTGAGCCTCTAAAGAATATTGTACATAGCCTAGGGTATAGGTCAACAGTAGGCCTACTTTGGAAAGTTATACAGAGACGTCTTATCACAATGTGACAAGCGCTATAGAATAGCATTTATATTGATGGCCTCGAATGGATACAAGCATGACGAGGTTATAGCACACGAGCTGATGAGCATATTTCACGAGTCAGCACGACGAATTAAATATGCTCAAAGCAAGTGCTGCATACACTGCATTTCACAAAAGAAAAACTATGCAATATTATTATTATTATTGTTTTAAAATTGCACGGTCATCCCGGTACTTTTACTTTGTTAGCAATACCCTTGATACAAATATATAATTATATAGGATATTATTGTTATAGGTAAGCCACGATTTACAGTGACGTCGACTTATATCCTTTCTATAGCCTCATCATGTCTAAGGAAATTGTACGATAACACCTTATATGAAAACCAATGGATGCTGCGCGTGATGCAATATTGAAATTAAAAAGTAAAATCATTGCTGGAGCTGTGACAAAGACAGCGTCATTCAATTTTGGTTAAGCTGTAGCTTTACCATACTTTAAGCGCTAATGGTGTTGTTTACATCACATTATCAACGATGGATGTTAAGTTTATCAAGTCTCAATATACTGATTATACTCACTCCTGAAGACTGCTATATATTCTGAGTCACCACAGCTCTCTGTAGGGTCTCCTGCACATGGGACCTGACAGTACTCATCTGATCGCAGTCCATGTCTAGTATAGTTATTACTGGCTTCACCACAGAAACATTCATGGCCATATTCTACTCCAGCGTATGTATAGTTAACTGAGGGTGACTCGTTACAAAACTTGATGCAATGTGAAACAGTCATTGATTCACTGATGTAGATGTCGCCAAGTAACACTCTGTCATTGGCATTATCTCCAAAACATCCTAAATACCCTTCAACTGTAAGGCAGACAATTAATCACGAAGTTTACAGTGTCATCTTTCCAAACTAAATGGTAGAATGATTTTTTCCTCTGATGTATTCAATTGATATCAACGTAAGATGTGGCAATAACAATAATTGATTTGGTACTACAAAATCGAAGAACACCTACGAATACAGACATACTAAAGCTTTTCGTCTTGAACTCATCAAAGTAAATGAAAGAACAGAAAGTATGGTTTATTTCCAAAGGCTCACCCCATTGGTTTTGTTTTAAAATATTACACAAAACAATAACAAATTGTAAATAGATATCGACATCAGCATGTGGCGGCATAGAAGGAATAAGAAAGAAATCAATTGTTCTTAATGATTATACTTTAGGAGGTTTCGCATAGACATGGTAAAGGAGATGTTAAACGTTAAAATTATATAAAGGTTTACTTCGTTCCATCAGGTCTTCGCGTCTTTGGATTGCACGATCTTTCATGAATAATCAGGCCCTAATTCCCGAAAGGTCGGATGTAAGGTTTGTGAAATACCACCCTTCTATTGCCAAAGCGTTGGGCCCAGTGTAACCAACACTTCCTGAAAAACCTACAACAAATCTACGAAAACTCGCGTCTCTACCCGACACTTTTTAATACGAAATACATAATCACGACAGTTCGTAAAAAGGCCAGCGATCGACACTTCATCATTGTTTTATAGGAAGATGTGAGATGGTTTAGCGGTAATGTCCATGGTACGGTCAGATTTCTGTTTTCGCCTACAACTGACTTAGTGGACCCCGGTTCGAGTGAGTCACGTCTGTCTGATGGTGACGTTAAAGGTCGGTCCCCAGAAGTAAATAATTACATCTGATTGATACACATCTGTAAAGACTCAAATTACACACACACACACACACACACACATCATTGTCTGGTGGTATGAATGTGTTTTCACAAATGAACATGTAAAAAGACTAGCTTTAACTCAAGGACCATCTTTGAAAGAAAAAATGATTATTTTCATTCAGTTTACCTGACCTTTCGTTAATATGTGGGTTTGTTTTAACGAAAGGTAGTGTAACCCGAAAACCCGATCCGACGCGAAGAACCGATTGAACGAAATAAGCCAACACAAAAGTATTCAATAACGGCCAAACAAAAGTATCAATTTTTCATAACAAAACCATAAGGACTCCAAAAGTATCTTTGTAAGTTCACTTGATTTTTGATTAACTTTTTGATTTTTTTTATTTGTTTTTTTTGTTTTTTTACGTCAATTCTAGATAGTAAAGGACATAAGAGAAAATAGTTTCGTGGCTTCGATCAAAGTTCCCCATTGCTTTCCTCCCTTTAGAAACTATTTCAAGATGAAAAATAGGTTTTTAAAAAGTTTCAAAATACGTTTTTATATATACAATTATAAGTATATATATATATATATTATAAATATATATATACACACTGTATCTATATATATATATAATTAAATTAATATAATTAAAATAGTAATTATATCAGTGATTTACATTGGCATCGGAGACTTTACCCTTAATAAACCACCCCTCTAATGAATGGGCATGTTAACTAGTATTTAATCTGACCATGCAGTAAGACTGATATCCCCCCCACCCCTCCGCCTCCCCATGATGTTTGTGCCCCTAGTTACCATGACACGAAGCTGCTCCTGCTTTTGGACATGACCTGCGAGGACGCAAAAAACATTCAGCGTCATCTGAAAAATTAGAAAACATAAGGGCACATTTTATTTTGATGTGATCAATACGCCCAATATATTGTAACGTGGAAGAGAATATTGAATGCAGGACCAATAATGAGTAACAAGATATACTGTAAGTTAATATGATTAAATATTTAACTAACGGGTACTCAAAATGAAATACGCTAATCGTTTGATTGAGACAATATCTTCAATGATAAAGCGGTACGTGTGCTTGTGGAATGTATTTTTCTTTAATCACCAGTGCGAGTTATCAAACTATGTGCGAAAATTGTAATGGCATATGTATAACACCGTGAAAAAGAGGGAATTATATTGAAGGATATATACTGAATTTAGATTTCGTTAACATATTTTAACCCCCCCCCCCCTCCCCACGGCCCCCATATATAAAAGCGATCATTCCCAAATATTCATAGTAGATGATTTAAAGTCTGACATCAGTTCCAGGAGCTTTCACAACAGTTACTCTAGTTTTGAAGGGCGTAAGGCCTTTCATATAAGTAACACCCAAAGGCCTCTGAAGGAGACATGCGCTAAACAAGAATGGAATATCCTGATTCTTTTAATCTCCGTAAAATATATGAGAAGATATCGAGCTTTACCGCGATAACAATTCAGCCCTCCGATGGGAGTTGAATTTTGTCCATAAGGTGTGTCTTTTATTGCTCTGCTCGCTCCTGCGAATCCCAACTGTCTACAGATGTCAATGACGGTATAGATCCAGTAAAAATCATTACATATTGTCTCCCATGTTCCATTATCTATCCTGATCTCGACTGTGCCTTTATTGGAGGTTGGACCACCAACAAGTCGTAAATCTGTTAGGAATATTAGAGAACTGACATTTTGTGAATTTGGCAAATGAAAAACATATTCTTCGTTGATCTACGCACAATACTAATGTAACCTAAATAAGCAACTGATTTTACTAAGTGAATCTGGCTATATAAGCCTTGAATTTGTCTAAATGCTCTCATATTTCACCTCCAATTTGTGTGATGAACATAAAGTATAATGATTTGTATGAACTTATCTCTCTCTCACTCACTCTTTCTCTCTCTCTCTCTTTCTCTCTCTCTTCTTATTATGTAATATATGTTACGTATGTTACTTTTTGTTTCTATCCTAGAAATTGATGCTTGATTTCATTTCATGAAGTGATGATGATGTGAAATATGAAGACAAAAAACTGAAAATTGAAACCTATTTCATTTTTGTTGTTGTTGGGGAGGAGGAGGGGCATGAATCCCTTTGCATTCATTGTCAGTGTGGTGCCCCCTATTCAATTGCAATTTACTATCAGTTGTCGATAGGATTCTCTGACCGGGGTTCATGTTTAAATCATCTCTCTTTATTAAGCCAACAACAAAAAACGAAGCAGATTCTCATAGTTTTACAGGAGCGTTATGTGTCCTACAAACTGAAGGGCTCATGTGGGTCCCAAAATTTCACGGGGGCACATTGATTAGGCCTTTACACATTGCTTTCTGGCCGGTGTAAATATTCTGGTTGCAAGTTTGCCCTGGATCCGCCCCTGTTTTTGTGAATATCGTCAGCACCCTATCATTCATATGATGCTACTGAACATTCAATTTGAACCTCTAAAGACCCCCCACTCCCACACACACACACACACACACACAAACAAACAAATACACACAGACCTATAAGATTCTTTAATCCAAGGTGCATAAACAGATGGAAAAAATAAAAGATTACTGGTACCTGTTATGGCACTGTTAACACAATGTTTCCCAACAGACATGAACAGAATCATCACTATGAATACAGGAAATATCCCACTCAAGGCCATGCTTAATGGTTCCCCGTTTTTCAACTTGAAAGCAACGTTCACGAAATGAAATATGGCTTCCTCGTTAGAACAGCGTTTCACAATCACGACAATGTAACCTGGTTAACAAGTTTCCTCTTTTACTTTGCCTGCAGACTGCTATCTAACTGCGTTTGGTTAGAGGAAATGTGCCAAACCTCCCTACGAACTTCCTTTTTGATGACATTTATTACTATTTATTTCCTGTTCTAGTATGTTCAGCGCTTTAGATAGATTTGTCGGAAATAGCCCCAAGGTTCAATATTGAGTATATTATTGTGTTTGACAGTTTCCTCTTTCACGACATGTGTACATGGTATTAATGTCATGGTGAAATCCAATATTAGTCCATTTCTGTATATGTTAATCGGCGAGTCGAATCAAACGAACAAACATTTTTGAACGTGATGTAATCATTTACTTGGAATTCGACAGAACGGAGTCAGTTCACTGGATCCATGAATATGAACATTAGCACTCTGGCGTATTTTTAGAGAAACACGATGGCAAAGACTTTCGAGAAATCGACTCAAATGTCCTAAGTCCAAAACCATGTATACAATAATTATGTTCCCCATAGAACTCATATTCAGATTATGTCATTGTCACGTTCAGGCATTTCAAAAGGTGCCATGAACAAGGCTACAGAAAATGTCTCAGGTTGATTCTTCGAAAGTCTTTGCAATCGTGTTTAAAAGGCATTCCGTTAACTGATGACATATATATTCATATTTAGGAGTTTATCCTATGGAATTGTTTATCCTATGATATTTAGGAGTTTATCCTATGGAATTGTTTATCCTATGATATTTAGGAGTTTATCCTATGGAATTGTTTGCAAAACGTTCCTTTGCGGTTCCAAGGAAATGAATGCCACACCGCCTCCTATTGAATAAAATAAAATTAGCATTTTTAGTAAAAGAAATAATAAAAATAATATAAATGAAATAAAACAGAACAAAAAAAACAAAAAAATCGGCTGCAATTGGGAGCCTCGGGATGGCCGAAGCGATTCCCAAGGGAATTTTTCCCTTTCTGTCTGTCTTTTTTGTTTGTTTGATTGTTTGTTTCTTTGTTTGCTATGTGTTTGTTTTGTGGGATTTTTTCTTGGACTCCCATAGGACATTAAGAGGGCTGAGTAGATTCCGAAGTTTATGAGCCAGTTTCTCTAAAACAGTCATGTTCCGTTGCAACAAGTGCCAATTCTATTTCACGCGCTCCTTACACTTATGACGGTTTCGAGAAACTGGACCGTGTTTCTGGAAAATGTACTGTTGCGAGAAAAAATTCAGCCCCCATCATTTTCCTCTGGACAATCTCTAGACCAAGCTATCATTATTGAAATAGATCTCTGTTTTTTTTTTTTTTTTTTATTATTACGTTGTTTTATGTCTCTATTGAATTTATGCGTATTTCGTACATGCCTATAATTAAAACGGAATAAATCAAATCAAATCAAATCAAATTCATTAATATGTAATACTTTACATAAGCTATATTGAGAAGGGTTGGAGCTAAATGGAGGTGGACACATCTTCAGATGCAATTTTATTATCGCCAGCCGTACCGGGCGTCGGTAGAAACCCTACTAGATAGCTTTGAATCAGGCCACATATGGAAATAAGGTGATTCATATGATAGCAATTAACCTATCTCTCTCTCTCTCTCTCTCTATCTATCTCTCTTTCTCTCTCTCTGTATTGTTATCTCTCTCTCTCTCTCTCTCTATCTATCTCCCTATCCCCCTCTCTCTCTCTCTCTCTCCTTTCAATACCCCTTCCCATCGACACCTCCTGCTCTCTGCTTGGCAACGTTGGTCATACAAATACTTTGTTCTTCATTAAAACATTTACATTTTGGACTAAGCCATGGTTTTCGTCTTGTGAATGGCTTATTTCGAATCATCAGATCATCGCGTCCGGTCGGGTGGTTGTCTAACACGACCTTTCGTGAAACGGAAACGAAAGATCATGCAACCTTTCGTAGATTTGACGTCGTGTTTTCACAAACTTTCGGGTAAATTGGACCACACCATTTGTAGATGGGAGGGGTTTATTTCACAATTTACTCCCGACATTTTGTGAATAAAGGGGCATGTTTTCACAAAAGGTCGGGTAAGGCGACCACCTGACCCGACGCGATGTCCAGATGATTCGAAGTAAGCCTTGTGAATGGGTTGGCAAGATCATATTGAGGGCCGTATTCCTGTTTATACGTTCCTTAGTCAAAATGAATAAGATTTTCTTCTTCTTTTTGTTTGTTTCAATTTTTTTAATGTTTAAGTGATATTAGTACCTAAAACACAAGCTTTAGGTATATAGCACAATGTATTATTACGTATTTAACAATTAATAAACGTAACACAAACAATGTCTTCATGTACAACCAACAAACTCATAGAATTTAATGCCAATCATATCTGACTTTTTCACATTTTGTCCTTGCAGTAAATTCCTTTACGCCTAAGCCTTCTTAACACTGAGAAACTTAAAATAATTTGTATTCTATACGGTACATCAAGTCAGTTCACTAAAGCATATCGGCCTCCACCCAGACCACTTTTATGGGCATTTACCATGTCTGTGATTCGCTATGCATACGGCCTGTACCTACTATTCCTTTGATATGCGTTCCAATGTAATTTTTCCGTTTCCAGGATCGCCATTAAGTATGATTTTTACAATTTAACCATAAAGATATAGCGTCTTTCATTCTTTCTTTCTTTCTTTCTATTTCTCTTTAACATACTTTTTCACAAAAGTGGGGAGGGGGCTCGAGCCCTCCGAGCCCCGCCGATCCGCGGGCCCTGATAATCACATCATAACATAGGCCTATCAAATCGCATCATATCGTATCTTATCATAACAAATATCATGTCATGTCATGTCATATCAAAATTAAATCAATTAACGTACCAGAGCGAAGGTTTTAAAATGCTTTTATCCTTAATAATGTTGGTATCATTGCAAAGGTAACGTTACAACCTTTCTAATAATTCATATTTACTTTTCAAAAATTGTTACAGAATTGACTAATCTGCTATCAAAAATGATGAATTTGCTACCCGTTTTGTCCGCCCTCGATCAGCCCGCTGTTCGCTGGTACGATGTGTGACGTAATAGGTTGGGCACATGAGCGAGAGTGCTCCCAAGCCCCCTCACACAGCTCTGTCCGCTGCATGCATTATACGTATACGAAAGCCACACGAACGCGAAATATCCTATCACAATTTAACTTGCTACATGATAGTACTGCACTGCACTTGGTGCACATGCACTGCGAATTTTAAATCATGACCATTATTTGAACAATTGATGAAGATTTATTTGATTTGTTGTATGTTTTAGTAGTCCACGCCGGAGTTTCGGGTCAAAAATGGATACGAAAGTACACAAGCGCCATGAAATACCCAATGTCGAGCTGGCTGAGCCGAGCTGCCGCGCCGCACCGGCCCCGCTGAATTAACTGGCGATCGATCCGTCATGCACTGGAGTGACTGGGCGAGACATTTTCTCATTTTTAGAAAGTGTAGGGCTATTTTGGCAAATTTCACGGATAAAAAATTCAAAAAAGAATAGATGAGAGATTATATCTTGCGAATACCAATTACATATATGCACCATAAATGGAACTGCACGACATCATAAAAATGCAAAGCCAAATTAAGGGACCCTCGCGATTCACTCATTAGGGACTTTTCGATTTGCACGTTCACTAGTGGACTGCGACGTATGCGGTAACTATTGAAGCAGTGCGCATGCGCATCGACGAGCTCATCGTTCGTAGCAGAATTCTCGAACGCGTTCGCCCTTGTTTTGCCGTCGTTCGCAAACTGTGACGGTACATGTTCGTAAGCAATCTTTTGTAGTCACGAAACATCACATTGAAGTCACAAAATGGACCCAATTGACCTAATTCTAGAACCGGAGAGTGGTGGAAGCGTGAATTCTCTTAAATTAACACATTTTCGTGTCTGTAATTTACCTTAAATCAAAATTGTTGCAGAATAATTCATAAAATGAACACATTTTATTTATGCATCGCCAATCTGTTGCAGCATAATTTTCGAGATCAGTCCCATGCACCGAATTTGGTGTGTTGGATCTTTAGCTTTTCGATCGAATTTCGCGCTCACTAAGCAGAATAATTCATGAAATGAACACATTTTATTTATGCATCGCTAATCTGTTGCAGCATAATTTTTGAGAACAGTCCATGCACCGAATTTGGTGTTGGATCTTTAGCTATTCGATCGAATTTCGCGCTCACTAAGCGAGCGTCGTAGTTGTGTAAAATCGAAAAGGTAACGAACAACAGTCAACGTGCCTCGTCAACCCTGCTTAAAAATGACCGCATACGTCGCAGTTCGCTTATGAACGTGCAAATCGAAAAGTCCCTATTATCAAGACATGGTCTCCGTATAATCAACACTTAACAGCAAAGCTTCACAGCAAATTACACAAAACGGAAGAATATTTGGACAAATCGATCTGCACGATAAACCCCCTCGTATTTCATTACAAAATTTGCAATAATAAAATGTAATTACATGATTTCGAGATATTGTTATTCCACTTTCATCAAAGCTGGCCTCGGTATGAATCATTCGAAGTCTGGATAATGTATACTGAATGCGAAATACCGCACGCAAGCTGAGCGAGAGCCGAGCTGAGGCCTAGGAATTTCGATCGTGCCCAACTTCTGACGTCATAAGTCTGTACTCCGTAATTTTATTTTTCAAGCCAGGAAAAATAGTTCTGAGAAGGGTCTTGGAAAAAGCATCTTATAGCGTTTCATTTATATTCATAATACTGTAGAGCAGATGATTTGTGTTCATATTGATGTAAGCTTTCAGTACATGTATAATTTGTCCATTTTGTGACATTTTGTGACATTTCTTCGCTCAGCTACTTTAAGATCAAATCAATTCAAATCATATTAAATCAAATGAATCAACTCAATTTACATTGAAATAATAAATCCAGCTTAGATTTATTATCATATGGATGACACAAACAGGTAAAAAATCGAAAATAATAATAAAAATAATAATACTAGTGGCTACTTGTATAGCGCACAGGTCCACCGTTCGGTGCTCATGGCGCTTAGAGAAAAATACATGTAACAAACATAAGAAAGAAAAAACAAAAAACAAAATGCAAAATTCTCCTAGACATAGTAAATTAGAATATTGCAATAATTACGACCAAAAAAAAGTTCATTCCAGAGTTTCGGACCCATGGCCGAGAAAGCCCGATCGCCCCAAGCTTGTTTTATTCTAGTGTTATTCTAGTGTTATTATAGTGTATATGATGACGAGCGAATACTTCGTGTGGGATTGTATTTGGAAACAGAGTTGTTCAGGCATGTGGGAGAAATAATAGAGTAAACTGAATGATGTACTAGTAACAGAATTTTAAAGATAATCCTTTTGTCAACTTGCAACCAATGAAGAGAACGGAGAATTGGTGATATGGAATCAATTTTGTTAGTGAATGTGAATAGGCGGGCTGCAGAGTTTTGTAGTCGTTAAAGTTTTGTGACATCTTTCTGGGGACGAATTTGCAAAATCTAAACGAGAAGAAATGACAACTTAGAATCATTTACAAAACAATATTCACCTTGACTTTGCATTAATTAAGCACGGCTCATCACCCCAGCCATATTGGCAATCCCATCGGGACCACATGTTATGTCGTCATCTTAACTGCGGCAAATTCGACCCCTGTTGACCCGTAATTTGGAGGGGTGCGGGAAATGAGGCTTTAATTTGCTTTGGTGCATTACTGAAAGTAATAATATTTTGAGTTTGCACCTCAAACGGTAGGCCTCAATACTCAATACTATTTTATTTGACTATGGTTTTTGCCTAGTCTTGCGTTAGGGCAAGTCCTTTTGATGATAGCTCGAACCTTCGAATGTGGAAGTTTTCCTTTCATCATAGAAACAGGATATCAAATGTTCCAGACGGTGCAAATAACGCGTATTCTGAAAGACGACTCTTCTTTTGATTTTCAAGGGGCCCACATTCAGAACTATAACGTTGGAGGGCGACAAACACTAGAGTTAGCAAAGCACAGAGATCAATGAGATACATCGGTCCAACTAAGTTAAACTAACAACCAAACGAATAACAATAATAATAATATATAATAATAATAATAATGGGTGGTATTCTCATAAGTTAAGCCGGGACTAAGTCCAGACTAAACAAGAATTTTAGTTCACACTTCTATGGAATGCTAGGTTTTATCTTCCTCCTTTAATATTCATGACAAAGATAATCTACCAAAGACTTTATTAAAAATCGGTTCATACTCATATTATCTTTTTCTTTCCATTTCATTGCAAAATTAATATTTTGGACACTTTTTATTGCAGGATTAAAATAATCTGTACAGGGTAAATAAGTTGGCAACAGGCACTCCATAAAAGTGTGAACTAGTTAAGCCAGGCTTAACTTAGTACGCGCTATCGGAATACCACCCAATGATAATAATGATAATGATAATAATCAGCGTACTGTTTATTGCACAGCGCCATATCATGGTCAACTTGCCAACAGTGCGTAACCCAATACCTAATTTCCACTGAGCAGACAGAGGACTCGATGCGAGAACTAACAGCGCAGCTAAAGCTATGGTCACAACCCCAAAAAGTAGCCTGCTCGGCGGCGGGGCAGCGATTTTTTAGCCAATTTCGCCCGGGCTCCGCTTGTTTTTAGGGCATCGCTCGGTCGCCGCTGAAGTTTGAGCGCGGAGTTAAAATTCGGGCGGCGTCTGCTCACTTTTCACTCGCCGCCCAAAATTCGCTCGGTGCCGGGCGGTCGCCGCCCGGGCACCGACCTAATCGAGCGTTCGCCGTCGAGCGATTTAGGTCAAAAAACGAAGCCGCTAGGTCAAAGGCTGACGGTCGGTCGCAGCCCGGTCGCCGCTGGGAGATCAGTCGGTCACTGCCGGAACGCCACGGGGAGAAGCTCCCCGATTTCGCCCAGTTTTGACCTAAAATCGACTGGCGACCGACGGAAAATCGACAAGGCACCGCCCCTGGCATCGCTGGGGCTCTACAGCCTGATCGACTTCTCCAAAAAATCGTTGGGCGATGCCTAAATTCCAGCGGCGACCGAGCAGGCTACAAATCGGTTCGTCGCCGCTCTGAGTTGTGACTATAGCTTTAGGAAGCATCGAGTAACGGGACCATACTGCTGCAGCTGACCTGAGATGGGGCTAGATGGGATTTTGCAGTAGTGCTTCGAGTACAGTAAGGCTTTAAGGTTCAACTTTGCTTCGGCTTTATACGATAATGACACATATACAATCAAATTCCTTCTTTCGAGATCAGTACTAATACAACAGTAATCCCACCCTCACTGTGAACATGACGGACAAAGAAAGAGGACAAAATATAGAACAGGTGTCACATGCATATTCACCTGTTCTACTTATTTTACATAATAGCAGTGAAGGGATGTTCCTTTGTCTACCACAGCAATTGTTGAGGGTAGAATGTGGAACCGTATATTTTGTCCTCTTTCTTTGTCCGTCATTTTTACAGTGTCTTGTTTATCACAGTTGTAATCCATATTCTATCCGAAACCTTGATATTTTACTGGCCTAGCGCACCCTATATCCTATTCATTATAAAAAAGAATTTGTTTAAATAACAACAACAACATCAAAGATTATCAAGTATCGGCCTATAATATTTTGACAAACTCGCTGGATTTACAACTTGATATAGAGCTCATGCTATACAGTCAAACTTGTCTTCATAGCCACCTCTCCATTAAGGCCCCCTGTCTGGAGTGGCTATGTATTTTGTCTCCCTTGAGAAAGAAGAGTGTGTTGTAGAAGCTGTCTATAGAAAGGCAACCATTTTACAGCGCGTGGCCATTTTTTTCGTTGAGTGACCTTTAATAGACTGGTTTGACTGTCTTTAAAGCTCGTTCTGGGTCCTACTTCAAGGAATCACTTTTCAATCGGCAACTCGTACTCCGGCTCAGTATTCTCAACGGCTACTCCCAAGTTTGATTTCTGTACTTTAGCTGTTTGCTCAACTACTGTTTGATTTTCATATTCTACCCCCTCGATTACATTCGTGTGACCTCCAGTTCCGTGTCTAGTTGCTTTGATGTCCTCGTAGGCTGGTTGCTTCATAGTTGTTGCATCTAAGGACGTGTAGGGATCGAGTTCCTGGCCCTCCCTGTCACTTACTGACTGCTTTAGAGCGATGTTAGAGCGTCTGAAACGAAGGAAAGATAGATTATTGGGGAAATATAACATAGTTGTGTTATAGCATCAGCGCCTCCTATACAATTATTATTATCATTTTATGGATTGTATCATTGTTTTTATTATTATTATTATTATCATCATTATCATTTATTACTTATTATTTATTTATTATTATTATTATGATTACTATCATTATGCGTATAGGGCGATTGTGGGTGTTTATGAGTGGTGGGGCGGTATGGGGGGAGGCGGTGGGCTTTTAAAGGTCAACTCGATCTATATCTCACCTGACATGCAGGTACATCAATGTTATGATGATACCATACAAGGTAACAAAAGCGAGTAGTATGCCCACAACGAGAGTGCTGGCCACTTCTGAAGAAAAGAACAAATCAGGAAAGAATTTATAGACAATAGGCCAATTTACACATCATCGATTTTTTTTTTTTTTTTTTTGTACTGCCATTTACACTCTGGAAAACCCCATAAAAAACGTCGGTGCTTTGTGCACAAAATTTCATAAACTTTAATTTTCTTCGTTATTTATAACGGAATATATTTTTGTTCATAAAGGGGCTAGATAGAAACATATTTGCAATAATATTTAGGGTGAATATATGATTGCAAATTTTCTTGAGGGAAAACAAATATTTCTGATATTCTTTTTATTGCAGGGCAAATGGGAGCACGCAAGATACATAACATAGTTGCCAACTTGCGTTTGATAAATCGCAACTTCAAAAATTCATAACTTTCTTATTTTTAATCGGATTTTGCTCAAACTTTTATTTACCGGTTCCTCTAATGTTCTGCTTCTATGAGAGCTCACTTTATATCAGGGTGGACTTCCCCTTTAGAAATTACATTTGAAAACAATCAATTATGATGATAGCTTAGTTCTACTTTCTTTCCAATGCTTTGTTATTGACCAACGAAATTACTTTTTATAACTGGGCTAACAAGACAATAACTGAGGTTCATCGATTTGTTTTCTATTATGTTCACAGTCCCTGAAGTTTGGTCACGTGTGAAATATAGAGACGTCACCATAGTTAAAGATATATGGTCGGCAGTTTGCATATGCAGTATGTCATAATTCGCTGAGACCATGGAGATTTGATGGAAACACTATTGATAGTATACAAGTATTGCGCACAGCAAATTAGATTTTCACCGGAGAAAAACCCCCTCCCTCCCCCGGTCTCTCGGAGAGACTTCGGGTGGAGGAAACATATGATGATCACTTTTCCTAATGGGGCGATAGGTGGAAAGTGCAGAGCGCATTACATAAGACATGTTGATCGTGAAAGTGAAGACCACTTCCGGTGATTGATAACATCTATTATTATCAGGTGAATACCCGAATGGTACCAAATTCTCGTGATGATGCTTCTGTACAGGAACCAGAAATCGATCTATTGTACACTTTCACCGAAAGATATGGCAATCGAAAAAACATTACAGCAGTGGTTAGCGATGTCGGTAAAATACCCTGCCTTTAACATTTTAAATACCCGCAATTCGCTGAAATCCGCATTGTTGACGAGTACGATCTCGCGATTGCTTTTATTCTTACCAGTGTTAACATCCAATTGACCCGATGTTGATGCAGAAGTGGAAGGAGTAGATGTAGTAGTAGTAGTAGTCGGACTCGTATCAGCAACCGTAGTAGGGGGAGGCGTTGACTGCAAAACTACGTTCATTAAATAAAAATGTATTGTTTCAGCACAAGAAGTTGATGAACAAAGAGATTCAAAAACATTCTACACATGCCAGATTTTAAAATACTAGTATGACATGTTATGATATTAATAGCTCATAATACCACGCAAATATCAAATACGCCCAAAGATTTATGCTGTGTTGGACAATCAATATTATGTACATATGATAAAGTTTGGCCCACGTGTTCTCGGTCACGTACTTTACTCGCAATTACTCGCTTCTTTTTTCTTTTTTCTTTTTTCTTTTTTCTTTTTATACCCAATAGTGGACTGATAAGGCTTAACTTTCTGATGAAATGGTTAAAGCTATTCTAACAGATATTCTACCGCAACTCCGATTAGCTAATTGTTCAATGACAAGATATATATTTCAAAGGCATATGAAATACCGGTATAAAAAAACGATATTACTGACGTATTACACTTTTTTAATGGCCTCGGTCGAGTAAGAGGCAGTTTAAAATTAGTTGAGTGCCTCGATTGAGGTTTATACACGGACAGTCAAAAGTCGGTCCGGTTAGAGTCCGTTTATAATCGGTTAGCGGTATGACTGAAGCACTACACGGAATGGCCTCGGTCGAGTTGTAGTCGCTTTAGAATCGGTTAGTGGAATAGCTGAAGTACTACACGGAATGGCCTTCGTTCGGGTTGGAGTCGGTCTAGAATCAGTTAGTGGTATGGCTGAAGAACTACACGGAATGGCCTTCGGTCGGGTTGGAGTCGGTTTAGAATCAGTTAGTGGTATGGCTGAAGAACTACACGGAATGGCCTCGTTCGGGTTGGAGTCGGTTTAGAATCAGTTAGTGGTATGGCTGAAGAACTACACGGAATGGCCTCGTTAGGGTTAGAGTCGGTTTAGAATCAGTTAGTGGTATGGCTCAAGTATTTCACTGCTGAATGGCCTTCGTTCGGGTTGGAGTCGGTCTAGAATCAGTTAGTGGTATGGCTGAAGTACTTCACGGAATGGCCCCGTTCGGGTTGGAGTCGGTTTAGAATCAGTGGTATGGCTGAAGAACTACACGGAATGGCCTCGTTCGGTTTGGAGTCGGTTTAGAATCAGTTAGTGGTATGGCTGAAGAACTACACGGAATGGCCCCGTTCGGGTTGTAGTCGGTTTAGAATCAGTTATTGGTATGGCTGAAGTACTACACGGCTGAATGGCCTTTGTTCGGGTTGGAGTCGGTCTAGAATCAGTTAGTGGTATGGCTGAGGAACTACACGGAATGGCCTCGTTCGGTTTGGAGTCGGTTTAGAATCAGTTAGTGATATGGCTGAAGAACTACACGGAATGGCCTCGTTCGGGTTGGAGTCGGTTTAGAATCAGTTAGTGGTATGGCTGAAGTACTACACGGAATGGCCTCGTTCGGGTTGGAGTCGCTTAGAATCGGTTAGTTGAATGGCTGAAGTACTACACGGAATGGCCTTCGGTCGGGTTGGAGTCAGTTTAAAATCGGGTTAGTGGTGGAACTGAAGTTTTATTTACAATCACTCAATCACTTTTGGCAAAGTTTTGTATTCCGTCCGGTATATCCAGTTTAATAACAGTCTTGCGCGAGGTTTAGATATATCTCAAAGAATAGGCCTACTCACTTCTAAAGACAGCTATGTATCCTACCCCACCACAGCTATCGGTAGAGTCTCCTGAACATGGGATCTGACAGTTAGCATCTGATCCCACTCCATGTCGGGCATAGTCATCACTTACTTCACCGCAGAAACATTCGTTTCCATTTCCAACTCCAGCGTATACATAGTTGGCTGTTATAGAGCTATTGCAAAACTGGATGCAATAAGAAATGGTCATATCTGGATCGGCAATTAAACGTTCACCGGGTAAAACTCGTTCATTTGATAGGTCCACAAAGCATCCAAGATAACCTTCACCTGTACAAAATTAGAAAAACTAGCATGTTGATGTCTCACACAACAGGTACTGTTAAGTCATCATAGAAAAAGTAAGATATATTCATTTTGTCACGTATCTTGTCTTTTTCCAGAGAATGCAATTATATCTCTTCTCGTTAAATGTCATTAATACATGATTGTCCTTTTCCTCATGGTCAGGGTTACACTCAGGGGCGGATCCAGCCGGCGGCAAGGAGAGGGCCGAAAAAGGGGCCCACTTGCCTTCAAAAATTGAGAAAAAAAATTTCACCACACCCCCTTGAGCGCCAGGGGAGGGGGCCCATCTTCTTTTTTTTTCCCAAAAAGGGTGTTTTGGTTCCGCCACTGGTTACACTACACTCAGTTAAAATTCCGTTTTAATAAATATAGTACACACATTTATTTTTTTTAATCCAACATACTCACTTCAGGATGCGTGAAAGTACTTTAAAACAATGATTTTGGAAATGGAACTTAAATCAGTTCAATTTTTGTATATACAGTAGAGATCGCTGGCAAGTATACCAATGCGCCCGCGGTTTTACAGAAAACCCCCATTTCACCCGTGCAAATTGATTTTACCGCGTGCAAATGCCCGCGGGCGCCGATGGGTACTTGCCCGCGATCTCTTCTGTATAATTCATTCATTTACAGTTAGGTTTTTTACTTAAATAAGCCTTTGAAATTCGGGCAATAACTTGTATCCCCTTTTAAACATATTCAAGGAGTCTCAAAAAGGGGGACAAAATATGCTTCCCCGTACCACCTCTGAAATTTGAAATGGAAGATGTTGTACATTTCAGAATATGGCATATCTTGTCATAAAATTAACCCGACTTCTCAACAGACTCAACTATCCCTCTTTAAACAGCATTTCGGCCAACCACCATTTTGCAAGCACACACGTGTCAATCCAACCACAACAATGTTCGCATCCTACCGTTATACCCTTTTAACACCTGGGTGGAGAGAATAAATTAAGAGGAAAAGGCCTTGCCTCACGACATAAGAGGAGTGTCGGGGATTTGAACCGACGACCTTCGCATCTGCAGTCAAAGCGTTTAAGCCACTGAAGTACCCCTTTTCCGTGGAGGAAACATATGATGATCACTTTTCCTAATGGGGCGATAGGTGGAAAGTGCAGAGCGCATTACATAAGACATGTTGATCGTGAAAGTGAAGACCACTTCCGGTGATTGATAACATCTATTATTATCAGGTGAATACCCGAATGGTACCAAATTCTCGTGATGATGCTTCTGTACAGGAACCAGAAATCGATCTATTGTACACTTTCACCGAAATATATGGCAATCGAAAAAACATTACAGCAGTGGTTAGCGATGTCGGTAAAATACCCTGCCTTTAACATTTTAAATACCCGCAATTCGCTGAAATCCGCCATGTTGACGAGTACGATCTCGCGATTGCTTTTATTCTTACCAGTGTTAACATCCAATTGACCCGATGTTGATGCAGAAGTGGAAGGAGTAGATGTAGTAGTAGTAGTAGTCGGACTCGTATCAGCAACCGTAGTAGGGGGAGGCGTTGACTGCAAAACTACGTTCATTAAATAAAAATGTATTGTTTCAGCACAAGAAGTTGATGAACAAAGAGATTCAAAACATCCTACACATGCCAGATTTTAAAATACTAGTATGACATGTTATGATATTAATAGCTCATAATACCACGCAAATATCAAATACGCCCAAAGATTTATGCTGTGTTGGACAATCAATATTATGTACATATGATAAAGTTTGGCCCACGTGTTCTCGGTCACGTACTTTACTCGCAATCATGCAATCAGGGAGACGGTCTTCTTTTTTCTTTTTTCTTTTTTTTTTTTTTCTTTTTATACCCAATAGTGGACTGATAAGGCTTAACTTTCTGATGAAATGGTTAAAGCTATTCTAACAGATATTCTACCGCAACTCCGATTAGCTAATTGTTCAATGACAAGATGTATATTTCAAAGGCATATGAAATACCGGTATAAAAAAACGATATTACTGACGTATTACACTTTTTTAATGGCCTCGGTCGAGTTAGAGGCGGTTTAAAATTAGTTGAGTGCCTCGATTGAGGTTTATACACGGACAGTCAAAAGTCGGTCCGGTTAGAGTCCGTTTATAATCGGTTAGCGGTATGACTGAAGCACTACACGGAATGGCCTCGGTCGAGTTGTAGTCGCTTTAGAATCGGTTAGTGGAATGGCTGAAGTACTACACGGAATGGCCTCGTTCGGGTTGGAGTCGGTTTAGAATCAGTTAGTGGTATGGCTCAAGTACTACACGGAATGGCCTTCGTTCGGGTTGGAGTCGGTCTAGAATCAGTTAGTGGTATGGCTGAAGAACTACACGGAATGGCCTTCGGTCGGGTTGGAGTCGGTTTAGAATCAGTTAGTGGTATGGCTGAAGAACTACACGGAATGGCCCCGTTCAGGTTGGAGTCGGTTTAGAATCAGTTAGTGGTATGGCTGAAGAACTACACGGAATGGCCTCGTTAGGGTTAGAGTCGGTTTAGAATCAGTTAGTGGTATGGCTGAAGAACTACACGGAATGGCCTCGTTCGGTTTGGAGTCGGTTTAGAATCAGTTAGTGGTATGGCTGAAGAACTACACGGAATGGCCCCGTTCAGGTTGGAGTCGGTTTAGAATCAGTTAGTGGTATGGCTGAAGTACTACACGGCTGAATGGCTTTTGTTCGGGTTGGAGTCGGTCTAGAATCAGTTAGTGGAATGGCTGAAGAACTACACGGAATGGCCTCGTTTGGTTTGGAGTCGGTTTAGAATCAGTTAGTGGTATGGCTGAAGAACTACACGGAATGGCCTCGTTCGGGTTGGAGTCGGTTTAGAATCAGTTAGGGGTATGGCTGAAGTACTACACGGAATGGCCTCGTTCGGGTTGGAGTCGCTTAGAATCGGTTAGTTGAATGGCTGAAGTACTACACGGAATGGCCTTCGGTCGGGTTGGAGTCAGTTTAAAATCGGGTTGGTGGTGGAACTGAAGTTTTATTTACAATCACTCAATCACTTTTGGCAAAGTTTTGTATTCCATCCGGTATATCCAGTTTAATAACAGTCTTGCGCGAGGTTTAGATATATCTCAAAGAATAGGCCTACTCACTTCTAAAGACAGCTATGTATCCTACCCCACCACAGCTATCGGTAGGGTCTTCTGAACATGGGACCTGACAGTTAGCATCTGATCCCACTCCATGTCGGGCATAGTCATCACTTACTTCACCGCAGAAACATTCGTTTCCATTTCCAACTCCAGCGTATACATAGTTGGCTGTTATAGAGCTATTGCAAAACTGGATGCAATAAGAAATGGTCATATCTGGATCGGCAATTAAACGTTCACCGGGTAAAACTCGTTCATTTGGTAGGTCCACAAAGCATCCAAGATAACCTTCACCTGTACAAAATTAGAAAAACTAGCATGTTGATGTCTCACACAACAGGTACTGTTAAGTCATCATAGAAAAAGTAAGATATATTCATTTTGTCACGTATCTTGTCTTTTTCCAGAGAATGCAATTATATCTCTTCTCGTTAAATGTCATTAATACATGATTGTCCTTTTCCTCATGGTCAGGGTTACACTCAGGGGCGGATCCAGCCGGCGGCAAGGGAGAGGGCCGAAAAAGGGGCCCACTTGCCTTCAAAAATTGAAAAAAAAATTTCACCACCACCCCTTGAGCGCCAGGGGAGGGGGCCCATCTTCTTTTTTTTCCCAAAAAGGGTGTTTTGGATCCGCCACTGGTTACACTACACTCAGTTAAAATTCCGTTTTAATAAATATAGTAGCCTACACACATTTATTTTTTTTTAATCCAACATACTCACTTCAGGATGCGTGAAAGTACTTTAAAACAATGATTTTGGAAATGGAACTTAAATCAGTTCAATTTTTGTATATACAGTAGAGATCGCTGGCAAGTATACCCATGCGCCCGCGGTTTTACAGAAAACCCCCATTTCACCCGTGCAAATTGATTTTACCGCGTGCAAATGCCCGCGGGCGCCGATGGGTACTTGCCCGCGATCTCTTCTGTATAATTCATTCATTTACAGTTAGGTTTTTTACTTAAATAAGCCTTTGAAATTCGGGCAATAACTTGTATCCCCTTTTAAACATATTCAAGGAGTCTCAAAAAGGGGGACAAAATATGCTTCCCCGTACCACCTCTGAAATTTGAAATGGAAAATGTTGTACATTTCAGAATATGGCATATCTTGTCATAAAATTAACCCGACTTCTCAACAGACTCAACTATCCCTCTTTAAACAGCATTTCGGCCAACCACCATTTTGCAAGCACACACGTGTCAATCCAACCACAACAATGTTCGCATCCTACCGTTATACCCTTTTAACACCTGGGTGGAGAGAATAAATTAAGAGGAAAAGGCCTTGCCTAACGACATAAGAGGAGTGTCGGGGATTTGAACCGACGACCTTCGCATCTGCAGTCAAAGCGTTTAAGCCACTGAAGTACCCCTTTTCTGCAGATTATAAAAGGGCTTATGATACAGATTTCTATGTTGAGTGAAATGAACTTGAATTACCATGACACGAAGCTGCTCCTGCTGTTGAACACGTTGGACTTGAAAACAACGTACACTCGGTCAAATTAGCTTCATCTGAAGAAAAGAAAAAAAAACTCAATGGAGCTAAATTGTTGTATATTCTCTTGGAATCTTAATTATTGCAAATTACTGTAAAACTGTGTTTCGTGCTCTTTTGAAATAAATCAGAAGACATGGAAAAATCGACAATACAGAAACCTTACCTTTAAACATAAATCATGTACCGAAAATCGAATAGTATTGTGTGTGATTGGTGGTTTAAAACGACACAGAATTGTGCAACTTAATTCTACAAACACAATCATTTACTTTTGTTTTGGACCATATTCCATACTGAATTTTGTACTATTGTTTGTAAGTTGTTATGGTTACGTTATATAAAAATATCTTGAACAACTCTATACTCTACAGACGCGATGGCTCAGTGGTAGAGGGTAGAGCAGTGGTCTCGCAACCGAATATACCGGGTTCGAAACAAAGTGGATGCGCTAGTGCCCTTTGGTATGGCATTCATCTCCATTACCAAGTCTCTCGGAGAGGACTTAAAGCCGTTGGTCCCTGGTTCATTACTTTCAAGCATACACAAGCATAAAAACAAAACCATTCAAACGCACCAACCGAATACAACGACTGGCACCTTCTATCGAGCGAAACCTTCATGATTTTAGTCTAGACTAATTAACCTTTTCGCTATAACATGCATATATAATTGTTTTCATTTTATCTTAAAAAGGAAAATGTTTCAACATGTTGTTTTTGTGTTTTTGATCATGTATTTTTGTCCAATATTTCATTTATTTAATGCCCTTTAGCTGCGAAGTCATCTTTTCCATTGGCTAAGCTACGTCTCCTTCGTAATCCAAGTTTGATCAATATTACAATGTATTCGATTGTCTTCGCAAAATAAACTGTTAAATAATACTTAAGGAGCGCCAGGAGTGTCAAGTCTGACAGACATGAGCGCTATACAAGAATCCACTATTATTGTTGTTATGTATTATTATTATAAACAAATGACTTTAAAAATTGAGTTTGGACGAGACACATTCATTAATTGTGCTCAGAAATGAAATGCTTACCACCGATACAATTCAGACCTGTGGTAGGAGCTGAATTCTGTCCATAAGGTGTGTTTTCTACCGCTCTGCTTGCTCCTGTGAATCCCAACTGCTTACAGATGACGATGACGTCATTGATACCAAGATTTACTCCACACGTTGTCTCCCATGATCCATTGTTTTGCCTGATCTCAACCGTGCCTCTATCAGGCATTGGACCACCAACAAGACGTACATCTATCACAAGAATTGAGCCAAAAAAAAAATAATAATCGTTATAAATAATTAGTAACTGTGAGCAGTACTCTTGTATAATTTTCATGAGTATACTTATATACGATTCACTATACAAGTCATATGCTAAAGAATATACGTATTGAGAATCACTAGCTCATTTGAAGGGACGAGAGGCATTCCCCCTCCCCACGGACTTCCAATCATGAAAAAAAAGGAAGACTGACTTTGCAGTGAAATTAGTAAATAATTTCAATGTAAATAATCATCAAAATGCTGTTAAGACCTCACAATTAATGAAATATTTTCTCCAAATTTATGAAATAAAATTTAATCGAAATCATCAACCATATCAATTGATATATTATGCATACATTATTAGGAAAAAATGCATACGCCTAAAACTGTAATCCAGAAGGTACCGGATAAAACGTTTGCTCGCTCGCTTCAGTTCCTCACACATAACTATAAATTCGATGAATTGAAATCATAGTTGTCGACACTGCTATAATGTTATTTTACACTTTTATACCTATTTTTTTATATATACACACATATATATATATAATATATAATATATATATATATATATATATATATAAGCCTATCGGGTACATTACGTCGACATCATAAAATTCCTAACCCCGAACCCTAACTCTAAAACTTGTCTGTAGAATGATTGTCCTCCTAATGACAATGTCTACTTAATGACTCAAATTTTCACGCCAAATATCCCTCTAATGACGCCTTAAGTACAATTATATAAAGAGAGAAATATATTTTAAACAAATAGGCCTTCTATGAAAAATAAAATGTACAAACTTTAAGAGGACACGAAATTGTCCTCCTAATGACTCACTTTTTCAATCCAAATGTCCCTCTAATGACGCCTTTGGTATAATATATATATATATAAGAGCCAAGAGCCAGAAATGAACTTCCATCATCCTACTCCTCCCCCACTCCCCCTCAAGTTTGATTGATTATATCTCTCTTGTGATGGCATAATCTTCCCTATGTTTAGTATCATTGGAAGGTCTGTTTATTCCCCTTTAAACTGATACCCCATTTGATATGATTTTATAGTCATGGAATGTGCATTATTGCATCAAAATAAAAGGCAAGGTCAAAAGTGAGAAGTTGCCAAATGAACTGCTCTTGTTCGACTGTGCATTCTCCTTTCTTTGAAGAGTGTATGGGCGGCTGCTGTGTAGTTTAATACATGATAAAACCAGTGCTTTACCAGGGCATTTTGTAACTTTGCACTTTTGACCCTGCCCCTCATTCTGATGAACTGCTCCTCCTTTCACGGGCGGCAAAATCATAACAAATATTGTATCATCTTAGAGGAATAAACATACTTTTTAATAATACTAAACAAAGCGACAATTATCCCATGACAAGAGAGATATAATCGATTAAAGTTGAGTTTCCATACTTTGTTGAAGGGTTTAGATATTTACCTGATATCACACCATTGACGATATGTTCCCCACAGTGTACTAACAGAACTAATGTTATAAGTACGGTAAACCTCTCGACGGAAGCCAAGTTTCCACAACAGCTCAATGGCAGGCAAGAAAGATCAAGCGATTTCATTGTAAAGAAAAATGTCTGGAAGCAATTTTTAAAAAAAAGATTTTTGTATTCATTGATTTTATTTCTCAAAACTCCAATTCTTTTTCGTACATAACATAGTTTATACACAACTGCAACATAATTATAACAATGCTTTTTTATCATTTGATAAACGAACATAAATACAACATAATTCATTGTTCATAATTCCACAATGTATAGGACTACAATATATCACAATCACATAATAGGAAAATATTACCGCACTACACAGTTATTTAATCCCAAAAACTAGAACAAACATTGCTTTTTTCAGAATAAGACTGAATACATTTTTTAACAAAATGAGTTTCATATTTCTCAACATATTATTAAACAGAATTGAAATTATATTTTGTTCTTTTATTAAAACACAATCTACCCCAAAACCCTCTCCCTTCCTTTCCTCCTCTCTAGCTCCTTAGACTTATCCCCCCCCCCCCCTTGATTACGTAGAAGAATCGATATACTGTGGGGATTTTTTAATGTTAAGACATATAATGAGATTGATTCATTCTTGCTGAAAGCCATGCGCACTGCACACAGAAATGTGCGTAGGGCTACACACATATGTGGCAAGATCGAAATGGAAGTTTGGTCCAAAATAAATCGAATGTGAGGGCATGAAGAGCAATCATTTTCAGTGGACAAACTTCTATGATAATCATATAGAATGAGAGAGCTCACAAATTATTGTTCACTTTTACCAGAACTCACACTCCTCTTTGATCAGAATTTAATTATATACATTTTTTCGTTACACATATAAATATAAAGGTAAAACAAATAGTAGTAGTAATAATAATAATTATTATTACAATAAATAATAATAACAATTATAATAATAATTATTATTATGATTATAACAATAATAATATGATAATACTAATTACAATAATAATAATTTTGATAACAATAATAATAAAATTGGGTCTTATTTATCTAGGATAGACACATAGGTATTAAAACTGCTCTTCCTGCAATTATTACTATCCCTAGCAGGTACCCATTTACACCTGGATGGAGAGTCGCAAAGTGGACTAATGTCGTGCCAGATGACCTTAGTGCCGGGATGGATTCTAACCATCAATTAACCCTTGGATTTAGAGTCAAGTTAATGTACCACTATCCATGGGCTCGGATTCGAACCCTCAACCATTGGATTGAGAGTCAACTGAACGTACCACTATACCACGATTAATACTCATGATAAAAGATGAAGATGTCTTTAAACGGATCAAATAAAATATACCCGGACAACTACCCTCGGCTAACAACTCTCGGACATCTGCTCCCGGACAATTACCCCAGACGTTTAACTTCGGACAATTAACCCACTTGGGACAATGACAATCCGCACTACTACTGTGAACATGGTAATACCCTATTAAAGTATTGGATCTTCGGTTTACAAGGATGTCCCCCTAATTATAAAGATATCATAATATGAGGCATCGCAATCCCGAGTTATTGTCTGATATATACTGACCCATTACTAAAATATGACAGCGTGCCTTGTAAGTTTCTAAAGTCGATATGGTTGTACGTATATGATAATACTACAACGACAAGGTGTATATATAAGGTAGGCCTACTTCCTCAACTTTCGATTCAATACTGTACATACACGTTTAACTGTCTGGTCAATGATTCTCTGTAAAAAGAAAGCTATCATAATCTCTTAAAACATTTACAAACTAACTCTATAGGCCTATATACTTACTTATTGCAGTCACTTGTAACACATTGGTTCATCGGGTATACCAAATTCCAGAATTCAAGACCAAGATTTTGGAAAGTCCAGTCGCACCAAACTTCTGTAGCACTGTCTATAGCATTTGGCAACGGTCTGATATAAATTATAATCACATTATGGCTATAGTTCGGGTATATTATTATATCATGTAAGCAGTCAACACGGAAATACATCATGCCCGGTGATTTTCGTGGTATTTTCTTTCTTTTGTCAGGGGTGTGTGGATATATATACAGTCAAACCTGCTGTAGTGTCCACCTGTCTACAAAGACCACATTTTTTGTTTACCTTAAAAAGGGTTTCTCATTGAAACATGTACTAAAGGAGTTGTACATAAAGAACACCTGCCTATAAAGACCACTGTTTCTTGTTTCCCTTGGGTGGTCTTTATAGACAAAGCTTCCTTTAGTACATCTTTCAATGAGAAACCATTTTCAAGGGAAACAAAAAAAAAATATCCTCTCGAGGCCTTCCGATGGGAATTTATAACAATAATGGTTTTATTTGCCCAGGGAAGCCTCATCAGCTCCAATGCTGTTCTTCCTGATTGCCCTGCAATTTGTATAATTACCCCAGCGATTGCCAAATACCCATTTACACCTAGGAAGAGGGTGCCTATAAGATTCTTTAATCCAAAATGCATGAACAGATGAAGATAAACAGAAGTTGAATCGTACCCGTACATGCAACGTTCAAGAAATTAAATATGGCCTCCTCGTTAGAACCACGTTTCATATTCATGACAATGTAACCTATTTTTTAACATGTCTTTCTGACCTTGTTTTAGGGTTCGGTAGTTTCGCACAAATAAACCTACATGCACGTCATGAAAGCCATCGCATTAATATTGTTATGATAATATCGAATATCAAAGGGAAATACAATGAATGGAAGTCGTAGTGTTTGTCACGTTATGAAATCACTGTGCTCTATTGTTAATGATATTTGCACGATGTAGTTTACATTTTTAGTTTTGATTTTGATTGAAATGCAATGAAGTACAACTTAGAGGGAAATCCAACCTTGATAACCTTGATAAAACGTTAAATTCTTTCATCAATTAGGCCTAATAGCTTTGAAAGTTCTATGGTAGGTAGTCCTTAAAAGGAAATCCAGAAGCGGATCTAGAGGGGTTGGGGTTGCAACCCCCAAAAAATCGGGGACCATTTTTTTACATCTTGGTGTTTTAGATGCAAGAAAACGCCATTTTCACACACAGATTTTCAAAAATTTTCCCTACTGTGGGAGGGGACACCCTCCCACACCCTCCCCCCTCGCTCGCTCCGCTCGCTTGGACTCGGTCGCTACGCTCCTCGCATACCACCCCAACCCCCTTTATAAAAAGCTGGATCCGCCCCTGAAATCCAACCTTAAAAGCAAATTACTCTAGAGGAAAGCAGAAAAATCAGACAAGCAGACTGGTAAAAGTGTAAATGCAATCTGACAAAAGAAATGAGAAAGTTATGAATTTTTGAAAATTGTAATCACTATAGGTATGGGTTCTTCAAATTGGCTGAATCGGTAATTTAACTAGTGGTGGTCAACTTTCCCATTTGTTCCAACACAAAAAATGACTAAAAATTGACTCGGGGGTCTTTTCTCCTTAGAGGACATATAATAATATGCTATATAGCCATAATGAATTTTGAGTAGTGCCCCAAGAGAGAAGGCGTTTAGGAGAAAACAGCAATTAATGGTACTTTTGACAACGACAAACGGGAGATTTATCCGCTATTACGTCACAATCCACCGACCAAGCTGCCAATTTGAGATTCGCATAGACTTAGTTATCCCATATTTAAAATATAACTTTCTCACTTTTTGTCCGATTTCATTCAAACTCTTACCAGTCTGCTTCTCTGATTTGTATGCTTTCCTCTAGAGTAGTTTGCTTTCCGAAGGTTGGATTTCCTTTTATTGATAAAGTTGAGTTATGGTTATGCGATTGCATTGTGAAAGAAACATTGTGGAATCGATCAGAAAAAAGGTTGGTCATCTAGCATATAAGTATTGGTGTGTACTGCAAGGTTCTAGAATCATCAAATGATTTTTTTTTAAATTGGCCCAGTCTTGGTAAAGTTACAAGCACTGTACACAGAAATATGTACATGGGACTACACGAACATGTGGCATAAAAATCCGTCCCGATTGTTATGCTGTTATATGCCATATTTAGAATATGAAGGCATTTGAAGAGCCATGCTTTTCAGGGGACATTTTTTATCTAATGTTCTTCCACACTTGCATAATAACAATGATAACGCTCACAAATTATTTTTCACCTCTTCCCAGAACTCAACCTTCTCTTTAAGTGCTACCTCTCATATAAATCCAATTATCATTATCATATCATTCGTCTCATTTATTGCAGACTTTCCATCTGAGGGAGTTGGTTTTTAGCAAATTCAAAAACAACGGATGCATTAATATAAAAGTCTTTGTTTAAAAAGATGCAATACATCTATAATCTAAATTTTAAAATGTATTTATAAATCCTTGCGTTTACCATGAAGCTATCAGTAAAGCCGGATAATTTTTGCATCTACATGTATATTTATATATATATATATATATATATATGCTCATTATAATATTTGTACACTTTGAATGAACATTTATATACCTCTTATCAGTGGTGACTTTCTGAGGAATTTCTTTCTTTCGACTTTGATCACCTGACTAAATTATCTCAATATATGGATCTGCATCCTTCCCTGTATCTTCCTTTTTCATAGCCATGGTGTCGGTAGCAAGTCCGTCTTTCTCGATCCTGGTAGAGTATTGTGTGGATTCTGTCGGTATCGACAGGATCTGTGGCATGCCCACGTGTCTGGTCGAATATCTTCGAGGAGTAGTGAGCAATTTCAATGTCATGATATAAACCGGTATCTTTGTCAGGCGAACTTGAGGTCTGGACCGAAGTCATATCGTATGTGTTGTGACCATGATTAGAGTCTTGTTTCAACCTATATGAAAAAGGGAGTGAAAAAATGGCCGAATAGGGACTAACTATTTGAATACAAGTTGCAATTGCCTGAAATTATAGATCTGATATTTCATATTTGGTTAGAGGGGGAGTTACAACTTGTTATGTGCATTACCCATCCACATGATACAATAAACATCAAACCAAAATACTGTAGAAACGAATGTAATTCATATATTTGTACAACGCTTATACGTCATGCAATGTGCTCAAATCGCTCTCATAATTGTTACCCACCCTGTGAAAAGGTTGGGCAATATTTTTCCAACACTTTGCCCAACGTTGTACCAATAGTCAACCCAACCATCTATTGGGCAATATTTTGCCCAGTGGTATTGGTAAACGTAAGTACCCTACTTCACACGTGCATAATTGTTTCGTATTTTGTCCAAAATGTGGACAAAGATATGACCCTTCAACTGCCCGACTACGGTAGCCCACTTGTTGGAAAAATCTTGACCAGCTGTTGGGCAAAAAAAGAAATAATTATGCACGTACTTACGATTACCGATACCACTGGGTAAAATATTCCCCAATAGATAGGTGGGTTGACTATTGGCACAACGTTGGGCAAAGTGTTGGAAAATATTGCCCAACTTTTTCACAGTGTATAAGCTATAAGCTACTGATTTCGATGCTTACACCATTTAGGGAATTCCTTCCTACCGGTACCCATTTAGAACCTGGATAGAGAGTGGCAAATGTAGAGTAGTTTCTTGGCAAGGATATTATTGCCGCGTTCGAAGCCACAACATCCGCATCTCAAGTAAAGTGTTTAAAACCACGTGACTACGATACATCTACCTCTACCTATGTGTGGTAGCGATGACACAATTGCGAAGAATATTGCAAGTCTATGTTCCTTTTTTTTGTACCGCCTTCTCTGCCAAATAGAACAAATGTTTATCAAGGATATAATATGATACTCACTTTTGGTTTCGTAGGATGTACATTACAGTGATGGTCGCAATCAGTAAAATAATGACAACGCCTTCACCAACTCCAACACCCACACCTTCGGAAATGAAATCGGAGGAAAAACGTGGAAATAAGATTCACATAGAAATAGAGTAATACGTGATGATATGAGTTGGTTTGGTAAATTTTAGGTCTTACTCTTCCGGGTCGCGAGCTATCCGTGTAATGAACGAAAATTTAAAAGATGATTGACTGGATTTTCCATAATACTTTATGACTTAAACAGAGATCTTCAAGCAAATGCATTGTCGTTTTGATGTTTTATTTTGAAATTCGCATCTTTTTTTGTGTGTCTTCTTCTTCTTCTTCTTCTTTTTCTTCTTCTTCTTCTTTCTACCTTATTTTCTTTCTTTCTTTTTTCGTCTTTCTTTATTCTTTTTCGTCTTTTCTTTTTCCGTTATTTTGGCAAAAGCATGGACACATACTTTTTCAAGATTTTCTTTTGTTTCAGTTATATTTCGAATTGCTTTTAAATTTTAGTTATACCATCTCTCTCATCTTCATCGTTTGGTCAAATGCGTGGAGAAAGAAAATTGTAAAAAAAATATTTTTAAGATAATTTTTTTTCGGATATATATTTCAAACCACTTTTTAATCTCAGTTATACCATTATTAATGTAGATTTGGAGCCTTAATGTCAAAATCGGAAAAAGGGTACAGGCTTATATCAATTTCACTAAGAAATCTAAGCATAAAATCTATAATTACAAGAACCATGGCCACTTTGTTGGAGTGTAGTGGGTGTGGACAAGGGTGTGGTCAGTGGAGATGACGTCACAGCATCCTTGGTATAAATAGTCACTTCGTTAACCTTCTCAATTGACACGACGGCGGGTGTCGTCTCAACAGTCTCGACGTGAACTACATATGCGTGAAACAGGCGATTTACAAGGTAAGTCTTTGAACAAATATAGCACATAGCCCAGTGTATAGCTCAACAATAGGCCTACTTTGGAAAGTTATAGAGTGACGTCATATCACAGTGTGACAAGCTCTATAGATTCATTTATATTTATGGCCTTGGATGGATACAAGCATGACAAGGATATATCCCACGAGCTGATGAGCATATTTCGAGGGTCGGCACGACAAGTGAAATATATTCAAAGCGACAGCGGCATACACTGTATGTCACAAAAGCAAAGCTATTAATTATCATTATTATGATTATTTAAAAAAATTAAAATTGCACGGTCATCCCGGTATTTTTTTTTTTTTTTTGGCACAACGTGTAAGATACACCCATCTTCTGGTTTGCGCAAAACCCTCCATACATCAATAATACAGAATATTATTACTATCATAACAACAAATTACAGTGACGTCGACTTGGTAAATCCTCACCATGCTTGGTTAAAATTTACGTTTACGCCTTAAGCCTATCACACACTACACGATCGTCCTGCGATTCGATTTTCTGAGAAATGGCGATTGTATTAGATAGGAAATCTTAACAAACATTTTGTTCATGATTTAGCTTCTAAATAAGTATGAGAATACCAACAACCAGAATGTTAGTGCATCGAAAACTTTTTGTCAGAATAAAAGCCTAATCGGCTTCAAATCGTAGCAAATCGCACTATAAGTCTGACGCAGGGGCGGATCCAGCCGGCGGCAAGGGAGGGGGGCCTAAAAAGGGGCCCACTTCGTGCGAAAATTTGAAAATCGTGCCGGTCGATTTTTCGCTCAGTGGGGAGGGAAAAATTTGGCACCCGAAAAAAAAATTCCCTCCGGGAATGGTTTTTTTTCCCACCGCCACCCCCCTCCCCTTGGGCGCCAGGGGTAGTGAGCACAATTTTTTTTTTTTTGGCACCCGAAAAAAAAATTTCCTACGGGAAGGGTGCGCCATTTCACACGCGTAAGGGGCATATATAAGGTGTTTATCTCGAATAGCGAACGAAAACTCAAAGTTTACTACACCAACATGCAAGAAGAACACATATGACGACAAATATCAAAGAATTGACAGTGGAATTTCTTTTTAAAAAGATAACATCTCAAATAAACTTTTCCATTTTGTATCACTCAATGATAGGGTTACCTTAAACAAGGGAAGCGAATGAAGTCAATATTGTAATCATCATAACAAAGAGAATATCATAAATTGTGCGTGTAATAAGCATTTCCTTGAGTTGGAGTTGATATTAACACCTTTTTTTATAAACTGCCTTATAGTCGATGTAAATGAATGAGCAATTGTTTTTTTTTAATGAGATAACACACACTTAATGGCTTTTGACCCACATTCGTTGCTTCAGCCTAATGCTACGGTCACAAAGGTCCGTACGAACGATAATTTCGTACGAATCTCCCTGTTTTTCCATTGTCTTCCCGAATTTCCATTGTCTGAAAGTCGTTCGTACGGCGTTCGTAGCAGTTCGTAATGGCATTTGTGACCGAGGCTTAAACTTGGTACAAGGGGATTTAGACAATACTTTTTTAAGAGCCTGCTGTTTATAGTCATCCTTGGCAGCACAATTATAAAAATGGTATGAGACAGGGTATATTAGTTCTTCTGAGAAACTGATACTTCAACTAGCTGTGCTTCCATTTAGTTCCTCTTTTCTCGTGCCATTACTATTATATTTTTCTAGTTTCATAGTTTTTTTTTGTAATATACTTATATTAAATTGCAAATAACATTGCAATTTCATTGTATTATGTTTGGCATGAGAAATTTAAATCATTTGAATCTTTTGAAGAAAAAAAATATGATTCAAGATCCCATAGGTTATTAAACAAATAATAATAAATAAGTGAATATGCACTACGCGCATGTTAAGTCACAGTCGGATAATGAACGAGACTTGTCGAGTTCACTGTCCGTCTTATTGCTACTTAACCAAGTGCAGTGCGTATCACTAATGCACTAACTAAAAAATGTATTAATTGTTTTTTTATAATATGGGTCTACAATATGCTCAGTGGCTGCCGGGCTCACGATCAATTGGGCACAAAGAATTTCCATTTTCGGTTAAATAAAATTTGGAGTGGACTATAAAAGATTATTATTATTATTATTATTATTATTATTAAAGAAGAGAAATTGACGGTTGTCATCACCAAAATGCACTCCCCGTGCATATGGTAAAAATTAATGCACGCACACGTGATCCATTTCGACACTTCTCATTGGCTACATTCTTGAACCCATTTTATAAAACTCTTTAATTAGAGGCTACCAAAGTTAGGTACACTATGTTTTGATACGCACTGTACAATGCATTTTGTAAATCATTCATGGAATTACAAAAGAAAATGTATACATTTACTGTAAAAAGATTATGTTTATTTTTTAGGAAAAACTGTGGAAATGGAGGGATACACCGATACACTGGTAAGCAGGGCTTCTATAATGTGGATCTCTCAAATATAATGAAGTTATGAATGGTTGAGAAGTAGCTTTATTATAAAATAGGCTTTAATTATTTTGGCGGCATTAGTCGCATCACATTACTAACGGTGGAGGTATGCATAAGTTTATAAAGTCTGTATATACTCACTGGTGTAGATAGCTATGTATTCTGCCCCACCACAGCTCTCGGTAGGGTCTCCTGAACATCTAAATGGACAATCATCATCTGATCCCACTCCATATCTAGTATAGTTATCACTGGCTTCACCACAGAAACATTCATTTCCAAACTCAACGCCAGCGTATGTATAGTTAGCTGAGATAGAGCTAATACAAAACTGGATGCAATAGGAAATGGTCATATTTTGATAATCGTTCAAAACATCACCACGTAAAACTCGATCCCTCTCGTCCCTAAAGCATCCAAGATAACCGTCACCTGTATAAAAATAGAAAAATAATAGCATGATGCTAAATTACAAAAACGCGTCCCGCATTCAATTGCCTTAAATTGACTCCTTACAAAACTGGATTCAATAGGAAATACTCATCGATGTACCGATGTTGACTAGCTACAAAACCGTATACATGTGGAAATAGACATCAACATTGACGAATAGGCGAATAAAATATCACCAGATAATGTGCCATCTTTCCAAACTAAATAGCAGAAAGAAATCTTATCGCTTTGAAGTATTATGATATCAACGTAAGATGTGACAATACAATACAGACATAGGCCTAGCAAAGTTTTTCGTCTTGCAAACATCAGAGTAAATCGCATGAAAGAAAAGAAAGCCAAAATCGGATAATATAAATGATACAAATATTAATGGCACATATGGAAACGTTGTATCATCCGCTCAATCTGTCTTGCGTGCATAGACTAAATAAGCATTTTTCCATGAAGAAGTGAAGTTTTCTAAAATGTGCGTTTCTTTCCAGCATTGGGGTGCCCGGGAGTCACTCGGGTAACATTTCAAAAAGTATAATATAAAAAGACAGTATGCAATTTGTGTGTACTTTTGTCGGAAAAAACATATTTATCCAGCACAATGTCGTCTCTTTTTTGTATTGGAGAAGAGCAAAAAGCGAGATTCAATCACAATTTGGCCGCTCTCGCAATTAACTCTCACTCGTTCCACTGTGATCAAGCGGCTTTGGGGCAAGCGGCTAATGAATATACTAATCCTTAGCTTTATTCTGGTATTAAATTTGTTTTGATTGGATGTATATTTTTGTCGGAATTTACTCATTCACATAATGGAACTACCTTCCCGATGAAGCCAGTGGCCCGTGACCACAGAACTGTAAATATACGAAGAAGGCTCATAGTGGTTCGAAAAATGTGGCCGGCGCTCGTACGTGACAAGGTGACATCCGCCATCTTTGTTAGTCCTCTTTTGTGTTCGCTGCTTTTTTCTCAACGACAGGCCAGACTGGAATTCTTGAAATTTGTGAGCTGAAAAGATCGAGGACTAAGCAAAATGGCGGCATGTGCACTCGAGCGTATCTCCCAGCACGTTCAACGGCCACACGTCGATCTGTGCATTGTGAATTGATGAGCGCTCTACGTATTTTACAGTTCTGTGCCTGTGACCCCTGCACTCAACGCTGTGTGTTGTGGGCAACTTCTTTTATGAGACAAATCCAAGCAAACGTTTCCATATGCATTCAATTTCAAAGCAATCACAAACAAAAAATTGAATGCGTGGATATTATATTTAAAATATGATGTGTGCAAAGGCTCTCCCCATAATACATTGAGAAGAAATAAGAAAGAAATCAATAATGTTGAATTATTACTTTGGGATAAAGAAATGTTAAACGTAAACATAAAAGGCTTATTTCGTTCCATCGGTCTTTATGTCTTCGGGTTACACGAACTTTTGTGAATAATCAAGCCCCAATTCATGAAGGGTCGGATGAAACGTTTGTAAAATACACCCCTCTTATCGCCATGCAGAGTGTTGGGTCCAGTTTACCCAACACTCTCTGAAAAACCAACAGCAAATCTACGAAAACCAAGAAATCTACACCAGCCTGTTTGTTTACTCAAATGTACATGTAAAAAGCTAACCTTATCTCAAGGACCATCTTTGACAAAATTGTTATTTCCATTCAGTTTACCCGGCCATTCGTTAATTAAACATAATTAAACATTTTTAAACATTTTTATTGAACATGGGAATCAATTAAAATACGGGGGCACTCTACCTTTACCTTTACACACCACCCCTCTAATGAATAAGTATGTTAATTATTATTTCATCTGCCCAATAGGACCGATATCCCCCCCCCCCCTTCCCATGATGTCGGTGCCCCCCATAATGCCTGGCCACATGCTACGCCCCTTGTTACCATGACACGAAGCTGCTCCTGCAACTGTCAATGAGCATGGGTCAGTAAGCAACATACACTCTGACAAGTCAGCTTCATCTGAAACATCAAAAAATATAAGAGCACATTTTATTGTGATGTGATCAATACGCCCAAAACATTGTAACGGGGAAGGGAATATTAAATGCACTATTATAATGAGCTATAATACAAATACAGTTAGTTATGATTAATTATTTACTTACTTAAAGATAAAGTTGAGTTCTGGTCATGCGATTGCATTGTGAAAGAAACAGTGTGGAATCGATCAGAAAAGGTTGATCATCTAGCATATAAGTATATTGGTGTGTACTGCAAGGTTCTGGAATCATCAAAATGATAAGAAATTTTGCCCAGTCTTGGTAAAGTTACAAGCACTGTACAATGAAAGATGTATATAGGACTACACGAACATGTGGTATAAAAATCCGTCCCGATTTGTATGCTGTTTCATGCCATATTAAGAATATTAAGGCATTTGAAGAGCCATGCTTTACAGGGAACATTTTTTATCCGATGTTCTTCCACACTTGCATAATAACAATGATAACGCTCACAAATTATTTTTTACCTCTTCCCAGAACTCAACCTTCAGGCTCTTTAAAGGTATTCAAATTAGAAATTAAAATTGAAATACGCTCATCATTTGATTGAGACAACATTTTCAATTATATAACGAAACGTGTGTTTTAATCTTAATTTTAATTTTAATCTCAGTAAATATATTCGAAGACATCATTCTTTACCGCCATTACAATCCAGCCCTCCGATGCGAATTGAATTCTGTCCATAAGGTGTGTCTCGTATTGCTCCGCTTGCTCCTGCGAATCCCAACTGTCTGCAGATGACAATGACGTCACTGAAATCGAGATTTAATCCACATGTTGTGTTCCATGTCTCACTGTCTAGACTGATCTCAACCGTGCCTTTATTGGAGGTTGGACCACCAACAAGTCGTACATCTGTTTTGAATATAAGAGAACTGATAATTTGTAAATTCGGCAAATGAAAAATACTCTTCGTTGATCTAAGCACAAAAATACAGTAACCTTAATATGTACTGATTTTGCTGTAAGGAAACTGTCTTTATAAGCCTTGACTTTGTCTAGATGCTCTCATATTTCAGTTCCAATTTTGTGTTATGTACCTTAAGAATAATTATCTGTATGAACCTCTCTCTTTCTCTTTCAATATTTGATGTAATATGTTAGGTATGTTAACATTTTGTATTTGTACCTACAAAATGAAGTATGATTTCATTTCATGAAGTAATGATGGTGTGATATATATCAAACTGAAAATTGAAACTGTTAAAAATCTATTACAAATATTTTTGGGCGGCCCATGACCCTGTTTGCACTCATTATCAGTGAGACCGCCCCACCACCACCCCCTCCCCAAAGGGCGGATCCAGCCGGCGGCAAGGGAGGGGGCCGAAAAAGGGGCCCACTTCGTGCGAAAATTTGAAAACCATGCCGGCCGATTTTCCGCTCAGTGGGGGCAGGGCGGATCCAGCCGGCGGCAAGGGAGGGGCCGAAAGGGGCCCACCGTGCGAAAATTCGAAAACCGTGCCGGCCGATTTTCCGCCCAGTGGGGGTAGTGAGCAAATTTTTTTTATTATTTATTTTGCCTTCGAAAATTTGAAAATCGTGCCGGTCGATTTTTCGCTCAGTGGGGGTAGTGAGCACAAATTTTTATTTTTGCCTTCAAAAATTGAAAACAAAATTTCACCACCACCCCCCCCCCTTGAGCGCCAGGGGAGGGGGCCCATCTTCTTTTTTCCCAAAAAGGGTGTTTTTACATCTTTTTCTAGGGATCCGCCACTGCCCCCGCTGTGCAATTTACTTTCAGTTGTCAGTAGAGTTCTCTGGCCTGGGTTCATGCTCAAAACATCTCTGTTAATTAAGCCAAAAGAAGAAGAAGAAGAAAGAGAAAAAAACAGATTCTCATATTTGTTCAGGAGCGTTGTGAGTCCAACAATTAAACTGAAGGGAAAATGTAGGTCTCAATATATTTAATGGGGCACATCGTGTAGGCCTTTACACATTAATTGCTTTCTGGCCGTTGTAGAGATTCTGGTTGCAAGTTTGCCCAAAATCCGCCACTGTTTTTGTGAATATCCTCAGCACCCTATCATACCTATGATGCTACTGTACATAAACTGCCCACCTCTAGAGACCACACACACACACATGGTACACGCAAACGCACACACAGACCTATAAGATTCTTTAATCCAAGGTGCGCATTCACAGATGAAGATAAATGAAAGATGAATCGTACCTGTTTTCACACTGTAAACAAAATGTTTCCCAAAAGACATGAACAGAACCATCACTATCAATACAGGAAATCTCCCACTGAAGGCCATGGTTCCCCGTTTTTCAATTCTAACTTGAAATCAATTTGATTATTCACGAAATGAAATATGGCATCCGTGTTGGAATTGCGTTTCACATTCATGACAATGTAACCTGTTTATGAACAAGTCTTTATGATCTTGGGCCAGTTTTAGGGTTCGGTGGTTTCGCACAAATAACCCTTATTTATGCTTATGCATGTCATGAAAGCCACCGCATTATTTGTTATGAGAATATTGTATGTCAAAGGGAAAATACAATGAAGGAAACTCGTAGTGGTTATCATAATATAAAATCACTGCACTCTGTTATAAATGATTCTTTCACGATGTAATCTACATATTTTAGTCGTTATTATGTCTGAAACGCAAGGAAATACAACTTAAACAAATTTCCTTACATAATACGATAGCAAAAACTTCACCCAAAAAATCATCTGAGGCGATTTCAATAGCCTCATGTGTGTTACCTTTTAAAGTAATAATGATATTTAGAGCGCCTTGAGCACCTTTCGTAGTGGATATGTGCGCTATAAAAATAGTCAATATTATTATGTCCTTGTGACATATTTAAAACTTGCGAATATGCTAATGAAATGTTACGTAATCCGAAAATTATTTCTATAGCCACTAAAACAGGCATGAAATGGTGTTGGAATTGCCCTTTAGTTGATTTTTTTTGGAAAGCCTTTGCGATCGTGTTACATGTAGTTGATTGCCACGCACCTTACAATACTTAGTAAGCCTGCTTGCTTCAGTACACCAAACAGCAAACTTAACTGAATGCTACCTATCATAAAACTTTCAAAACAATTAGGCCTTATCGTTGACATAATTTAACGTTAAATGTTATTAATTACTTATGGAAACAATGTTCATGCTTGAAATTGTTACGCCTTTCGAATTCGCCATTTTCTGTATTAGCCCATGAAGCGTGGATGATTTTATGAAGAAAAGGAAATCTTTTAAGGCATGCCCCGTGTGTAATGTGTCGTACTCCGTTCAACCATATCACACATTAAACCTGTTGTGGTTATTTTGATATGACGTATCATGATCAGTTCATAGAGTATATTTCCTCCTCAGCATGGAGGAATGAACTATAAAGAGAGTGCCTCTCTTCAGATGCGTGTCCCTTCCACAAAGTTCTCACCTTCACCTTTTATTTTCGCCTACATTGAAGGATTGAATAAAATTGATTTCCATAATGATTTTTTTAATCTATTTTTTATTTGTTTTGTAATTGTTTCCCTCTTGGCGCTCGCTCTCCTTCCCCTCCCCCTCCCCTCCCCCACTGAGCGAAATTCGACCGGCACGATTTTCAAATTTTCGCACGAAGTGGGCCCCTTTTTAGGCCCCCTCCCTTGCCGCCGGCTGGATCCGCCCCTGCCTTGGTCATTACCTTATGTTAACCGAATGCATAAATCCTGAACAAAATCCATAATCCAACTCCCTAAACCTAATGTTAACCTAAATCTCGATCGTAACCCTTTAGCCCGTATCATAAATCTTTAAGGGAATAATTAAAGCGCGGAGCAATTGTTGGTCGGAGCGCAAGTTAATTGTAGCGCTTTAAAATAACAGTGGGAATTCAAGTGGACCCAGGATCCCCCTCCCCCTTTCCACGCGGGGCCGCCACTTGGTTGAACTGGTCGATATCTTGATAAGGCTGAAGTTTGATCTTTCTTCTCTTCCTGTTGATCTTTATCAGATCTCCAATGCCATCTCTAGATCTCCTCTCATCTCTTTATTTCTCCCTCCCTTTCACCCTACTAAATTTTGTACGATACCATAGTTCTTAACAACAAAGTAAATAGAGTTAGTCGGCTATGTTCAGTCGGTAAGCGAGAAAACGAAACGTGAGTTTTGTTGTCATGTCGTCGTCAAATACCAAGCGTATTGCTTATGTTGGTGAGTAGCGAGTTGCATAGTTGTTGGGTTTAGCTATGAAGACACCTTTTCACCCGCTTTGCCTGATAGTTGAACATGTAGAACATATGAAATAGTGGTATTTATTTGAGGATAAAATTACTGTGGTCCCATATTAGGATATCGGTGTTTGTTAGATTTTGTGGAACATACCTGAGTTGCGTTACACGTAGAACTATTCGGAGTCGGGCCAACTCGGCCTCGCTGTAAAACGGTCATTTTTTGCAGGTTTAGGGTTAGGGTTAGGGGACCGTTTTTACAGCAAGGCCGAGTTAGCCCGGATTCAACTAGATCTAGACCCTATTCGTATTCCGCGCTGTACAAATACTAGTACTACAATGAGTTTACGCGCTCTGATTGGCCGATACGCTCCAGCTGTTTCGAATTAAAGTGATAGAGGGCCCCCACTTACGTAGGTTTAAGTAATTAGCACGCAAGGCCAAGTGCAATGTCAATACGACTTTTTACGTAACATTAAATAACAAACTGACATGTCGTGCTTTAAACAGGTGACGCATTTCACACATGTGACATAGGTGACGCACACTCAGCATAGGTACAAACATAAAATAGAAAAATCAACGAACATTTCAGTACAACTTGCAAGTTTGTACCTTAAATATGACGAAAATGAGAATTTTTCAAACTTAAGACTTAAACTTAAGTGAAATACATAACTTTTCAAGGACGCTGAAAAAATCGTAACAAATAGAAGATTTGACTGGAATATCATAATGTTGGTATCGGTAAAAACGGAAAATCGCAAGCTAGCTCCTCGCACTAATGTCTTATAACATAGAGCCTATGGGAGCCAGCGATAGCCAATCTAAAGGGCCCATGTCGGCTTGGCTAGGCGGCAAATTACGAAAATGAGGCTGAGATCGGATGAATGTTCTGCACATGCGCTAAATGTAAGCTAAAGTTCTACGTCCGTTATGCGCCTTGGCCTTGAATTGATTCGACCTAACCTTAGTCCTTAGGCACCATGACTGTTCATGTACACATCCCTGAATTACATGGTAGCATATGATTTTGACAGGAAAAAGAACGACACGCATTACTCCAATCCGTGTTTCATAAAAAAGAACATTAAAAAAGTTGTGATCACTGATGAGAAATCGAGAAGCAGTCAACATGCAATCCTTCTCCTAGTCAGTTCTAGAGTCCTACTCCTACTCCTTCGACCCGTAACTCCGGCGTGGAACACCTAAAACAGACCTAAAATTATAATCAAGTAAATATTCATCTTTTCTTCAAATAATGGCCATGATTTAAAAGTCTTTATGTTTCTTACCTGGATCGTGTCAATTTTCTTATCTTTTGGGGAGTATTTTTCCTAAAAATGAAGACTTATAATATACACTTTCTCACAGGATTCACGGCAAACTGCTGCACAATACACGTACCGACGGTGGGTTGCGCGCGCACCCCATCGTCGGTACGGTATGCAATTATATTGTGCAGCAGTTTGCCGTGAGAAAGTGTATATTATAAGTCTTCATTTTTAGGAAAAATACTCCCTAAAAGATAAGAAAATTGACACGATCCAGGTAAGAAACATAACGACTTTTAAATCATGGCCATTATTTGAAGAAAAGATGAATATTTACTTGATTTTTATGTCTGTTTTTGTTTTTAGCTGGAGTTACGGGTCGAAGTCTGGATATGATTCTGACGAGAATAAGGATCATTAGCATAAACGAAGATCGTCTTCATAAACGCGGACAGACGCGTCCGCAAAAATAAGGATCGTCTGCATTTTCGCACGTTTCTTATTTCCGATCCACGCGTTGGCGATGGTAAAACAAGCAGATACCGCGATGATTTTCTTGATGCATCTCACATTGACTTTGTACGGAGACTTTCACGTTATGAGCAATAAATCCTTTGGAAGACGGACAACCCATAAAAGTAGACGGTGAACTGGGAGTATTTTATTATGCGGAATCCGTTTTTCGCATCGCCAGCGCGCAGTAAGGGAACCCGAAACCCACAGAGCGCCGATGAAAAAAAATGTCTGAGAAAATGCGGACGGTATCGACCTCCTACACGCTCCTAAATTTCATGAGACTAACCGTAAACGGTATTGACCTCATACCCGCATTCGTGCTAAAAAAGTACGGTACTTCAGACTTTTCACACACATGACACATGTAGTATGTACAAAACAAATGCGAATTATCAGCATTCTTCCAGAATCTCGGGTAAAGATAAAGGTATTGTTGAAATACTTACTTTTAAATATGATGCTCCGAAATCATAATGTACCGTAAATGACCGTAATAAATCAGTTCTGTAATTTCCAGCTGATTCACAGCTCAAAATCGTGTAGAAAACGCAGCTGATTTTCCTCTGTTGCGTCATGTTTTCCTAGCGTCTATTTTTCTGCCAGTGATCGGCCAAAACAAAATCAAAAGCCAAAGGCTTGGCTCCTTCTGCTCCGTTTCGCCCCCACAAAAATTTAACTTTTTTATGTATGCGTGACATGATGAGGTATGGAGCGAGTTTTTAGAGACCAAATCGAGTTTACACAGAGATTCAGCGTGCGCGCACATGCGTGGCAACCGAGAAATGCGCACAATGAATACAAAGTGGCTCTCCACCAGGATTGACAATACACTTGAGATCTTAGTTGTCATAGTATTTTTTCAAACATCGGTGAGTTGAATTGATTGTATTTCACTGCTATTTAGGGGTCATCAATTGTCACTAAAGTGCTGATTTTTAGTGAATTCTGGTGAGTTTCTTACAGTGGTGGTTGAAAATGTTGAGAATCAATAGAGGACGTCTCAACAGTTTTTTCCTATACAAAAAGTTTACTAATGCTCCTACATGTATAAGCTATAAATGGTCAGCATGGTTGTTTCAAATTTTGGTATTGTTGTCTTAAATGTCTTCATATTTTTTTTTCCCTTCAAGGAGGATTAGCAGAAGAGGTAACAGAGAAGACGCTCCATGCAGCCTTCATTCCTTTTGGTGACATCATGGACATACAGATCCCTTTAGACTATGAGACTGAAAAACACAGAGGATTTGCTTTTGTGGAGTTTGAGTTTGCAGAGGTAAAGCATCCAGTCTCACAATTCTTACATTGATTTCCTGTCTCCTATTACTTGAATCTTTTGTTCTCTGTCTTATTGTGTGCTTTCATTCTTGCTCTTGTTTTATATCTCGTATCTTGGTTCTTTTTTTCTGGTTCTTTTTTGCCTACTTCTATTCCTTTACATACATTGTATATATATTGTCCTTTGCTGTCTGTCTCTCTTTCTTTCCCGGTAATATGTTTGCCAATATTACTCACAGTATACTGCTCTCCCTCCCCACGCCTTCATTTTTTCCCCTCTTTCCATTGGACTCATTTCCAATTTTGTATAGCCTTTTTTGTACTTCCAATTTTCTAAACTTTACAAGTTGATGTTGTTTTCTTTATCTTCCATTGAGGATTTGTGTTATGCATAATAAAGCTTAGTTGATAATTAATACATCATACATATAAAATTGATTCATCACATGTCGGTGGTTTTATAAATCACCGAATTCGCCATATATATCAGTGTACGAATTTGTTAGTTCATAATATTGACAATGATTTATTGTAAACTTGTCTCCATGTATATGTCTTGTCAGTCATAGTGAGCCTTATATATTTGACAATGCATTGTAGCATATGGATCTTCAATAACAGAATGCATACATATATATGCATTCTAATGAATTCATTGAATATTTTTATTTACTTGTTATGACTTTGGATGTCGTAGAGTATTCCTGTTTGCAAATAACTGATGTAAGTTAATTGTAATTTCCCGGTTTCCTAATGATTGTCCTAATTTATGTTTTTGTTGATGCAGGACTGTGCAGCTTCGATTGATAACATGGTAGGTAGATTTTTTTTTCAATTCCAAGTTTTCAATGTTATATACCTGTTAATCAAGTTCTCCATGAATTTAAAATATCAATATCATTTATACTTATAGAATTCTTGTCACAGCTATATATCTGACTTTATTTTCATTTGTTTAACCAAACATAACCAAACATAAAAGATAACGCCTGTAAATCTGAAGTCACTCGTTTTAGATGTTATTGGAGAGTGCTACTTTGGCAAGAATATGGCTCAATATTTCACTAAAGAGAACAGATCTGACTTATTTAGATACTGATGTAAACGTTGAGAACATTTCATTCCAAGGTTTAAAATGTGTTCTCTGTAAACTCCATGTATTGCAATCATTGATTCTCTTTGTTTTAAACATTATATAAGTATCTCTATTCACACTGTACTTCTACATATTGCAACAGATAACAATATTATATTGCAGTTTGCAATGAATGGGTAAATAATTGTCATTTTCTCTCCCCCCCGTCTCATTCACTCTTGCCCTTTGTCTCTCTCTCTCTCTCCCCTTCGCCCCCTCTCTCCTTCTCTCTCACAGAATGACTCTGAGCTATTTGGTCGCACGATCCGTGTCAACCTCGCAAAGCCAATGAAAATCAAAGACGGATCAGCAAAAGCAGGTAGGATAATGCCAACTATTTCAAAGTGAAGATGCAATATGATGGATGATCATGATATCAGTGCATTTCTCTAGAAAGATTCCAAGAATGTCACAAGATATCTCTGTGATACTATTCTGGCTTGTTCCATTGCAGGTAGTAGACAAGGGTAGCAAGAAATTGGATGAAAAACAATTATGGTTCTGTTCTGCAATATTAATGATATTTAGAGTGAACAGTATGTTTTTGTACAACTACATCATCATACAATGATCATTTGCAATTGTTTTGTTTTTTTGTTTGTTTTTTTACTCATGGTTTGGTTTACTTGTTTTACATAGAACAAACTTTTATCCTACACTTGCTAGAATGTTACCAACTAGGTGATTTACAGATTTATGTCTCTCTGAAGTGGGCTATTCTGCCTGATTCTGTTTAATCTTGAGGGATGGGGAGGGGAACCAGACAGGAGACTGGACTCCCCCTCCCTCCCCATCCCCTGCAAGAAGGATCGAAGCCCTGTCCATTACCTCCAATACAATTCACTTCAATTAAAATTGTATTTATTAAAATCCAAACAATTAGGATCATTCTCAAATATTTAGTTTTGTTTATAACATTGGATAACAAATTTCAAAATTATAGTGTAACATAGATAATTGAGTGTAAGAGTAAAAATGACAATAACCAGGAATGACAAAAATTAAGGTACTACTGCATGTCTCTGATGGAAAAATTACTTGTTATACTTTTTACAATTTTTTTCTCAAATAAATGTAATTGGGCATCATTTGCTTTATTCAAAGATACCATCACACTGACATCAATTCTTGCACAGGAATTTTGTAGTACTGGGTGCAGGATTCCCACCAGTGCAAAACATGCTTGGTGCTAATACCATTGGCAACCCCACGACAAGGGTAGTAAAAATGTCAATGCATACTTCTAACCTTCAAAAATTGTTCTGGTCCTTCAAATTCACCTTCCTGGGATGCTGCAAAGCCATTTTTTTTTCTTTCTTTCTTTAAAAAAAAAATTTGGTTGCTTTTTTTGTGTTCAAGATTGACAAATTTTCTGCCAAAAAGCTGGAGTATATTGTTTGATATTCTATTTCTGTCATCAAGGATAAACAAAAGGTCCAGTATTGATCTTTCTTTTTTTCTCTTCTTCTTTTAATTTGTCCTTAGTTTGGTCTGATGATACCTGGCTCAAGAAGTATGCCGGTGCTACCTTGAAGAAAGAGGAAGGAGGAGTGGTTGGAGGAGATGATGCTGATGCCACGGGAACCAAGAGACCAGCAGAGGATGCAGGAGAGGTATTTGATGTTTGTCAACTTCAGAGGTTCACCTCTCACGTTGTACAAGAGACAATAAATGAACTTAATCTAAATCGAAACATCATTTGTCAAATCTTCACAGCGTCTATTGGATAGACATTTGTATACATGTAAACTAAGAAATGTAATCCTTAACAGGTTTACTTGTGTGGAACTGGTGAGCTGATAGGAGGACATTTACTTTCACTAGGTCTGATTTTATAGATGTAACCTAACCATAGCTGCTAACTACTGTATTCCTATTTTGGAGGAATGATTCCTATTTGGGGCCTTCAAACCGATATTTTGAGCCCTAGATTTCTTTTTCCTTTTTTAACTTTTGTGCTAAAGCATGGAAAATATACTGTATTCTTCATTTTGTCTGGAGGGATTTCCAGATTTTTATGTGAAGTGTCTAGCTGTGTGTTCAACTGGATCAAACACACAACTTTCTTTTTGAATGGCAAACACCCCATGCCTGAGCAAGGTTCTCACCGAACTTGAAGTTTTAACACATAACAACATTAGTTTGTGATGTTGTTTTAGTAATCCTCCCCTGTACCCCATTATAAGTTTATATAAATACGCACTTCTCATCTTGATCCATTTTGTTCTTCTTCATTTTGATCATCCAGACTGCTGAGCCTGCACCCAAGAAGTCGAAGGCCAATTCACAAGTGTTCTTTGACATCAAGATAGGAAGCAAGGCAGCAGGACGTATCACAATACAACTGAGGGCTGACGTCACGCCAATGACTGCAGGTAATAGTTTGTTTGCAGGGTTTTAATCATCAACATTTATTTTGCTCTGTGTGTTATGGGTTCACTGTCACCATACTGTATTCAAATATGCTTCAAAAACTGCCTTCAAATTTTACTTCTGTGCAGAGATAGCGGAAGTTTGAAAACACTCTCCGTAGAATAGATATAAAATCGACTTGTAAGTCGACTACTTGATGCACATGTACACGCTCACAGAGAATAGGGCCCATATGTAACTCAAATCCAACTTAGGTTCCATGCGTGGGGTTTTATGTTATTCTTTATTTTCTTAATACTTCTCACCCTTTAGCCCACAGATAGCTGGGTAAAGTCTTTTGAGGTTGATTGTAATGCATTCTAGCTTTACGCAAATTATTTTAGGTGACCGATACACTTAAATTGTTCTTTTAGAGTCATCATCGATTGACCTTTACGTAGGCCTCAAAGTGTAACCCTTGAGACTTGTTCAGATATAAACACGGCAAAACCACAGCAGTTTTTATGGCATCAAGTGTATTATGCTTCCCATTTCTGAAGCTTATAATACAGAGCTCTGTGTATATGTGAAAGTCCTTTGTTGCACTATTTTGCCATTCATTTTACATGTAAAGAAAAATGTGGCATTTTACCGTGCCATATCTGAACAAGCTTTTATGATGGTATCTGGGCCCTGTTTCATAAAACTTATTATCAATAACAAGTAACAATAACTGTCCTAAGCTACTGAAATCGTGGCATTTGATTGGCAGAAAGCAGATTTGTCTTAGAAATTTAGCACTTGTTATTGATGACAAGTTTTATGAAACAGGGCCCTGGTTTATGAACATTTACCACTGATATGATTTCATGAAACAAAACTTGAATCGTAATTGGGTGATTCTGGGCAGTGTGTCCCATATGACACATATGAAATTTATCCATTTATTTCACCCACAAATGAATCCCTCTTGTTGTGACCATTGACTAATGGATCCCTCTTGCACCACTAACAAACCCGTTTTTACATGGTCTTATCAAGATATCTTTCATTTTGTGATGAAATACGGTAGATAGAAAAAAGATTAGAATGTTGTACGGGACCCATTACATTACTCAAGCATTTTAAGGAATCAATTCCTGCTGGGTACCTATTTACCTCACCTTGGTGAAGTGTGGCAAATGTAGTTTAATGTCTTGCCAAAGAATATTGGTGCCACGGCGAGACTCAAACCATGAACCATATGATCCACATTCTGGTGACATATCCACTAGGCTATGACAATTGACACCTGTACACAATGTATTAATGCATGTATCAACTTTGTTTTCTTTCATGTTGCAGAGAATTTCCGCTGTTTGTGCACACATGAAAAGGGCTATGGCTACAAAGGCAGCATCTTCCACAGAATCATCCCTCAATTTGTATCCTTTTGGTAGCCCCCCCCCCTTCCCTTATTCAATCCCCATTATTACCTGTACTTTGATATGAAAAGAATCGTTCTGTGCTATTCAATTCTTAAAAAGCAATCCAACCTTTGAAGAAGAAGTTAATTTGTATGAAAGCGGAAAAATAAGAGAGAATGACGAGAGTTCGAAATAAATCTAACCAATACTAAGGAAGTAATGAATGTCTGAAATATGAGATCACTAAATCTATGTGAATCTCAAATTGGCAATCTGTTTAGTGGATTATGAGATGGTTACAACAACTCTCCCTTTTGTCGTGTAAAAAATATCATTCATTTCTGTTTTTCTTTACAACTCTGTGTTAAAGCATATGACTTAACACCTTCCTCGCTTTAAACATGTGTTGTACATCAGATGACAGATTGATTGCTACACTAAGACAAATATATCCAAAATATATCTAACGTAACAAATATTTACAATATTTATCAAACATAAAGAGCATCATAAAGATAAACCACTGATAACAACCTTTTATTATAAGGTTAAGTATGACCCTTGACCTATGACCTGCAGATGTGTCAGGGAGGAGATTTCACCAACCATAATGGAACTGGTGGCAAGTCTATCTATGGCAAGAAGTTTGCGGACGAGAACTTTATCCTGAAGCACACAAGTCCAGGTGAGTCGTCAGCCCTATTTGTTAAAGAATAGTGGAATTTTTTTACTCCTTCAGGGAAATATCAGGTAATTTTGGTGTTTTTTAATGAAAGGAACCCTATAAAAGACATTTAATAATGATACAAACATTTAGTAGAGGCTTAAAGGTATTACAAAGTTTTGGTATGGGGTCATGAATTTGGTTCAAATGAACATATTGGATTTTACAATATTCAATGATTGTTGTCGCGGTTGATATCTAGTCTAAAGTGATGAAATTGTAAATAATAACTCTTTATGTTGAATAGCGCCCTCTCAAGACTGATATTACTTTAGCTTTAAAACAATGTATCTTGACTACAATCGACCGATTTTGCTAATACCCTTTGGAAATTATGTAGCGGAACAGCATATTCTGAGATTTTCATGGTCGCAGCTACCATGGAATGGCCTTAGGCGCTATTTGAAAAATTTGAAATTTACCGGGAGCACCAATTAGCTTGAAGGCAGAAGTGTTTTAGGGGCTAAATTTTTTAGTGCTTATAATACATCCACAGGGGCATCCAAATATATCAAAAATTTAAAGAATTACTATCCATCCAATTTCAAAATTTCCCAAAACTTTGCATTACCTTTAATACAGTTGTTTCTAAGCGCACCATTGTCTGTCTACAAATTACCAACCAAAACTTATTTTAAAAAACACTAATTATAAATCTGTTCTTTATTAAATAAATCATGTATATATAATAATACAAACACGAATAAAAATGAGATCAAACATAAGATCAAACATACAAGAAATAACATGGTGTGCACCTCGGACATTTAAATTTGTACATGTTATATTATTGTAGCTAAACAAGATCAGGATTCAGCTTTTACTTGTAAGTGAATTAATAAATTTTACCTGATCCTGATGATGTTGTTCATGCAATAGCCATCAAACATATTGGTCAAATGGTAATTATAAAAGGGATTCTAGAATGTAGGCAATCGTGCATCATTCTGTCCTACCACGCCTACGTGCAAAAAAGCTCCCATCCAAAAGTGATAATGCACGGATATGCGTTCATCTAGCGCGTAGAAAATTAAGGCACGATGGAATGCGCATAGTTTTGTATGCCAAGGACATTGCTGCGCACAATAATACGCATATTTCACTGTTTGCTGCCAGTATAATACTGTGATGTCATACAAAGCAGACGACGGCCCCCATGATTTTGCGGTTCTTGGCATGTTGATCGATTTTGTTGCTTATTTTTCAACTTTACATTCATATTGCACACCCGTTTTATATAACAAATAATTCATGTTTTGAAGCTCGTGCATTAATATACAAATAATACACAGCAGTGAGGGCATTAGTAAGAATTACCCACACGAGGTTCCTTTGGAACAGTCTAACACGCCCGAGGCGGTAGCCGAGGGTGTTTGGACTGTTTTGAAGGTACCGAGTGTGGGTAATTTTACTAATGCCCGAACAAAATGCTGTATATTATTTGTTTTATAAGATTATCTTTTATTTCTTTTATAAAATGGTGTTTTATAACATGATTTGGATAATGACCGGTCATTAGAATTGGATAATGACTGGTCATTATCCAAATTACGCGTAAGGCAAAATAAATGCCTGGTCACGTGTACGCTTTCAACCAATCATTTGATTAGGATCCACGTCATCATCTTATAATGATATGCTCTGCACTCAAGTTACAATGAGATGGATAATGAACTTGATAAGTCCCATCCATTATCCTTTTGTTACTTGACCTACGTGCATTGCATATTCACTAATGCACTCGCAAACATGATTTTTTTAAAAATAAATTGTTACTTTTTTACTGTGTGACAGGAATGCTCTCAATGGCAAATTCAGGTGCAAATAGCAACGGATCCCAGTTCTTCTTGACAACAGAGAAGACAGAATGGTAAGACCCTAGATAAAACGTATTAACGTTTAAGCCCTACTTTACTAAAAGGACTACTGCAAACTCACCTCTAGAGCCATCTCAGGTCAGCTGCAGCAGTATAGTCCCGTAACTCGCTGCTTCCCTAGCTGCGCTTTTGGTTCTCGCATCGAGTCCTCTGTCTGCAAAGTTTAAATGATGTATTGGGTTATGAACTGTTGGCAAGTCGACCTCGAGATGGCGCTGTGCATTAAACAGTATAGAGTACAGAAGCTGTGACGTCATAAAAATCTATTTTTGGAATTTCTCAATTTTTTCTTCATTTTCCCAAAGAGCATCAAAAATAATGTCCAAATGTCGAAAACCAATTGAATAGGTTAAGTATTGGCTGGGATATGACCATCTGAATAAAAAGATTGCCTATGGGAACTCAGTGTTGTATTGCTCTGGCTCCTAATGTTATGAACACTTCCCCACTCTATGCTAGGGCAGAAAGTACAACAGTTCAGTATCAAACGCCTAAAAAAACAGTTTGTGTACAACTAGAATCTATCAAATTAACATCTAAAAACTTCACCCCGCATTCCATGGGCTATTAACAGATAGGATTATGAAGAAACAGAATAACATACAAATTCACACCTGGAACCCAAGTCAAACTTCTTTTTTTGTTTTCATACAATTGACCTTATTACAAGGGTTGAATTGCCCTTTAATTATATCTCTGTAAATCTTGGATTGATAATAAACCTGAATAAAAATCTGAGTGATATCCATTTGTATCACTCTGGATTTTGATTCTCACTTTCAGGTTGGATGGCAAGCACTGTGTCTTCGGGCAGGTGATCGACGGGATGAACGTTGTGAGAAAGATGGAATCAGTTGGAACTAAGTCGGGCAAACCCAGGGAAACGGTCACCATTACAGACTGTGGAGAACTTGTATGATAGTTAGATCCAGGATACATGTAGAAAGAGAATTGTTGGGTGCTGATTGTTGGGGATATCAACACAGTAATCTTTACAGACTGTGGAGAACCTTTCAGGTCATCGATTGAAAGACATTTGTGTGACACCAGTTTATCATCTTCATCGTCATCACCATCATCATCCTCATCATCATCATCCATCAATCATCATCAAGTCATCATCAAGTCATTGTCATCATCACCATCATTGCATCATCATCGTCATCATCACCATCATTTAACATTTACAAGTACAGTCCCAGTTATCATCATCGCCGTCGTCATCGTTTAACATCCGTTTTCTTATGCTGTGGAGTTGGACAGTTCATTTCCGTGATGGCCTTTCTGCAAGCCTTCCGGTCTTCAGCATCTACCTGGGCAAGGCCAGATACTCTCACATCCTCTTCCGATGTCTCCTTTCAAGTTTTGTGAGGTCTGCTAGGTCTGGGGTTGTAAGCTGACCACCAGCACATTCATTGCATGTGTGGAGGATATTGAGAGCTGGTATGGAAATATGAAGATCCATGATGAAGGATTTATGTTGCGATGGACATCATGGAAGAGCCATTAAATGCGACATATTTGATATTAGGAGAAGCTATAAAATCACCTTACATCAAGAACATGGGATATAATGATCTCAGTATGATGACAAGAGTTTTTTGTGATACTAGTAGTAAGCAGGCTTTTAACTCTTTGCAGACAATTGATTCCCTAATAATGAAGACATTGTGTGTACCATCTTCACTGACTTGTATAGTTCTATGCAGTCACTGTGAGGCCATGTAGAAAGTTCAGTCTCTCCCATCAACTTAAGGCCCACAAAATGAGCACTATCTCCATTAACGTAGGAGTATAGTATATTGGAACCTCATTGTAAACAACACTGTTAAAAATCATAACGAGGATTTTTCCGGTCCCAATTCTTAGTATTCTTATGACTGTGAACCGTGATATATCAAGGTTTTTATAAATAACAAGGTAATTTCCTCACTTCCAAGGAGTTGTCATAGCAGGGTCCAACAGAATTTCTTCTTCATCGTCAATGTGAAGGTATGAGAGTATATTTGACTTCATGCAACTCGCTCCTAGATCCTAATGAATGATTGTTCAAAACACGGTCCAAGTGATTCATTTACAGTCAAACCTGCTTTAGTGACCACCTGTCTACAAAGACCACCTGTCTACAAAGACCACATTTTTTGTTTCCCTTGAAAATGGTTTCTCTTTGAAACATGTACTTAAGGAACCTGTCTACAAAGACCACCTGTCTACAAAGACCACTTTTTGTGTTTCCCTTCGGTGGTCGCTATAGACAGGTTTGACTGTACTAAGACTAGTACACGTTTTTTAATGAAAAAGCGTGCAACAGTTTCCAGTACTACCCAACAATTTGTAAGTATGTGATGCGCAGCAGTGCGTTTGGAGGTTAATATACATATACTTACGTGTGCATAGCACTGTCCTTCAGCACTTGTAGAGGTAAGTGCACTTATCTCTGTGTGCATACTAAAGTAAGCCTATTAAAATTGGGGTTTATTTGTCAGCACTAATGTCACAACATAATCTTGAATTCATTTTACGTCATATAACAAGAATCTAGGAGTTAGTTGTATAGAACAAATGGTGCATGTTTTCATTCGTCCATAACAGGATCTACATGTATCCGCTCTTGTTGAAGCTGTTTATGCACCTGTCGTACTCAGACTGGTGGCTTTGTACGATAGAAGCATACAGCCAACTTGAGTGCAGATAGATCATATACATTCACATGCCTCATTGCATGCTACTTGTCAAATTTATTCTCACAAAGAAAACGAACATGTCAGTAACAGTTTAGGCCCCCAACCAAGATTAAATAGAACATTTAGCATTGAAGCTTTTGTTTTCTTTATCATTGAAAGTACTCTGAAATTAGTTGTCACTTTCCTGTTGTGATGAAATTGTAGTGTACATTGTACATAGTGATTGGACTATTAAATGTCAGCTTTTTTACAGGAAATAACTCGAAAATTTCTTTTTGTTGTTTGTTTTGGATTATACATGTGAAGTATTGTATGTTTTCCTGGATATTTCAGGTGTTCTTTGATTAACAAGGGATGAAGGCACATAATTCATTCAGGGATTCCAGATTTCAGGCAATGACGTCTCCCCATTTCAGTCCTTTTAGGCTTCATGTTGTATGGCACATCATGTGGGCCTCCAACAAGTTTGGGCCTCTTTCCAGTCTCATCAATATAACCAACTGGATTGAATTATGAATACCCGGTAGGCTGGTCCAGAATCCTTGCACTAAATTGTCCATTGAGAACATACAGGCATTGTAGTTTCAGGGGAAATGGATGAAATAAACAGTACGCAAGGGCAGAAAGTAAAGAAAATGCTTTTATACCGCTGCAATTTTTAGAATGGCTTACTGTAGCTTGAGTGAATGAGTCTTTGCTCAACTCAATTTTACTAAATTTCACTCGCTTTTACTCAAATTTACTGCATTCTTCGTTCCTATGGATGGAGTTCCTTTATGCACAGAGACAGAGCAAGAGCAACTAAGACATACAGATATCAAAACAAAAGGTTTGAAATGTTTTGTTTCTTTATTTTTTTCGCATCAAAATGATGCCTCGCATATATACATTAATACCAAAATATCTTCTATTTACGTAACAAAAACAAAAACTCAGCACTGTGTACATACGACACTACAAAGAAAACCTCTGTCCAAAATCGTTACAAAACAACAACATCACAATATTTATAGACCTGGTATTTCACAGACCATTTTTCATTCTTGCACATCATTCTTTGGTCTCTTTTCTAAGACTCGAGACATTTGTCTACAGACTGAATACTATTAAACATAACATGTACTTGTGAGAATAAGCTCAAAAATTTTTTTTCTTAAAACCAAATGCAGAAAAATAAATAAAATCAATTCAACTTTGAACCAATCATTATCATTTACTCAGGGACTCACTGTGATAATAGAGTTGTATAAATTTCTGATAAGTTCTACAAGAGCATTATATTCTATGTGCACAATGAAAAAGAAAATTAGACAGCCGCAAGAATATAACGAAATTCCATTATCATTATTTGATATACACATTTAAATCAGCAAAATACTATCACACGCAGGAAAAGCATATTTCAATAGTTTCCTGGTAAGTACCTCTGACATTTAGTTACAGGTATTTTCTCATCAACAGCATTATTTCAAAGTCAAGCATGCCGCCATGTCTATTCAAAAGCAGCAAGGGTACAAAGTGGACTTCAATCCTGCTTCAAATTTGTGACATTTAGGGGCAAGTCCATCCCTGAGTTGCTCAATTACAATAATGAGTAGGAAAGTGATGTTGCCATTTAAAATAATATAGATATATACCAAAGGAACAATTCAAATTTTAACAAATAATATTTAGTTATCAATTTTATCAAAATAATTTCCAAATGGGAAAATCCAAATCAGAAAAACGAAATGTGTAGACAATAATAATGTAATGTTTTGTGGTAGCCTCTCGACCTAAGACCACATAAACAAGATGAATACACAGCCAAACAAACTAGAAAAGCGATACAACAATTCTTCAATATTAAGTGGACAGCAAATCCTGTGCAAAATCTATTAAATTTCTGGACATCTTTTCATGAAATCGTCAGAAGTACAAGTCCACCGATATCCCATTGAAATACACACATTTCAATAGACGTCTGACAACTTGTACTTTTGTGATAGTTTCATGGAACGATGCACTGTGCCATAACTTATATTGTGCAAGCACTTTTACAGAATTGTGACTACTGTTATACATCTATCACGATATGAATCTAATACTCATTCCTTATTACTCATGACTTTGGAAGAACAGACTTGAATTCATTTTCACCATTCAAATGATTATATGGTAAATAGATGTACAAAACAGAGCTAATATTAGGTTCTTTCAAAGATCTTCAATGTGAACACAACAACATCTCATCAAAATTTTGGAATACAATGGTCACTGCACTTTGCAAGGTACATTTTTATTGCCCTTTGCTCAGTTCTGAAGTTCAGATTGTGCTAGTATTAGACATTAATCAAAGAGTGATTGTCAAAGCATGTAACATATAATCCTAAAAAATAATAATTAAATTATACTAACATTGCTTTATAGATTCAATAATTATTCCTATATTTACATATCACAAATAATTAAAAAGTTATTTCATAAATTATACAACAGTAGACCACTGTCATGATAGAATTAGATTGTAGAATACATTGCAAATTTCATTTTGTAAACAGATTTAAAGAGCAAATTTCATGAATAAATGATCCCGAGTATAAGGATGTACAAGATCAGATAAGTTAATAGGGTCATCACTATATAATAAATATTCAATCATGTAGGAATTGGAAAATTTAGAGTATGATGGGATCATTTTAAGGTGAATTGTATAAATATCTAGAAGGAACGCTAGAAAATGGCTATAAACTCCCTTACAGTTACACTAAGACCCTTCCACCCCGATGGCTCCTGGCATACTAATCTTGGTGCTTTGCTTGGAAACAGCAGGGGGGTGTTTCACAAAGACGAAGATCGACTTTAAGTTGGACTTAACTATAACAGGCCATTGTTTGCTCTCACCATTATGTTCTTTAGATATTTTTTCCTTCAATAATGAATTATCAAAAAATGTAAGTTTTGTAGATTTTTTACCATGATTTGTACGTCCCTTGAGAGATCAATGCCAGTAAATGATGAGAGAAAACAATGGCATGAACGGCCTGCTATACTTAAGTCCAACTTAAAGTCGATCTTAGTCTTTGTGAAACAGCCCCCAGGTGTGTAGACTCTAGCGTATATATGCAGAATCCTCATAGGTTTTACATGTGTGTAGTGCAGGTTGCCGTTGTAAAAAATAACTTCCCAGGATAATTTGTTAAATATTTAACTTTATGAGAAAAAATGTATTTAGGGAGTTTAAAATGACGGGCTTGCAACCCTTTTTTGCACAATAAAATAATTACTTTACATGGTGCAATATGAAACAAAATGATTAGAATCATTCCTACGAAATATGATATAGCTTACATTATATATAGCAATAAAGCAAAATGCATAAACATGAAGGAACTATACAAAATAAAACAAAATTTATGGTACACTAACTGACTACTAAACCTCTTGAATGAAACACAACATAAAACTACTCTGAAGATAATTCATTTCATAAATTCACTGACGTAAAACAACAACAAAAATCCAAAATAATGAGTGAATTCAAGGAATTTGTATTAATAATCCTTGATAAAATATCTAGGAATTCATTTTTACCTATACCGTTAACTACATCCATAAGGACTGGCTAAAAATAAATCAAGTCAAAAAAGCACATTCAAATTCTTCCCATATAGTGAACCTTCTCATTATTACATTGAAAATGCATTGCAGTAGCATGGGAATATTAATACATTTATTCTTTAGGTCAGAGCACCAGAAGCCTTTTGACAAGTCTTTGGGTTTTTTAATTCAAAAAAAAAAAAACAGTAAAAGAGGACTAGCAAATAGTGGGGTGAGCATCAGTGCCTTCTTTTCCCTACCTCCTAATCAGAATCGGTATTAAGCATGATACTTAAGTAAAAAAATTACTTTGTATTATACTTGACTTTAAAAAAAATTAAAAGGGCTAAAGTTGGTATTCAATTACATACATCAGCTAAGTATTAACTTAGATTTCATCTGACTAAGTAAATGTCTTAGATGTTGCTTGAATATGGTTGAGTCAATTTCTTAGCTTAGCAAAAAAGTTTTACTTAAACAAAGTATCCAATTGAATACCGCCTAGAATTTTGTGTAAGGGGTCCTGATTTAAAATGTATGGTCTGTATTCATGAGCCCTTCATAGGTTGTGAAATTTTGGGAGGGTCTGGAGTCTGGACCTACATTTTGAGCGTCCATGTATCCCGGGCGCATGTTAGTGATGAGCCCTGAACTAATGTTCATTTCTCTTGCCAGTCTTTTCAGTTACTCTTAAGATGCCAGACTTTGTCGGAAGCCTACGTATCAGCCATGTCCTGTTTCATCATTTTGTAAAAACGATGAAGAATTCAACCTACACTGTAAATGCACTTACTAATTTTGTTTCACAGAATTCCATCTCATAAATGCTTTTGCATCTTGTCTGTGTTATATATAATTACACATACAAAGGGTCAAAATGCAGGGCCATCACAACTTACTTTCTATGCAGCATTAATTATGCAAGAAGCAAAATAATATAGTCAAGGTGTTTACATGAATATCACAGACAATATTGACAAAAAATGAAAAGGATCTCTATCTCTATGTAATAAGTCTGTGATTTTTTACTGAATGTCCAAGAGAAAAAAATTGAATAATTTTAAGTTACCTTCTTTGGTTCAATAAATACTCAAAAATACTTTCATTACTAATCAATTACTCAAAATTTCAGCAAATTACTTTTTAATTTTTTTGTTTTTGTAAACACATCCACAACCAGCATGAATTTGAAACAGTGCAGTACAAATGCCAAAGAGCAAAGGCATTAAAATACATGTATATTTAAAAGTTTTGGACAGATTAAAAGGATAGTCCAAAAAAAAAAGGGAATTGGAACATTTTACTTCAAAATTTGCTCACTGAAATTCTAACTATCAGTAACTGAAAATATTGAAATGATTTGATTTAAACCTGACAAATGATTCAGTATGGTTGCAATGTCATAAATTACAAAAGCGCAGATTGGAAAGGTATGTTTAGTGTACATGTACATCTGAATATTAGCTACATATATAAACAGAACTGGGGGGTGTTTCATAAAGCTGTTTGTAAAGTTACGCATGACTTTACGAACGACTTGAATATGAAGTGCCAAATGGGATGCCCAAAGTTTTTCCTGATGTTTCCAATAATCTCAATTAAATTATGGCAAAAAATATACTTTGCATTAAAAATGTTTGTTATAATAAGAATGTTAATCTACATCTGCACAGTTCAACTTTAGTTGATGCAGTTAAAAATGATTGAGCATCCCATTTGGCGTTTCATATTAAAGTCATTTGTAAAGTCATACGTAACTTTACGAACAGCTTTATGAAACACTCCCCTGATATAGAATGAAATAACAAATGAAAAATAACAGCCTTTTGAAAACAATCGTCAGCAATTCAGCATTCTCAGTCTATATTATCAAACATGTGCAAACCTCTTAAATGTGAAATAAAGAAAAGTACAAGTATGTTTCGGTACCACAGTTTGAAACTATACCTTTACAGAGTTGTGAAGTGAATAGTCTGGACATTGAAGCCTCGTTCAGATATGACTCGGCAAAACCGAAGAAGTATTATGACGACGAAAATTGTAATACGCTTCATATTTCCTATCTTATAACACTAAGTGAATGCACATAGGACCTTTGTGCGGTTGCCGTCCATTTACATGTAATATTACAGTGGCTGCTTTTCTGTGGGGGCGGTTTTTCTGTGGTGGTTAACTGTGTCATAGCTGTGTAATTGGGTTTTACGGACGTGTATCAATCAGATATGATTAGTTACGTCTGGGGACCGACCTTTAACGTCACCATCTGAAAGACGTGACTCAGTTTCGAACCGGGGTCGCCTTAGCCAGTTTGTAGGCCAAGAAAGAGAGCTGACCAAGGGAACATGCCGCTAGACCAACTCACATCTCCCCAGCTGAACAAGCAATTAAGTCTACATTGATTTGGGTTCTAGAATTATTAATTCCACCCTAACCCTATTCATGTATTGAAGTAGAACTTGCTTACTACATGTATGTGTAAACTAAAGAGAGTTATCCAAGCCTTCTTATCCAAAGGAGAAGTTGTGGCTCAGTGGTACGGCAGTGGTCTCACAACCAGGAGGTCCCAGATTCAAAACCCAGTTGATGCCCTAGTGCCATTTGGTGAGGCATTAATCCTCGGTTACCAAGTCCCTCAGATAGGACTTAGGCCATACATCCCTTGGTCCCTTATCTATGCGTACAGCATATTTGTACTTGCTTTTTTAAGAGAATAACAAACAAATATCATTTTTATCACCGTAATTTACTCATTAAAGACCAGTAGGCCTACATAGAGACCACTCAACACATACCAGAGAAGCTGGATTTAATTTCATGTAAGGTTCTTTAAATACACTTTTCAATGAAAAATGTGATTTTACATCCCCCCCAAAATGAAAATATGGTCTTCATAGACCGGCTGTCTCTGTATACAAGCGGTAGCTAAAGCAAGTTTGACTGTTTAGTACTAGAATATAACCAACATTTTACATGCTTTATGAAATTTTAAACAGATTACAAATGACTGAGGCAAAAGACAATATATTTAAAAAGAGGTTATTTCTGGTTCCTATACACATATCTGGTTGCCTCAATAATGTTTAGTACATGTACATTCCACTCAGGCTTTTCCACTGAATATTGCTATTTCTCATATCAAAACTACTTCTGTACATTCATTGTTGGAGTATTTTACCGACTGCAGCCATCATGCTAAAGTCCATAAAAACACTACAAAATTTGTATTGGAGCAAATGGTGAGAGAGTGAAGTGGTAATACATGTGCTATTTTAGTTACATTGATAAACAGGTAATTTGATCCTTATTCTTCATTTTCCAAAGTTCAGAGTAGCAAATTTTCCTGAGAAATCTCTATTTTGTAATATGCCTACTATTTGATCAAGAGGATACAGATATAAAATAAGTTCAATGTACAGCATTCATGTACAATGATGTTAAGTATTTTAAAGTGTTTCATTAGGTAGGCCAAAATTTTCTAGCTTTGTCAGTTTGATCCCATTTTTTATGGCAATGAAATTGGTTAAGTACAGGATGTGATGCTATAATATTTTTAATAAAACCTCATATTAAATAAAACCTTCAATAATAATAATAATCATCCAAAAAGGTTACAATCTTCAGCATCAATGCTGCATAATAACTCTGTACATGGTTATATGTCAGGCAAGGTATTAACTGTTGATCTGCGCAACAGCATATTAGGTGATTTGGGGTTGATTGTCAAGTATGACCTTATTATTGTCATACACAAATGTAATAGTTAAGAAGTATGGTTATATTACTGTCGTACTTCAGCAAATTTCATCAAATTAGTCATAACACATATAATAAAAACACTGGACAACGGGCAACTTCAACTTTCAAGCCGAGAATTGATATTGTTATCGCTCTTCTTGTCCATGGCTTCGGAATGTCCTTTCTTTGGTCTAAACAGAGTTTTGGAGCCAACTTCGGGATCTAAACCCTTCACACACCTCCCAGAATGAACACTACTGCTATAAACACCTCAGGGACCAGTTTCTCAAAACTATCATATGACTAAGTTCATAGACGATGCATTGAATGTGTATTAGAACATGGGGTTGTCCAAGAACTAAGACTTATGATGGCTTAGAGAAACCGGCCCCCTTGTTGATTGTGATCTTTAAGAATGTCTTTCAGCCTATACCAACCACTGCCATAACAGCTGATCTAAAATGTGCTTCTACGACACTTACTCCAAGCTGTATTTCATCAAAAATAGAGGGTTAGGGATAGTTCTGCAATAGGGATTCGAGTTGGTGTTTAGCTCATTAAGTTTCCCGACCTACCTTACCTTATGTAGACATTCAGTGGAAGTTACATTGAAAGTGGGAGGGCATTCACAAGACCATCGTCTTACAAGAAGCCTCACAACAAGACAGGTGAATACAGGTGTTAGGGTTAGGTATAGTGTCGGTTCCAGGGTTTTGAAGTCTCAAGAGGTGTTAGTGTAATCAAATAACCACAGAGCAACGGTCGCCAGAGCGTGTGCTGACACTGTACCAAGATGGTACAGACACCTATTAAAGAGAAACACACAATACCAACTCCCTTAAAATCACCCATGGCATCCTCAAACCTAGGCCTGGGTCACCATCACGTGTCGGCTTCCGTCTTGACCTGCGGGTCCTCCGTCCTCTCCTCCACTGCCTTCATGAGGGTCATGATGGAGTTGTTGACCTCTACCAGCTGGGTCGCGACCTCTGCAGGATCCTGGTGGGAGTCGTCGCCTCCCATGTGATCCATCATGCTGCCATTGTTATGCTCATCTTCAAGCTCACCTGCCATAATAATATATTTTAAAAATTGATGTTTTTTTAGTTAATATTGAGTTCTGGTAATAGAATTCTTTTTTGAAGAAAAAGATCACTCAAAGTACTGTTATCCAATACAATAGGCCTACATGAGGTTTGATAATTTTTTCATGTAGCTTTATAAACCTAAATATCAGATTTATAGAAAGAGCAAAGGGCTCTGCAATGAACATGCATTCACTGAAGGAAATATAAGCTCTACATCATTATCAGGTAAAAAGAGTACCGGTAAATGTAAATACGGGGTGCCAGTTTTCAGGACCTGATATCTCCCCACCTCAGGCTTTTTCAAGCATCATATTGTACAGCACGAGTCCTATATTCTTTTCAGGTTCACTGGTTACAACCAACTGGTATCCCTGCATATTAGAAAACTCTGACAAAAGACACTATCTGATTAAAATACAACATTATATCAATGGAAAGCTGAATGAACATAGAATACAAATATAAAGGAATTTTAAAAAATTTCCCTTTTCAGTATTGCACAAAAGCAAATTAAAACCTCATTTTGGACACCCCTCCAAATTACGGGTCAAAAGGGGTCAAATTTGCCTATATCGGCTCGCCTATATAGCCAATGCAATGAGCCGGGCTGAATTAATGCAAAGTCATTGTGAATATGCTTACTCCACATAAAATAATGTCAACAATTCGATAGCTAGTTTTTAGGTCAACTTCTTCTGATTTTCAAAGATTTTGATTTCAAGTTTCAGGGAGAGCTGTTACTCCTCTGACAGACACTAAAATATCATATACACAAACTGTATATAATCGATATTATTGTAATCTATGACTTATAAGCTTTCTGTTGATATATAATTCATGTATATCATTTTTTCATTTCCCACAGGGTCTTTAATCTATAAGTTCTAACCTGCCATGCACGTATCTCCTTCATTTGTAAGATCAGCACTTGAGTCATCAATATAATCCACTTCAGGGATAGAGTCATCATCATGAGAGACCGTTCGTGTGATTATAGTTTCTGCAGCTGTAAGACAAAAGTCATTCAGAATCATTCGATGTAACGGGAATAGCAGTTCAGAGTTTTCTTATTTTCTAAATTAATCAGCTTACCCTTCTCATTATGGCAACAATTAATCATATTTTCCACTCCTACATACATGTAGTTTGAAAGAAAAGAAAATGTTTATTAAATGAATATCGTTTATTAAATGTTTATTAAAGAACCAATGCGAAAGAAGATTGCAAGATTTAACCCAAAATGCCAATTTGTACATAAAAAGAGTGATTTTACATTTTCCTCCGTGTTGCCAATTTATAGACTGTAATGATAAGTTACAATCAAAGTACTCTTATTCGAGAGCGGCACATAGACACAAAATTTTTTGTGATTTTTATTCTCTTTCTGCTCAATTCTGTGCAATTCTCTGCATTCTGGATCCAAAGATAAGTTTTAAATGTGACTAAAAAGAGACACTGTAATTTTGTTTGTTTTAAAGCCTCCAAGAGACTTTGTAAAAAGTCAGGAAAGATTAAACAAATTTAGGGGGATCCATCAATACTAGTTTTAAATCCCCCAAGACAGCTACGAGTAACTACTCTGCGTAACAATGAACATTATTCCTCTTAAGTTTTCCCTGCAAAATCTGCTTCAGAGAAATTGAAATCATAGCTATGAGTGAGAAAGAGAGACAGACAGACAGACAGACAGAAAGAAAGACAGACAGACAGACAGACAGACAGGCAGACCGACAGATATTTTTCATGAATTTAATGTCGGTCATCTGCAAACAGAGTGGTAATCAGCCCCCACCCCAAAAAAAAAAAAATGTTTAAAAAAAATTATAATGAAAGCAGGATCATTAAAAGTAATTTCTTGATGAAATGTTTCTTACAAAAATGAAATTTGGGAAGAAATTTAGATCACAATTTATCTCACCCCACTGATAAGATTTTTCTGTCAAATCTGAAAAAAGAATAAAAGATCGAACTGTTCAACCGAGTGATGTATTTACTTACCCATTCTCTTTTTACGGTTAGCATCTTTTCTTCTATTGGCAAACCAGTTGTACACTTTGCTTGGGTTCACTCTACTGTGTTCAGGGATATCGTTACCTGCTGACATGGAAATAATAATAATTTGAATTTGAATGCTTGAAAATTGCACAACATGGAAAAAAAAATTTGAATTTGAAGGCTTGAAAATTGCAGACATGTTTTTGAGTAACACGGCGAGGAAAAAAAAATCAGTATTACAACACATTATTTACATGTTACAATTAGAATGATATTAGAGGAATTAAAATATTAGTTTCAGCTTAAATTTACATCCAATCCCACATACGTATGTGATCCGTATTTAAAGGCAATACTTTTAAATCATTACAGTAAACTGTCTAAATACATTAATCATATTTCTTAAATGGACCCCATCTATTTTTTCTTTAGAAATTTTAAAAAGAAGGGAAAAAAATAATATTTATGTAATTCTTCCCAAGAACCTGTCGAGCGTGGAATGCACTCGACCACCACCAGTCACTTATTGCTCCATCTGTAGAAAGCTTCAGGGGTACACACTCTAGCATGCACTAACACGCCTTTCTCAAGTTAGTGACATGCGGAGTACCGCCCTACTGACTACAACTTCAGAAATTTCACTAAAAGGGACTGAGCAAATAGAATAATGTTAACACAAAATTACCTGCGATTTGTTGCATAGCATTACAGGCGTCCGACAGTCTGATGCGCTCCATGTCATTGGGGTATGGATTCTTCTTGAAGTATGCCTCCAGGACTTTCAGGCAGTTGTCCTTCCAAACGAACCTCTCTCGTCGCTTGCCCGAATTCCCACTGGAGTTAGTGGGCGTGGACTGGGTAGGGGCTTGGTAGGGGGTGTAACGGGGCTGTACAGGGCGCACTCGATGCTGGGTGAGGTGCGGGGAGGGAGCAGAGTTGTCTTGCTCTGGGGCACTGTTGATTACCCCTACATATAGTAAAAGAAGAGTAAGAGTGGAACTGTTTATAAAGATCACTGAAGGGAGAGAAAAGAAAAGTGGTACATTGAAACCTTAACCATCAAGACTGCTCAAGGGAGACAAGGTAGAAGAATGGTCTTTTCTAGGCTGGTGGCCTTTATGTACAGGTTCCTTTAGTGCATCTTTCAATGAGAAACCATATTCAAGGGAAACAAAAAATGTGGTCTTTTTATACAGGTGGTTGCTATCGCAGGGTAAAAGGTAGTATACAAATATACACTGTCTTGAGAGGTTCTGGTTATAAACTATGCACAAGAGGTGACTCCAATAGCAGGCTAGTAAGGCTATATTTGCTGAGGGGCGCAGCCCCGAAGCAAATGGTACCTTTGGAGTCACTGAGGCCCATAGTTTTAACCGGTACCTCGAAAAGAAGGCATGGTATATTTGTTTTATATCCTGCATCAAAATTTTATCTTTAAAAAAAAAACGAAAAAAAAGAAAATTACAATTTTGGGGAAAATTTTATCAAAATTTGAAAAATTACCAATTTTTATTAAAAAAAGAATAAAGAATATAAGAAAATTATTAGATTTTAAAAAAAATCAAAATATTAAATAAAACTTGAAAAATTTGAAGAAGAAAAAAAAAAAAAATGTCAACCCCCAAATAGTACTCTCATATAGTACTTCTACTCCCAAATAGTACTCCCAAATAGTACTTTTTCAGAGCAACATTAAAATAGTTGAAATATTTCTGGTCACGTGACGAGCTCTCAACCAATCAAAAACCAATAAATGTTTTATGCAGGATATAATATCAATTAGAAAAGTACACGGATCACAAATGACTAATTGAAAAGATCGCTTTCAACAAACAATTCTTTATACTTCATGTAATATTCTCTTCCAATAAACAAACATGTGGAATACGGGAGAATCATTCCTTTAAAAAAAGAATTCCATCTCTTGTTTATCCAGGGTAGCCTCATCGGTATTAAATACCATTCTCCCTGAGGGGCCCTGCAATCATAACCGACATCAACTAAGCTACCATGATAACGCACTCACGCATTCAAAGAATTTCTTCCTAATGGGTACCCATTTACCTCAGCTGGGTGGATTGTGCCAAATGTAGATGAATATCCTACCAACAGACATTAGTGCCGCAGTCAAACTCGACCTGCGAACCATGTGATTCATAGTCCGGAGACTTATCCACTAGACCACAACAATTAATGCCCTTCTGGCTCCAAACAGACAAAAGGGACCCCTGTCAATTAAAAATATATATATATGTTTCCGAACCAAAATATCGGATACTGATGACAAACATTACCCATAACCTCGAGCTCTCTCCTCTTGGCAAGAAACCAGCGGTAGAGGATGGCTTGGGTGCTCCTCCGCATCACGTAACCATGGAGAAGGAACTGAGAGATGTAGCTCTGACTAATACCGGTAGACTGGGATATCAGGTTCTGGGAGAGACGATTGCGGGTCAAGAAGTCTTTGATGTCTTCTTTCACGTTCATGTGACCTTTCCTGTGAAAGTGGATGAAATCAAGAAAAATTATATTAGGTCTGTATTAAAGTCTCATTCTCAGTCTGACAGATACCGGTAGACTGGGACATAAGGTTCTGGGAGAGACAATTGCAGGTCCCAAAGTCTTTGATGTCTTCTTTCACGTCCATGTGACCTTACTTGCGGTAGTAGATCAATAAAGAGGTGTAACCTCTTGTTAGCTCCTCCTGGGCCATCATGTTTTTGGACAGCTGTCATGAATAAACTTTCAAGAATGGAATTTGGACATAAAGTGCTTTGCATGACTGTTGGTGGTAACTATTTCTGTTTCTAAAAGGGAATACCGAACTTCTTATTCCATATACATATTGCAATACCCTATTAAATACACTTTTCAATACCCATCTCCAGATTAATGCTTGACCTTACAGATGTAAAGGTATGTCAGGGCATTTCTATACAAAAGAAATAATTGCAGTTCAGATTTTATCTGCAGGATTAACTTAATTTCAAGGTAGACATCAACTTAAATAAATAAGGACACAGTGGCATAACAGTGTGCCAGCTATTGAGGAGGCAATGTCATACCTACCAGGGAGAGCTAATCTAAGTCTGTAAATGAAATGCAGAGGAAAGAGACATCAAGTATAGGGAAAGATAAGGGAAATGGTCATATTATCTTCTTTCCATGTTGCCTTCACCCTTTACCTTTCTTCTCGCCCTTTTCTTCTTAATTTTCCTCTTTTCTTTCCTTTTATTTTACCATTCACTGGGGGGGGGGGAGGGGGAAATACCCCCTCATTTCTCCATGTAACTACACCACTGTGAGGACACTTAAGCAGTCAACTTTTAGGGATCAAGGCATACCAGTTTACAGAGCAACCGATTCTTACCTGAAGAGAGCTTCTACTTCCTCGTTGGTTACATGGAAGTCATCAACACCTCCTCTGCCTCCATCACCACCATCCCCATTCTCTTGGAATCCATGTCCTACATTAGACAGGAGAGTCACCAGGGACGTCCTGTTTCCTGGAGAAGCTGGTTCCTGGCCCAACCCACTCGTTGTATCCAACCCCGAGTTCCTATTGGTCACCGTCAGCTGCTGTGGGGCATGGTAGCTGCTGATTGGTGGAGACGCAGCTGAGGGGACTATGGGCTGTTCCATCCTGGATGGAAGGGGACCCAACTCAGAGTCCATCTTGGCCATGGTGTCACATGCGTGGATGATTTCATCTTTCGTGAGACCGGTGCGGACTAGGCGTCGCAAGAGTTCTATCTGCTCGATGGTGTATCGAGGTTCAGACATTGTGGTCTGTAGAAGGAAATGAAAAGAGCAAGATTTACTCATACAATTAATGGACAGTCTATTTCATTCCGTTAATTCGTCACTAATAGATCTGACTATATACAAAAACAAAATGCTAATATTACAAGTTCTACTGGAATGTTATTCCTTGCTAAAATATAGCACCTTTTAAAAACAAAAATCAGTAGTATACCGGTAGTATTCTTAGAATTTACACAAACATGAAAATAATTAACATAATTAACTAAGTAATAGTAAGTACAGGCCTATTTGTATAACACCCTTTTTGATCAACATAGTGATGAATGTCTTCATTAATTAACTAATGCAGAAATAAAAACAGGAAATGGAAAAGGAAAAATGTTTATTGATTATGTTTAAAACCTAGATTGATCACCTAAAGGATTATTCAGCTTTTAGTGGGCACATAATTGGGGGACATATATAACATGGAATAGAAAAAAAATACATATATATATCATAATTGTTGTCACCTCATTTCATTCTAATGGTCATTATTACAGAGTTGTTAGTTACTACAGTATATAACAAATTTTCTGTCACTCTATAATAATACCAAAACTATGGGTTTATATAATGCTTACAATTATGTCTCTAAGTATTTTACAGACATACATTACAATTCCTATTATTACATATCATTATGTAATACATTATTACATACTATTGTTAATATATAATATTTCATTACATATCATTATTAATGTTATATATTATTACATATAATTATTAATTATTATTATTATAACCATTACTATTACTTCTGAAGTAAAATATTATATAAGTAAAGTAGTTCACAATATGACTCTATAGAGTTTCAATTTTAGAGCAAGCTAACAGCCCCCCCCCCCCTTTAAAAAGAATTGATAACATGCAAATAAATAAATAAATAAATAAAGCAAGCCATTCTCTTCATGTCATTTTTACAATTTCATACAAAATTATTTGCAGGGATTAAAATTTTCAAAGCGAAGACCCCAAAGAAATACAAAGGAATAAACAGGAAAAGGAGAAATAAAACCATGAAAGAAAATAGGTGAAAAGGGCAAAAGTCTAAAATACGTGTATATCTGATTATATCCACGCATTCTGTATAGTTGGGGCAAATTAAAATGAATAAATAATTAAATATATATGTATAAATATATGGTATATATACATTTATATGTTTTATATATGTATATTTTTTTTTTTCATCCAATCTGTTTTGACCAATGAAATTACACCTACATGTAGTGCACAAGATAGTAAATAGGCCCTACAACTATATTAACAAACAAAAATAATGCGACAGCTCAAATGGGGTGTTTTGTTTTATTTGACCAGCTTAATTAATTGTATCATTTTTAGTTAAATATTTGTTTTTAATTTTATTTATGTCATATATATACATATATATGTGCTCATGCCCACATCCTATACATGTATGCAACTTAAAACAATTTTTAAAATAGTTTTTGTTCACTAAAATAATGAAGAAAACAATTGCACTGATCCAATTAAGAATTAATTTTTGTCAATTCATGTCAATTAAAATAAGGAACGACAGTGACAGTTACAATTATAAGCTACCTGACAACTATAAAAATTCATTTCTAATTTTTTGTTTCCATTAAATATTTCTTGCATTTTTTTATATCAAATTGAGAATATATTTTTAAATTCCACTTTATTAATTTTGGGGGAATTTCACTATTCCAATTTTCTTACATTGGCGCACGCCGCACTACTGCAAGTTTTGACTGCAAGTCTAATACCCGCGCGCTGATATGATACACACAACATAATACACAGCTACAATGTGTGGAGCTTATTGGGCGAGCAAGAGCAAAAATGGCCCCTGAAGAAATAATCATAAAAAATTATATGATTTCATTGCCATATTGAAAAGCCACACCCCTGTAAGCACCATAGGTAACTAAATGACAATATCGCTTTCAAAGCATATTTGGCGATTAATGTGATCGCATTGTCATGCCGGAAATATGTCGCCAATTTTCTACGAAAATTGATCATTTTCGGCGGTCTTGCGTTCGACTTCGGCGGCGCTATGAACTAGCCTGTCGATTCGCACTAGCAGCACTAGCCTACTACACAATAGTTGACCCGATACGTTACTACTGTGGATCCGGCGTCCAAGCTAGTTGAACAAAGGGTTAGCGAAAAAAGGCCCAACAAAACCCTGCATTACTCACGGCAAGACGTTCAAAAGCCTGAAGAAAATGTCCCTTGTGTATCTCAGCCCTGTAACATTGTTGATATAACCACTGGTAGGCCGTAAACTGGTCCGAAAGAAGCTGTTTTCCTGGGTTAAATATGTAGATTCGCCTCGCTTGTCGAAGATGGTAACCCGTTTACGCGTTTACCAGCCAGCCAACCAGCGGTTTGTAAACATGGATTATGTTAATGACGGCTTACTAACCGCGCCGCGCTGTCAAAGGTTATTCGGGCACTTCTCGAAAAAGCGGCTGCTACGGAGCAATCGTACATTGCATATGATAGCCGAGAATAATTTAGGAGACTCGATCGTTTCTTTACTTGCTTTTTGACGACTGAAAATGTAATATGGTAACATATTACGTGTTTTAATCATATATATTAAGCCATTTCAGTACAGCTAAAAACTGTCAACTTCTGGGGGCATATCGTCCCCGGCCCCCGGCCTCCCTCACTCCCTCTCTCTCTCTCTCTCTCTCTCTGTCTCTGTCTCTCTCTCTCTCTTTTATATTCTATTATTCTTTTTGGCGGATCCAACTTAATTATTCAGATATTGTATAACTTTTTGTTGTTTTTTTGTATATCAAGAATATAGAAAGCTATGATATATATACACGATATACTTATGTTTTGTTATATCTATGGTTATAATTAAGCTATATACATAACTGCCCGCGTGTGTCGCAGTACTGCATGCGAAACTAAAAACAAACTGAGTTGACATTGCATATGCACTGCATGACATATAGTAGTCGATCGTACCTATTGTATAGGTTAGGCAGTCTGTATAAATATGATGCTCTTAATTCTGTCTTTAAACGTAAGCTGAAATTTTGTCTAGTGTATACACTTAATTACAGTGAAATGTGATATATTACTTGCTGCATATAATATGTAGGCCTACGTATTTTATAGTTATCTTCAAATTATCCATCAGTTTAAATCAATTGCCATTCAAACTCGAAATATAGCCACCTTTGTAAATAAGTGATAGATCGATCAGTCTGATATTTATTTCCATTCAATATAGGTAACTATAGATTAGTATTATAGTTCCCCTGTATTGTACATTTATCCTACTTTCCCGGCCATTTCTATTTCTATTTCTATCATATTTCTATTTCTATTAATAATTCTAGTCTTATTTATTTTATTATTAATCTACTTCTCTTTAAATCTTTTTTGTTGTTGTTCTTTTAAAGGGGATCTGTGTTTAACAAGCTGTGCTTTAATTTTACAGACCACCTCTTTTCCACATTTTCAATATCTTTATAACATTCTTGTTTATTGTTCATGAATTTATTCTTGTCGACGATGTACGTTGTTGTTACTGTTCATGAGTATTGTTTTCATATGTCAGTGGAATTCAAGAAATAAATAAATCTTGAATCTTGAATCTTGATTCTGATCTCTACATGTGTGTCAAAGAATATTAAAGATACTATGTCCCTTTTGCAGCCAACATCAAATTCTGTAGAACTTTGCAGGAATTATGAATATGTCATGTATGTCCTATCTGTGAAATTTGAACGTTAGCAGTGTCCTAATATTCAAATTATGCAAGGAAACCCGTTTACTTGCTAGACTTCACTGTCAGACACTATTGAGTGACTGACTGGCTTTTTCATCTTTGGTAATAACATACATAAAATGAGCTGTAAAGGGTACATGAGCATTTGTCTACATCAATAACCCACTTCTTGTAATGGCCAAAATTAAACTGATTGAATCTTTGCGCAGCATAAAACGTACGACCATTCGGTACAATGGTCTGAAAAATCAGACTATTACTTACTGGCTCTATAGCTCCTAAGTCGATTCGACAACTAATAGTCGTTATTTTCCCACTTAAAGACATTTTCAAGCCCCCATTTTTTTAGGGAAATTCTAAATTAGTATTGTCTTTCAAATGCCGTTGGAATTTAACCTTTTCATTTTTTTGGCCTGCAAATGGGACATAGTACCTTTAAATATATGATGATTGATAGACTAAACATTTTTATTTTCTTTCTCCTTTTTTTTTTTTTTTTTTTTTTTCTTTCTTTCATTAAGTTTCTCTTTCATTATCATAGACCTATATATAGACCTTGACTCACAGTGGGCAAAAATTCCGACCTACGACTTAGTATATATATGGTCGGATCCAGCCGGCGGCAAGGGAGGGGGCCACAGAGGGGGCCCAATTCGTGAAAAAAAAATTAGCGGGGAATCAGCCAGCCGGTGAATAAGCGGAAGGGGGGTAAGGAGCACTAATTTGTTTTTCTCTCAATGGAGGGGGTGGGGAAGGGGGGAAATAGTGACAACTATTTTTTTTTTTTTTTACTCAACACCCCCCCCCCCTTGAGCACAACAACAACAAATTATTATTTTTGGGCCAGGGGAGGAGCCCCGTCTTCTCTTTTAAACAAAAAAGGATGTTTTTACTTGTTTTTGTTTTGGATCCGCCACTGTATTTTACATAATTATCTGTGTGTATTTAAGAATAACTCATTAGTGATGCGACAGTTGATGTAAAACAGAAGACTGAAGAAGAGATAACGAAACAAACGTAGCAGGGGCGGCAATCCCGGGGGACGGGGGGACACGTCCCCTCGATTTTTTAGGGGATCGTCCCCTGAAAATGTGAAAAAGTGCCCCAAAAAAATGTATAGCAAATACTGGGTGAACACACATTTTAGGCTCTGGAGGGCCCAACAGTGCAGCGTTTAGACAAATAAAAATGCAAAAATCTTCTCACCAGGAAGCTACGCTCACTCGCATAACATCCTTTAATGTACATGTAGATATTGTAGAAAACTGAAGTGTGCAAAAAGTATATTGCTTGTTTTTATGCTTTTATAGAAGGGGTTTATTTCTAATTCGATACCAGTGATTTACAAATGTTGCTGAAATGGCATGATTTTTCCCTGAGCTTCCGGGGGCTCTGCCTGGACCCACCAAGGGCCCTAAAGCGTGCCCCTGGTTGCTCATCTGACCGTAATTTAATGCCTAAAACCCTTGAGCTTCCGGGAGCTCCGCCCCCTTGACCTCACCAGGGCCCTAAGGCGGGCCCCTGGATGCTCATCTGACCGTTATTAAATGCCTAAAACCCTGAGATTCTGGGGGCTCTGCCCCCTGGACGCCACCAAGGGCCCTATAAAGCGTGCCCCTGGTTGCTCATCTGACGGTAATTAAATGCCTAAAACCCCTGAGCTTCCGGGGGCTCTGCCCCCTGGACCTCACCATGGCCCTAAGGCGGGCCCCTGAATGCTCATTTGACCGTTATTAAATGCCTAAAACCCTGAGATTCCGGGGGCTCTGCCCCCTGGACGCCACCAATTAGGGCCCTATAAAGGATGCCCCTGGTTGCTCATCTGACGGTAATTAAATGCCTAAAACCCCTGAGCTTCCGGGGGCTCTGCCCCTGGACCCCACCAGGGCCCTAAGGCGGGCCCCTGGATGCTCATTTGACCGTTATTAAATGCCTAAAACCCCTGAGCTTCCGGGGGCTCTGCCCCCTGGACGCCACCAAGGGCCCTATAAAGCGTGCCTCTGGTTGCTCATCTGACCGTTATTAAATGCCTAAAACCCCTGAGCTTCCGGGGGCCCTGCCCCCTGGACCCCACCAGGGCCCTAAGGTGGGCCCCTGGATGCTCATCTGACCGTTATTAAATGCCTAAAACCCCTGAGCCTCCGGGGGCCCTGCCCCCTGGACGTCACCAAGGGCCCTATAAAGGATGCCCCTGGTTGCTCATCTGACGGTAATTAAATGCCTAAAACCCCTGAGATTCCGGGGGCTCTGCCCGGGACCCCGCCAAGGGCCCTAAGGCAGCCCCTGGGGACTCATCTGATCGTAATTTAATGCTTAAAACCCCTGAGCTTCTAGGGGCTCCGCCCCCGGACCCTACTCCAATTAGTGACCTGCATGCCAGTGACACAAATAAGGTATTAAAATATGCTCATCTGAAAGTAATTAAATGCCTAAAACCCTGAGCCGGGGGCCCTGCCCCTGGACCCCACCAGGCCCTAAGGCGGGCCCCTGGATGCTCATCTGACCGTTATTAAATGCCTAAAACCCCTGAGCCTCCGGGGGCCCTGCCCCCTGGACGTCACCAAGGGCCCTATAAAGGATGCCCCTGGTTGCTCATCTGACGGTAATTAAATGCCTAAAACCCCTGAGTTTCCGGGGGCTCTGCCCTCGGGACCCCGCCAAGGGCCCTAAGGCAGTCCCTGGGGACTCATCTGATCGTAATGTAATGCTTAAAACCCCTGAGCTTCTAAGGGCTCCGCCCCCGGACCCTACTCCAATTAGTGACCTGCATGCCAGTGACACAAATAAGGTATTAAAATATGCTCATCTGAAAGTAATTAAATGCCTAAAACCCCTGAGCTTCCGGGGGCTCCGCCCCTGGTTGCTCATCTGACCTTTATTAAATGCCCAACACCCCTGAGCTTCATGTGGCTTTGCCCCTTGACCCCACGCCAATTTACACTCCACTTGCTTTGCTCTACCTGATCGTAAATACTTTAGCCCCCCACTTTGAAAAACGTTCCACGGGGCCTATTAATGTAACATGTATAAGAATGGTGGTAATGCAGATTTTTTTTTCTGCCCCCAAAAAAAAACCGTTCTTGGTCATAATTACGCCACTGCTCCCTCGTCCCTTGCATTTCGCCCCCCGGTCATTAAAAGAAATTGTCCCTGAAACGTAGCCGTAGGCATGTAGAAAATACAAAATATACATATTATTTCGAAACCTGCAGCGTTTCGTTTTTAAGTTATGAAGAATACTTGATTTGAATAAATTTAATTGTCCTTCCTTGACACTTACTTCGGCTTATAGCCGAAAATTCGTAGGCCTATATTTTGTATCTCCTACAGTAAGGGTTGTTTCATTATTTTTTCTTCATGCACTTGTATATACATACATGTACATACAATATATGCATACATAGTTGTTACATACTTCGAATATGTATTATAAGCATTTATATGCTAGTCTTAGCAGTCAGGTTAGATAACCACCACAACCAACCAAATGTTATATATATATATATAATAATTAAAACAATTGAAATAAATATCCTTGAGAATTCTTCTCTACACTTTGACCAGTTTCAATTTTTATTTCTTCGGATAGGCCTATATAGTTAATGCAACAAAAAATATATACAAATAAAGCGTTCGAGCACAATGCGCTAAAATGGCGCATTGATTGGTATACAGAATTATCATATCATATTACCATATTATATTGTTATATCATATAGGTAGATGTAGGGAATACCGGACAGTGGGGAATATCGGACAGACACTGATGCAGTGATGCACAGTACAGGCTGCGCCTGCAGGCGCTAGCAGGGTCTTTTGTGAAATAGCCCCATCTACGGTTCAAGCGATTATTAGAAAAGCTGTTCGGATATGCGATTGAGTGAGAACTCATCCAGAAAAAATATCTAAAAATCTGATAAGGTAAGATTATTAATCAATAAAAAGGTGATCGATATAACAACCGATATTTCAGTCAACATGTTGGTTTGAAATTATAGGGGTGAGCTGGAATTATCGTTTTATTAGCTTGTTTCAATTGCGTGTTGGTCTGTGGTTTCATTTGCAAAGACCGAAACTAAAGCTTGTTACAGTGTAACTCCAGGAAGCTCCGACGCCTTCGGCGTCGGCGTCGGAGCTTCCTGGAGTTAGTTACAGTGCAGTGCAGTCGACAGTCTGACTGAGATTAGCCTAGCCTACATCTGGTTGGCGCTAATTGAGAATCATATCCGTACTTTGACCCGTAACTCCGGCGTGGAGATACCCTAGGTCCCTACTAAAACATATCCAAAATGAAGTAAATCTTCATTAATTGTTCAAATAATGGCCATGATTTAAAACTCCTTATCATGTTTCTCACCTGTTTTGTGTCTTAATTTTCTTGTCTTTTTTAAATGAAGACTTCATTTCTCACGTAGACGTCTACAGGATTCCCGGCAGACTGCTGCACAGTAGTCTACTACAAGTACAACTTTACAAGTACAATTGCAGTGTGCTGGCCCGCACGCGTGCATGAAGTTAGCGACTGTAATCTCAGATCCTCATTAAATTAATCTAAGCAATTCATCATCACGGCTGACCCTGTGGCAGTGTCAGTGATATCTTAATAATTAACCCAATATATCAAACAAATGAACTGATTGGCTATCGGCCTTGTTTTGCCTTTTGGTACGTTGACCCGGAAATATATCGGCCAGGACCCAGGTCATGTCATAGATTACAGTTCGAATACATGAATCACTGGTTCTGAGACAAAATTGGATAACTCGTATAGACCCCTATATAAAAGTAAGCCCGTAAATTTCACCATTGGAATATTACGCGTAATTACAATTTTATGAATTTTATACACCGGTAAGAAAGAAATATATGTAGATCTACTTTCTTGTGTCTGGTATATGAACCAGACAAATAATAGCATTGAGGGGTACCGTCTGTGTATGGGGAAGGTTGACAAATGTCAGTTTTATTAAAGAATGACCCATACCAGATGCTTATTTCTGTGTAGGTTTTGCATTGAAAAATTTGAAATGGACAGGTTTGTTCAAAATTTGTGTAGGGAATACCAGACACCAGCAATATAGGCTGCATCGTCCACTTCCGGGTTAAGTACATGGCACTCTAAGGGTTTTTTTTCGTTGCTGTGAAATACTTGTAGCATTAATATAGATCTATACTCAAATCATATATTATTAAATTGCAATAACACTGATTTATTCCTTCTTAACATGCATGAGAAAGATTGTATAAAATGTTTAATTATGGTATTTGTTACATCCATAGATGCCGTTTCACTACGTTCGGAAAACGGAGCGTGCATCATGGTCCCCTGAAGACATGAAAAATGCTGTCAATGCCTGCAAGCAAGATGGAATGAGCATCCGAATGGCAGCTACCAGGTTCAACGTTCCAAGGTCTACTTTAGCACATAAAGTGAAGTTAAGTGCACATGATGCCCTGCCCATTAGGCCACCTAGTTTGGGAAGGAAGCCAACGCTTGGACTTGAAAATGAGGCTGAACTAGAACATTTGATCCTTGAAGTTGAGTCACGGGGGTTTGGCTTGACTAAAGATGACGTTTGCTGTTTAGCATTTGAGTTTGCTGAGAGAAATAACATTAAACATGATTTTAACAAAGAAACTTGCAAAGCTGGTCGATTTTGGATGGAGGGTTTCCTCAAACGCCACCCTAGAATCGTACCCAGAAAGGCTGAAGGGTTATCCAAGGCAAGTGCCCGCGGAATGAACAAAGAAGTTGTGGGACAGAAATTCAATCATCTTGGTGCCGTTATGGATCGAGAAGGGCTTCACCAACACCCAGAAAGAATTTACAATGTTGATGAGACTGAACATCATTCAACATCCAAGTCTGACACTGAGAGCAAAATGAAGGAGTACATTTGTGAATCTTCTGATAAAATTGATAGTCAAATCGATGATGATGGGTGGATTGTGGATGAGCCAGGACAAGACCTGAATGAATGCGGAGAGAACAGGCAAGATAGCCCCATTTGCACAACTTCCACCTCTTCTACAGGTTCAACTACTGACAGTAAAAGGCCTTTGTCTGATGATATGAACCATGAAGGAAGTGGGAAGATCCTCAACCTTGGAAACTCGAGATGTGCAGAAAGTGTGAACAATGGCCAGTGGCTTAGTTATCAGATTAACAAAAAGAGGAAACATGGCATAGATCTAGTCACATCTTCCAACTCAGAGGAACCTGGTTTTCCTGATTCAAATGTAGCAAGTGATCCAAGTTTTTCGTTTAAATACATTAGCCAGATCGGGAGTATGTGTTTATCTGCACATCCTCAGGATTCGGGAAGAGATGGTTCCCCTGGTGGAGATAAAGATCAGAAGACTTCAGATGTGAGCAAAAATTTGCCAGACGTTATACCCGACCAGTCACAACAAAAGTTCAAAACAATCTTGGATCATTTAGTGAAAATTGCTGATGAGGCAACTCTTGCGCAAACTGGTGCTTGTCAAGCTCCCAGTGGATATATATTAAAAAGTTTCATGTACAGCCCAACCAAAAACATGGTTACCAATCAAGGGAGAGATGATCCAGGTGAAAAGCAGAAGCCAAGACCTTCAGAAAGAGCACGCATACTTAGGCGTAAGCCGTGTAACCAGCCTAAGCCGACAGGACAACCTGATAATAGGACTTTCCTAGCCTTGATTCCGGTAGTGCCTCCACAATCAACTCCCAATGTGACCCCGATTGTGGAAACCTTGAGCAGCACGTTGGACGAAAAAGGCAAAACAGATGATTTAAAAGTAGACGAAAATAAAAGGGTGACGAGATCACAAGTCAAACAGGTACTGCCAAAGCCAAATCAGGCTGAACTGCAGGGGGCTATTGCACAAGGTAAACCTATCCTAAATCCATTGTTTCCTGGGCCGTTATTCCGGCGTATTGCTCCAAAGCCTAATCTTCCCCCACGTAATCCCCAAGACCCCACATTTTCTAAACGTCAAGCATCTGCTCCTATTTTGGGGTCTATATTTGAGCTTGTCCCTGTAAAGTTACCCGCGTCCAAGATTCTTCCAGAGAATTCTACTACGGAGAGGCCCTTTAATCCAAAGACTTCTTCAGCCCGACGGAAGCAGGACCCACTTTCAGTGCAGACGAGAGGAGAGAAGTGGCGACAGGAAGAAAGCGAGATGCTAATTTATGAATCACAGGAGGAGGGTGAAGAGGAACAGGACCAAGAAGTTATACATTTGATACCAGATGATGAAGAGGGAGAAGTGTGGGAAGTTGTCAAAATGGAGATTTGATACAGATTAGGATGAGAACCAAGTTAATCATGGAGATTTCAGCTGATGAATCACAGTACCTCCACTACAAAGTAGCTGGAAGTATTATGTTTTCGGGTTGTCCGTCTGTCCGTACGTCCGTACGTCCCGTTCTCGTGATCGGGTTATCTCAAGAACCGATGGATGGATTACCGCCAAACTTGGGTAATGTATACATGTATCTTGCAGAGCCAATGCACGGATTATATTTTTGGGTCACAAGGTAAAAGGGTCACAGGGCTCATTATGTATGCAAAAATAGCCTGTGATTGGGTTATCTCAAGAACCAAAAATGAATTTACTACCAAACTTGGGCCATGTATGTATCTTGCAAAGCCGATGAACTGATTAAATTTTGGGGTCAAAGGTCATGGTGCTTATTATGTATGCAAAAATAGCTTGTGAGCGCATTGTCAATACTGACGGATGGATTACTATCAAATTCGGGACATGTAAGTATCTTGCAGAGGCAATGAACTGATTAGATGCATGTATATGAAAAATAGCTTTTAATCACGATATTCTGAGAACCTGCTAATGGCCTAATTACAATCAAACTTGAACTTTTAAAATTGCTTCTGTTTTGGTTTTTAAAATTGCTTTATGACGTAGGCATCATTTTTCGACTGCGTGCAGTCAAACATCCATCTAGTTATTATTATATCAAGTTTACCAACTGTGGCTGTGATAGGGTACTACTTGTATCAATGTGTAGTTCTGCTCTAAGAATACAAAAAAATTTCAAGGTTTAGAGGTCATATAAGATTTGTTATGATTAGTAGGTTGATGATGTGATATAGGGCTATGGGCTACCCAAGATAAAGAATATGCAAACAATGATCAGTTTGTAACATAACCTGTGCATGTGTGCTCACTATATAATTTATTTATTTTACTAATAAATCGAAGACTTCTCTATATTTGACCTTATTTTTTATTTTTCTTGTAATGGAGTCAACTTCCCTTGCCATGTTTTCGCTACAGACCAAGGTTCAGTCACACTCCAGCTGTGAAATTATAGTGGATTGCAAATTTCAAATTTGAGAGAGGGTGAATCGAACAGCGTACATGTAGGAGAGAAACGGGTTAAATAGAAAAAAAGAGATGGAAATAGAGAGAAATAGAGAGAGGGGAGAGAGAGAGGTGAATAGGTCTCATAAAGAGATGGGAGAGAAGATATGAGAGAGAGAGAGCGATATAGATCTCATAAAGAGAGAATATGAGAGAAATCTAGTAATCTACAGAGAGAGAGAGAGAGATGATGATAATGATAGAGAAGCATCTTTGAAATGTAACATTTCTGTGGGAGAGATTAATGATTATAGAAAAAACATGAGTAGAGACTCCACATTTTCTATACTATAACTACTATTCTCCATCTCTCTCTGTTTTACTCTCCTCTTTCCATCTGCTCTCCCTCTTTCTCTGGCTCACTTCATCTCTTCCACCTCCTCCCCTCCTCCCCTATCTCTCTCTCTCTCCATTTCTGTTTTCCTCTACTTTCCCCTCCCTCTTTCTCACTTCATCTCTTCCACCCTCCCCCATTCCCCTATCTTCCTCTCTCTCTCTCCGTCTTCCATTGTATTCACCCTATCCACCTTCTCTCTCTCTCTCTCTCTCTCTCTCTCTCTCTCTCTCTCTTTGCTATACAGGGTGTATTCATTTATCTATCTCCTACACATTCTCCCACTTTTCCCTTCCCCTCCTCCTCCTCCTCTCCTCCCCTACTCCTCTTCCCCCTCCTCCTCGTCCTCCCCTCCCCTCCTCCTCCCCTCCTCCTCCTCCTCCTCCCCTCCTCCTCCTCCTCACCACCACCACCACCATCATACCAACCTGACAAGCGAAGAAGGAGAACAATGAAGATTCCTGGAATGACGATATCACCCAGACCCAGCATCGCAAAGTTGTTTGCCTCTTACGCTAAAATGGCGCGTTGCTTGGTAACAGAATTATAATATTATGATAATATATTGTTATATTGTTACATCAATATATATATATATATTTCCGGACCCTAGACAAGCTTTGTTGGAGGCGAAGTCAAATGTTCCTTTTATCTGATTCTTAATAATTCATTTGATTCGATTTTTTTCCCCACTAATATTTAATACAGTGAATTCAACGCTATTTGTGTGTTCTTTATAGCGAAGCATAAGTTCATATTAAATTGTATGAATATTTTAGAATTGATTCCAATATAATAAGAATGACGTCAAATTATTTCTGTTTGGACTTTATAGGTATATAGTACGTGGAGGGTGGCCTTTATCACTTTTGAAGGATTTGCTTCAGCCTTTAAACAAATAATTATATTAGTTCAGGGAGGTCGCACAGTAACCTAATAATAATACCAAAAAATATGGAGTTTTAGAGCAATTTAGATTTTATCAGTTATAAGTTATAAAGTTATCTTTTCTTTCTTTTAGTTCCCTTGGTTGAAAATATATGTGTCAGGGAGTCAGTTAGCTGCTCTGAAAGAATCAGAAAATGAGAGATCTAGGCTCTGCTCAAGGCTTTAGGAATTGTGGTAAAGTGTCACGTTAGTGTCTGCGCTTGCAGACTATCCTTGACAGCAAATACTATGGTTGTTGTTGTCATTCCCCACGTGCACGGTGCGCACCATGCACGTAGCTACGCGTAGCTAGCTAGCTACATAGTACATGTAGGTACGTACGTCACCACTCGCAATTACAATTTTCTGAAAGATCTACGGATATTGATAAATCGCAGCTAGCTGACATTGAAGATTAGCTCGAACTCTTTATAGCCTGCTCGGAGTTTATTAACGGAGGACGGAATGGTCATCGTTGCAACTTGCAATTGCATGATAAAGTGATATTGATAAACCCTATCGTTTTTTACCCCGAGAAGGCACGGACAATTGGAGGTGTTGTCGGGTACGAGCCAACTTGCCCGCCAGCTGTGTTGGCCTGGCCGGCCGGCCGCCTGGGTAAGGCGGGATTCGCTTTGCAAATATTTCAGGTGCTGCTTTTCACTGGACATAGACTCTAGTCATAGATAAAAGTTATTTTGACATCAAATGTGCTAAGCTAAGCTTGGCTGAAAAGCGAAATATTAGCAAAGATGGAGGGATTGAAAAGCATACGTTCATGCAGATTCGGCTCAGAAGAAGTTGGGTTGACTTTGGACCTCCGAAGCGATGCAGATGACTTGCCTTCACCAGAATTTAAAATTAAGGCATATCGGGTGAAATGGGAAAAGGGTCCAGTTGATTGGCCTTCACTGACAGGGAATGGAACTGGAAGTCTTGATGAACAGATTTCTGTGACAGCAGTGAAAAAAGAGCCTAGATCTACGCTTTCCAGCGATGGACTTCATGAACATCATTCAACATTCGAGTCTGACACAGACAGGAAATTGAAGGAGTACATTTGTGAATCTTTAGATAAAATTGATAGTCAAATGGATGATGATGGGTGGATCGTGGATGAGCCAGGACAAGACCTAAATGAATGCGGAGAGAGGAGGCAAGATAGCCCCATTTGCACAACTTCCACCTCTTCTACAGGTTCAACTACTGCCAGTAAAAGGCCTTTGTCTGATGATATGAACCATGAAGGAAGTCGGAAGATCCTCAACCTTGGAAATTTTATACGTGCAGAAAGTGTGAACAATGGCCAGGGGCTTAGTTATCAGATTAACAAAAAGAGGAAACATGGCATAGATCTAGTCACATCTTCCAGCTCAGAGGAACCTGGTTTCCCTGATTCAAATGTAGCAAGTGATCCAAGTTTTTCGTTTAACAGCATCGGCCAGATTGGGAGTATGTCTCTATCTGCACATCCTCAGGAGTCGGGAAGAGATGGTTCCCATGGTGGAGATAAAGATCGGAAGACTTCAGATGTGAGCAAAAATTTGCCAGAAGTTATACCCGACCAGTCACAACAAAAGTTAAAAACAATCCTGGAATGGCTGGATCAAGTAGTGAAAATGGCCGATGAAGCAACTCTTGCGCAAACTGGTGCTTGTCAAGCTCCCAGTGGATATATATTAAAAAGTTTCATGTCCAGCCAAACCAAAAACGTGGTTACCAATCAAGGGAGAGATGATCCAGGTGAAAAGCAGAAGCCACGACCTTCAGAAAGAGCACGCATACTTAGGCGTAACAAGCCTAAGCCGACAGGACAACCTGAAAATAGGACTTTCCTAGCCTTGATTCCGGTAGCGACCCCACAATCAACTCCCAACGTGACCCCTATTCTGGAAACTTTGAGAAGCACGTTAGACGAAACGAGCAAAACAGATGATTTAGAAGTACACGAAAATAAAAGGGTGATGACATCACAAGTCAAACAGGTACCGCCCAAGCCAAATCAGGCTGAACTGCAGGAGGCTATTGCACGAGGTAAACCTATCCTAAATCCATTGTTTCCTGGGCCGTTATTCCGGCGTAGGCCTATTGCTCCAAAGCCTAATCCTCCCCCTCCAAATCCCCAAGACCCCACATTTTCTAAACCTCAAGCATCTGCTCCTATTTTCGTGCCTATATTTGAGCTTGCCCCTGGAAAGTTACCCATGTCCAAGATTCTTCCAGAGAATCCCACTACGTCTACTATGACGAGGCCCTTTAAACCAAAGACTTCTTCAGCCCGACGACGGAAGCAGAACCCACTTTCAGTGCGGACGAGAGGAGAGAAGTGGCGACAGATGCTAATTCATGAATCACAGTTTGAGGGTGAAGAGGAACAGGACCAAGATGTTATACATTTGATACCAGATGATGAAGAGGGAGAAGAGTGGGAAGTTGTAAAAATGGAGATTTGTATAGATTAGGATGAGAAAAAAGTTAATCATGGAGATTTCAGCTGGTATATCACAAATTTACTGTAATTTTTATTCTTGTAAATCATATGTAAATAATGTACCCCAATTTCAATTTCTTAGATTACTATACTTTCTCTTTGAAAGGGAATTTTGGATCAATTATTATTATTTTTTTTTTTTAAACAGAATAGTACATTTAGATGTATTGCTTTATAGACACTTGATCTTTTATTTAATGTTATACATGTACATGTACATGTAGGTTTGTACGAAATTTCATATATCAGTTATTTCAATACGATATTTCATATACCAGTTATTGCAGTTCACTTGTGTTTCTTTTTATTTGTCCCAAGTTTAAAAGAAAAAATATTGCAGAATATGCTCTCTGCATGACTGGTCTAACCTTTACCTTGGTAACATTTCTCTGGCCTCTGGGCTTCATTCATCAAAGACACAGGATGAAGACTTGATTTATAATTCTTTTTAAAGACCCTATCAGACCCTATGAACATAGAATACAAATATAAAGGAATAACAAATATCTTCCCTTTCAGTATTGCACAAAAAGCAAACCTCATTTTCAGCACCCCTCCAAAATACGGATCAACAGGTTTCAAATTTGCTGGAGATGACATAACATGTGTGTACTCCACGTAAGATGAATTAGCTAGTTTTTAGGTGGACAACTAACGATTTCGGCAAAGCTTCAGATTTGGAGTTTGTAGACAGCTGTTAACTAACAGACACTAAAATAGTATACATAATTGATATTATTGTAATCTATGGCTTATAAGCTTTCCGTTGATATATAATTCATCTATTTCATTTTCCCTTCCAACATCGGACATGGTCTGGCTAACTTTAAAGATAGGGATTGTTTGGTTTAGGGTTTCTTGAAGTTGGGGAGAGCGGGTGGTGTTCGAAATGGATACTGTATTGGCCCACTCAAATAGCTATATACATGTACATGTACATGACATGTATCAATTTAATTTACATGTACTCGTATAGTGACAGTCTTGTAATGTTTGAGTAAATACTAAATAGTATTATTTTGTCTTTGTATATATTTTCTTTGGTTTCTTTTGTTGTGTTATGTTACAATGTACACACCGGGTATTGTTTGTTCTGTTCTGTTTTATTTGTTATGTTTTGCTTTGTTTTATTTTAATCTTAATACTCTTCCTTTAATGCACAATCCGGCTTTGGCTTAACTGCAGAATACCCCGCACATTTGAGCCGCAAATCAGAAGAGCCTAGCTAGCTACAATAATGTAGCTACACCTGCGCATGCGCACATGGAAACCGTTAGGGTTAGTGATAGGGTTATAATAATCATGCAAACCCACCTTTCATCAACCCATCATTAGCTCAATCGGTAAGGGCAGCGTAAGATAACGTTGGAGTTGTGGGTTCGAAACTTCGAATCTCAGTATTTATTCAGTTCTGTTTTTTGCCCTTATAAATAGTGAGGCAAAGCAATAAATAATCAAATTCTAATTGTTTGTGACCTCTTTCCAAGCTGTTAACATATCAGCCAAGCCGCTCTAGCTAGACTCTTCTGATTGGCGGCTCAAAAGTGAAGAATTGAAAAGAGAATAGCTACTTTTGCACTGACTTGCCTCTAATTATTTAGTGTATACATGTACACAATGTAGCAGTATGTGTTTATGTTGTTTACGTTTTTATGCATTGATTATGCTCAAATTTCTTTCTGCATTTTTGTCTCGCCTGCGTAGCAAAAAGCGAGACATAGGCGCCGCTTTTCCGGTGGCGGCGGCGACGGCGACGGCGGCGGCGGCGTCAACATCAAAAACTTAACCAAGGTTAAGTTTTTGAATTTTTTATATAATTTTGAAAGTATAAGTTCTTATTCAATGAAACTTGGACTAAAGGGTTATCAAGTATCCCCAATCATGTGAGGAGAATTTCAGGTCACAAAGTCAAGGTCAAAGGTCATTTAAGGTCAACAAACTTAGACCATGTTGTGGCATCATCATCAAAAACTTAACCTGAGGTTAAGTTTTTGAATTTTTAATATAATTTTGAAAGTATAAGTTATTATTCAATGAAACTTAGACTAAAGGCATATCAAGTATCCCCAATCATGTGAGTTGAATTTCAGGTCACTAAGTCAAGGTCAAAGGTCATTTCCGGTCATCAAACTTAGACTATGTTGTGGCATCACGTTAAGATCTTGAATTTTTATCGTAATTTTGAAAGTATACAATCCTATTCCATGAAACTTGAACATAAGGGTTATCAAGTATCACCAATCTGTGATTAGTCTTTTAGGTGACAAAGTCAAGGTCAAATGTCATTTCAGGTCTGCATATTCTTAGTCAATATTCACTTCAAAATGCACTTCAAAATGCTGATTAGATTCAGAGGATTTCATTTTGGGGGGCCTGCTAATGGGCAAACCTGCCTATCAATAATGTCCCTACCTCAATTTTTCATCATATCGAATTGCGTAATGCAGGCGAGACCGCCGATAGCGTTTCACTTGTTTATATTTTTATTACAATTTTGATTATTATATCAAGTTTACCCACTGTGGCTGTGATGAAGTATATGTATCAATGTGTAGTTCTGCTCTAAGAATACAATTTTTGTCAATTAATTAAGGTTTAAAGATATATGAGATTTGTCATGATTAGTAGGTTGATGATGTGATGTAGGGCTATGGGCTACCTAAGATAAAGAATACCGGTATACGAACAATGAGTTTGTAACATAACCTGTGCATGTGTGCTCACTATATATTTTTATTTTTTTTACTAATAAATCAAAGACTTCTCTATATTTTACTTTTTTTATTTTTCTTGTAATTGAGTCAACTTCCCTTGCCATGTTTTCGCTACAGACCAAGGTTCAGTTACACTCCAGCTGTGAAATTATAGTGGATTTTTAGAATTATGCAAATTTCAAATTTGAGAGAGGGTGAATCGAACAGCGTACATGTAGGAGAGAAACGGGTTAAATAGAAGAAAAAAATGGAAATAGAGAGAGGGGAGAGAGAGAGGTGGATAGGTCTCGTAAAGTAAAGAGATGAGAGAGATAGAGAGATAGAGAGAGGGGGGAGAAAGAGAGAGAGAGGGATATAGATCTCATAAAGAGATAAAGAGAGAATATGAGAGAAAGAGATGATCATAATGATAAAGAAGCATCTTTGAAATGTAACATTCCGTGGGAGAGATTAATGATTATAGAGAAAACATAAGTAGAGACACCACATTTTCTATAACTACCGGTATACCACAAACTATTATCCTCCATCTCTCTCTCTCTGCTTTCCTCTCCTCTTTTCATTTGCTCTCCCTCCCTCTTTCTCACTTCATCTCTTCCACCCCCATATCTCTCTCTCTCTCTCTTCCACTTGTATTTACCATGTCCATCCTTTCTCTATCTCTTCGCTTTATTCATTCTCCCTTCTTTTTTTGCCAGAAAATCACCCCATTAAAGCCAATACAAATCTGTGTTACACTGATGAGGACTGCATTATATAGCCAAACCAACAAGGAGCCAAACACAAAAATATCCATACACATCAAGAACACCCATCACTGAACAGAATAAAGTCAAGAAACAGAAACAAAATGGTTCTAAACTCTACAGTAGATATTGGATATGCTTGAGGCGTTTTTAATTTCCGACATGCTTTAGACAAGAAAAAGTTTTACCATAATAAATATTAACTTTTGAACATTCAAGCAAAACAAATGAAAAGGAATTATTAATGGTAAAACAGATGGATTGTGTATTTAGGCACCATACAGTTGTTGGAAATTTTTAAAAAAGAATTGGATGTAACAAATACTGGTAAAAGGACCAATGTAATAATCTATTTATGATTAATTTCCTTATTAGCACAAAAGGAGTTATCAAGACATACAATAAATAGACATTTAATACAAATCTGTTAGAATTGTGACCCCATGATATATGAACAATCTACCAGACACTGCGGGCATCTGTTGTAAATTACGAAGACTTTATGGTCCAACAAGCTCCACCTGAATACACGCTATGGTCTCGGGTTAAAAAAAAAACACTAACCTTAACCTACATCCCGCCTGCCCCCTTTCCTAGGGGAAAAATAAATGCTTAATACATACACCATTTTCCCTCTGCATGGAGAAGATATCATCCCATTCTAAAGAGTCGATACACATGTAGCAAATCAGAAAGGGCTAAGAATAGGTCCAATATCAACACAAATAGTCTTCCTTTGCCACACTGCATTCATCATTAATATACCAATAGCTTCACGATCATCTGACCGTTTCCGTACACGATTCATCTATCGAACATTAAAAGGGTTGTCATGGAGCTCATAAAGGCTGGAAAGGGGTAATTTTGCAAAGCCAATGTGTTGCACAAAACAGCCCTCCCATCAATTTGTGCCTGTTGTGGTTTGTGCAAAATTGCACGTGTGGCAAACAAGCAACTGTGCACAGAGGTGAAGAAAACAATGGTTAACGAATGCATAGTATGGTCAAACGAGCTTCATGCTGATACTTGGACTAGCCTGTGCATGCATCTATATTTTAGACATACCGGTACATTAGATGACTAAGCGGATGTATTATTGTATATCCTCTACAAATATGCATCGTTAAACAAATTTAAGACTGTGGGGAGGGAATTGCGCATAAGTTAATACGCTGTATTCGTTGTTGGTTTTGTAATGGTAACTGTCCATAGGTGGATAAATGACCTTTGACACGTCTTGTTTTGTTTTTTAACAGACTGTGTTTCCAATTGCTTCATGTGTAGGTACATAGGTTGTTTTCATCCACACAAAAATTAGTTATTACATTAATACATGAAAGCATACATCACACATTCATTTCTTTTCAGTTAACATTGACAATTTTCTTCCTTACTCGAGTTGCATAAAGCTTGCCTGACATAGCAGTAACCAATACATGTATGTAGGAAATGAATGCGGAATGGGATATTACTCATGGACTCCTTTTGGTCCAATTATTCTACAACTGTTTGCATTTCTTGGTCCAAATAGAACTTCAAGGGCAGTATTTAATTCAATACTTATCTCAGAAATATGAGTATTTTACTCAGCTGAGATAAATTATTAGCCAACAAAGATTTTGACCAAGTATTTTACCCAAAGTTTAAGACAGCTCTCTAGCAGGCTTAAGCCAAATATTTTGTAGCCCTTGGTTAGCAGGCATATGGTTTTCATACGCAGTTATCATAAGCTGCGACAATTATATTAGAGCATATTTAATTCGACACCTTAATTACGCATTACATTGGTTTGACCTTGTGACGTCACAATGCTTATCAGTAAGTATTTTGTCTTAAAGTCAGCTTGCTAAAGTCAAATGCTCAGATGTTATCTGAATACGAGTTAAGACATATTTAGCAAAGCAAAATGCTAAGTAAAATACTGACTTAATACACGTACTGAATTGAATACGGCCCCGGATCATTTACAGAATATTCATTCAGGGCCCCCAGTACAGAATATATATCTCAAAGCCCCACTGCACTACTTGTAGCTACTTGCTCCCTCTATATAGAAAACAATGCCTAAGCGGTGCCCGTTGGTCCCCCATGATCCTCTTTTTCTTATGTTAATTGAGAGCTGAATTGATGAGATAACCACCTGTCAGTGACCATGCTGGGAGATCTAATCCCTCCTGGCCAAACTGGTGCAGACGGGCTTTATTGTATCTTACAGTTAAGCATGAAGGTAGGAAGATAACATAACATTAATCATTGATAAAGGCACAGTCAAACAGAATAAAGAATAAAACATACAATTAACAACTGAAACTTTCATACCCCTTATAAATTTGATGTTTTGATTATTTGTTTTTTGTTTTTTTTTCATAACTCAAGAATCAAAGGTGGACTGGTTGATTATAGGCCTTTGTTGAATACCGGTACTATTAGATGTAAGCTTTAAAATGTCACATTCGCAAGCAACAGAAATCAGGACAAATCAATTTTGCCCATATCTTTAAAAAGTCAAAACTTGGCAAGGGTATGAATAATTTAGCTGTCAACTGTACACGTACCACAGCAGTTGTAATTTTTACACACGCATCATCTGTTTGGAAGCAAACCGGTGTTATCCCATACACAAAGTTGACATACTTATGGCTCCAAACAGACGATGTGAAAGATAGATCAAGAACAAGGGGAAAAATCCCAACAAGAGAGCATGAACAGGAATGATATGGTATGAACGATAAAAACATGAACATTGGGTCAGCAGTAGAGGGCATTTGAGACTATGGGAGCACAAAGACAATGGAATAAATATTTTTGAAGATGGTGGATTTTAAGATGGCAAAGATTAAAGACTTCAAATTAAACAGAATTTCATAAGCACAACCCATTCAGCATTTCATATTCAAATTAAATTGACAAGACAATTTTTATCACTTTTAATCCATAATTAATCACAATAACATAATGAAAATTAAACTATAACCCAGTAACCCAATCAACAGAAATGTATTGAAATTGGCAACAGAAATGTATTGAAATTGGCAACAGAAAGAATTAGGGCTATTCCAAGGCCTTTAATCTCATATATCAAATCTTTCACTACTACTGTTTCTCAAACCTAATGAGTTTATAATATTGATCGTCTTCCTACAGATGGGGTTAGACTAAATATTACAGAAAACGATTGAAATTGATTTTGATGATGGTCCTTATTTGGTAAGTCCAAGATATTTTGTCCTAACCACTATACCTCGACTGAAATGAGTAAAGTTACAGGTCAACCCTCAAACATTGTTTACAATGCACACTTAGATGCTGCAACATGTGGCAAGGCTCTGGCAAGTAATTCCAGGATTCAGCAAAACACTCAAATTCCATGAATAAACCAATGTTGGAGTCCATGACCATCACTCACTATTTCCCATGTCGCCCAAGCCCAAAATCCATGTAAAATTACAAAACATGATCAACCAAAATTACCCCTCATAGTAAAAGATAAAGTGTGTGTGTGTTTGTGTGTGTGTTTGCAGAGTTTATCATATTAGCGGGTCCATGTATAGCGATCATAAGCTTATGCTTTGGCATTCCAGTATAATAGGCCATTTTCATAATGTAGTCAAATTTAATGCACATATATCTATATAAGGAAGTGCCTTGTTATGAATTATTCATTCACTGTTACATGTATTTGCATATTCAGAATGCAAATTGCATACACTTGTACATTACGTTTTGGAAGGTCAGGCTAGGCATAAAGTTTGTCCAACCTAGGAACAACTAATGATTGCAGTTCGCATTCTCACTATTGAAATACAATGATATATAACAGGTGGATGGAATAGCTTGATGCTGAGTAAAATTGAATAAATTTGAATAAATTTGAATAAATTTTGAAAATGGCTTATTACTCTGAGCAGCACATGTATAGAGTGAGTCTTGCCAGGGATATGAAGCCTCATATTATAGCATGATCAGTGGAGTGGAGTGGGGAGTGGGGAGGGGGAGTGTGGAGGGGAGGGGAGGGGAGGGGAGGGGAGGGGAGGGGAGTGTGAGGGGGAGGGGAGTGTGGAGGGGGGGGGGAATGGGGAGGGGGGTCACGGTAGTGTGTTAGGCTTTACCTCTGTCAACGCTTAATTAATAAAGAATGTGGAATGTTTTGCCTTTAAGATAGGTTGTCAGGGTGCCATGTCTTCTCAAAGACTCAAAACGTCGAGGGACAGGAAGAATTTACGTAACAATAACTACTGTAAATTATTTGCATAGTCACATGTTTGGGAAACATTGGAAACTCTTCGTTTTTTGTGTTTAGGAAGAATGCAAATACTTTAAGGAGAAAGAGGGGGAGACAGGGGGACTTCGATATATCTTCTTTCCCTCTCTTTAGACATACACAATAGTGGATAACTTTTCTTACAATTCCCAGCGCAGACATCCCCTAATTCTGTCTTCTATCCAAATTTCCACAGGAAGCTTTGGGAAAATTGAAGCAACAAACCAATGTTATACTCTCAACAACAACAACAAATTTGTCTAGGAGAAATGCAAATATGATTTGAAAGCTGATCCATTTACTAAAAGGAGACGGAGAAGAGAAAGAAAGAGGGGGGAAGAAATAGGGGGAAAGGAGAAGTACAAGATAGTTTGTTACCGAGCCTCTGAAGGCATTGTGAGTACATACAGTATTTTTAAAAAGACAATGGTTTCTAACATCAACAAAAATCCTCTTCAACTTCGAAAGCATGACTGTACTCTCTCTCTGTTAAAGGAGGTATTAAAATATAACGAAAATCATTAAAAAGGGCGTGCACAAAAGAACTACGCCAATTACTAATACAGCCCATATAGTTAGCTCCACCAGAGGTTGCAGAGGTTGTGAAGGATAATATGAAAGGTGAGAAGATAAGACTAAAACCGCTAACATCAAAGAAAAGGGTTGTCCTCGGGACGATTTTCCGGCGCTGTGACGTCCGGACTCTGGCGTTGTGTAGTCTTGTCCGAGACAAGAGCTGCTCATTTAGCCTTCTTGGCCTCTGTGCCTTTGTTGCTGTCTTTCTCTTTTGATACCTCGTCTTCCTTTGGGGTAGGATTGTCCTCATATCTGCATAAGAATGGTTATAATAATGATATTTATAATAGGGTGCGTTCAAGCAACACTTTTTCACCCTAGAAACGTGGTTTTCAAAGACGTTTAGTTTGAAACATGGTTGCGTTCAAGCGATTTTTAGTCGGTCATAAAAAATAAACGTGTTTAAAAACACAAACATGCAACGCTGAAAAAGATGCGTTTTGTAAAGCTAAAAATCGCTTGAACGCAACAGAGATCTCAATCATGATTCAATGACGTCGTGATCTATTATATACATTATTGCTATCTATATCTATTATTCCTGGGTGAGGTTGAAATGAGCAAGAATCAGCGTTGATAGAAAATCGCTTGAACGATCTCCTGCAGTAACCGTGTTTTGTAACAGTGTTTGATTTGTGATTCATGTTTGTGATTCTAGCTTTTAAAAAAATCGCTTGAACGCACCCCTAGCTACATTGATATTGCGCATGTATCCATCCTAGGGGATGCTCAAGGCACCTACAAAGTAGTATTATTACCCTGGCTTTAGCAAAGCTGCCCCAAGGTGCTGAAAGCATTCAAGGAATAACTTCCTACCAGGTACCCATTTACTACACCTAGGTGGAGAGTGGAAAATGTACATTAATATCCTGCTGAGAGACAATAGTGCCATGGCGAAAATTTTGCATATATTGTTAAATCCAGTGTTGTATTCAGTCACTTCAAACATGAAACTTTCGTGATTCTAAATCCCTGACAAAATTTGTGCACATTGACATGCATGGACCCAGGGAATCTCTGCCATCAGGTTCATGTGAGGCATGGCCCACCTGGTCCTGTCTAAATCCCTTTTGGACTGGAACAGGATGATGCAAAGTCCTCATGCATGCATCGAGCTATAGTAAAGATGGAGGAACTATGTGCAACTTTTAGGAGGAACAGGCGTTGAAACACCTTTTAGTCTGCCCCCTCCTCCTAGAACCCTGTACCCCCACAAAGACCTAGAGGGTTTCAGTGCCTAGGCCAAGTCCTGGGTCCTCCACTGGACCAGGCTCGTGTAGTGACTCAGGAAGAGGAGATTCATGTGCATTTAAAGTTAAATGGTATTTTACCAACCAAGAAACTAATGACTTACTTGAAGATATCCCTGATGTCCCCTTTGATAAGAGCTACAAGGAGAGGCAAGCCAATACAGGCAGGTACAAGGTAGAGAAGAGCGGGTTGGGCGTGCTTGAAGCAGTGCATAACGGCTATCGTAGCCACGAGTCCTAGGAGGTAGGCAGCTAAACCAGAATTGAAGTAGGTTCGGGAACCTTTACTCCGGCTGTGGGGTGAGGGAAATGAGAAGAACTACATGGTTAGCAAAGTCAAGTTGTTATCAATGTGCATCATCATCTCATCACCACCATGCTAGTGATACCTGATACAAGAACGACATATTATCATCATCACCACCACCACCCTCAATGTCACTCACTTTACTACCACTACCATCACCACAAATATCATCACCTCCTCCTCCTCCTCCTCCTCCCTCCTCCCTCCTCTCCCTCCTCCTCCTCCTCTCTCCCTCCTCTCTCCCCTCCTCCTCCTCCTCCCTCCTCCTCCTCCTCCTCCTCCTCCTCCTCCTCCTCCCTCCTCCTCCTCCCTCCTCCTCCTCCCTCCTCCCTCCTCCCTCCTCCCTCCTCCCTCCTCCCTCCTCCCTCCTCCGTCCTCCTCCGTCCTCCTCCTCCTCCTCCTCACATCATACCAACCTGACATCAAAGCGAAGCAGGAGAGCAATGAAGATTCCTGGAATGACAATATCCCCCAGACCCAGCATCGCAAAGTTGTTCGCCTCCAGCCCCCTCTCTAGGATGTCTTGTGGGAAGACCACTGAAATAAAATCAAAGATATGATCACCAGTCTTCATTTGCCCCTTCAGAGCTAACAAGTTTGCAGTATAGCCAGTCCATGGTATTTTGGTCTATATGCTTACGATTACAACACCGATGAGTATATGAAATTAAAAGCCCTATTCGAGCTTAGATAGTGCTAAAATGTTTTTTGTCAGTTTCCATAATTCTTGGTAACAAATGAGACAGCAGATTGCCTAATACCTGGGACATACACAATTGATTGTTTCAAGAAGAAAAAAAAATGAATAGACAAGCTTTCCTTTGTCCAAAATATTACAGTGTACTTACACAGTTAACAACTAAATTATTCATACCCCTTGTAAATTTGATGTATTTTTGTGCTTTTCTTAACTCAAGAACGAAAGGTGGACTGGTTGAATTAGGGCCTTTGTTGAATACTTTTAGATGAAAGCTTTAATATGTCACATTCCTAAAAATGTAGATCAGGACAAATCAATTTTCACATACCTGAAAAATTACAAAACTTGGTAAGGGTATAAATAGTTTAATTGTTGACTGTACAACATCGAAATTTGGGTTGTTACAACAACCAAGAGCAGTTACCTCTTTCACCCAAAACCATTGGGATATTTTTTTTTTTTTGGGGAGGGGCACAATTATAAGTTTTCATGGCACATAACTTATCTTGGGGTTTACTGATCCTCCATCAATTCACTTCCCCCATTCATTCCAAGATACCCAACCCAACTGAATAAATGAGACAACACATCCACTTATCCCCTCCCCCTCCCCACCCCACCCCACGCTCACCCTTTCCCAGAGATAACAGGACTACTCACATTTGATGGGAGCCTCGAACGACTTGGCAACCGTTACCATGACGTTGGTGGCAAACACCCAGAAGATATCGTAGATGAAGAGCCCACCTAATAATATAATTCCAGTCACGATTGTGTTAAGCTGAAGAAACTCCACGCCATTCAAGGCAAATGCTAGTCCAAATATGTTGTTGGCAACCCAGTGCTATGGGGGAACGGATGACAAAATATATATATATTTGTAAAGAGAGAGGCAGTAAATTTAGGTACATCAATGTTTCAATGGTCCTTATGAATTACAGACAACAAATAAAATTCATAATATAAATTTCTACTTGGAGTATGTTTCTTCTCACTAAAGTCCAAACTATTATGGAAATAAGAACTATACCTGTGGTGACAATGCTATGGAATTCCTCTGAAATTACTCCTCTATTATGATATCTGTAATTCTATACATATTATACAGTTTAAAAATACCACAGTGCAAATAAATCCTCATTGTTCTTTTAATGAAAATCCTCTTCAATTTTCCCCTTAATAAACATTGAGCAGTTTTCTTAGAATTTCAAAGGATATTATTTCTTACTTTGTAAGATATATTAGTAAACCATTCAACTATTTTCACTACCATTTTGAAGTGTTTATCACTTTCAAATGGTAGTGAAAATAGTACTATTAATAGGTTCACCATTCAGGGCTATAGGATTAAGCAGTTATGTACCACTACAATGAACCATCTAGTGCCTACCTTTTAAAAGATACCAAACACCAAATATTGCCCCCACTCCGAGACAGATCAAATCTTTGTTGTCAAACTCATAGTTCATCAATTCTGAAAAGAGAAAAGAAAAATAACAGTAACTAGAAAAGTCAACGCAAAGCGTAGCATCCCCTAGCAGGGTACAAATAGCCTATATACGTCAGAACAAGTTACCTCCATTAGACTATACTATTATATTACTAGGCATCGAAGTTAACCACATTTTCACATATATAATAAGGTGTTTTTGCATATTTAATGAGCTATGACCTTTCACCTTTGACCTACATACTCCGAAATCGAACTTAGCCTGTATTTTGATAAAATCCGTCAAACATTACTGAAGTTATCGATCAGAAACCAAATTTGTTACGAACAGAAGGAAGGAAGAACGGAAGCACGGAAGGAAGGACGGACAGCAGCGTTTCTATATCCCCTCTGACTTCATCGGCGAGGGGATAATAAAACCAATTCTAGGCAAGCAAAATTCCTATAGGTACACATTGGTTGAATTCACATGAAAGGTGTACATTGATAGGAGGAGGGAGTTATGTAGTACCAGTTTCTTTTTGCTTCATGATTAAAATAAATTTATTTTCGTCCAATCCATGAAAAAACAATATCTTGCAATGTATTATTTTGATTTTTATGTCTCAAATTACACAACATGTATAAAACAGCAAAACTTGAACAGCACCGTAAATCTCTGTGTATAAGGCGCACCTGTGTATAAGGCGCACCCCTATTTTTGAGATTTTTTTTTAAAAAAAATAAATAAAAAAAAAATCTTTTTTTTTTTTTCCTTTTGGGTTTGCTTTTTTGCCGACACCATCTCAGATTCGTCTCTCATTTCAGCGTGCGGTCCGTTCGGAAACCCAAGCCATGATGCAGGGAATTGGGAAGGACTTTTATTTATTACGACTTTACAGTCAAAAAGTCAAAGTAAAAAGAATAGTAACAATGTTGTTTTTAAAACTAAAGATGACAGAAAAATTTTCCTCACGGGTCCAAACCAAAATTTGAACAGGCTAGATTTTGAGTGGTGAGTCGATATCCCCCGTGTAAGTGAGCTGCAGGATACAGGTGAGTGAGCTGGAGACACGGGAGAGCTTTGGCCGGCAAAGTGCTTTGTGAAGGGGCATACTTTATCGAGACTGAAAAAAAAAAAAAAAACTCTCTTCCCTTCAAATTAGGAACGTAGTTTAACTTCAAATAGTAGATCCTATTCTTTATTTGCAATATGTAATTCATGTTGAGACACAGAGATTTTCTGAAACCATTAAAAAGTAGCATTTTGAGGACTCAAAATATCCTGTACCTGTGTATTAGGCGCACCCCCGACTTTCGATTTTTCCCGACGGAAAAAAAGTGCGCCTTATACACGGAGATTTACAGTACACCTTTTGTCTATTTATATTGGTAGGCGATGTTTTGGAACATGTAGCATGCGCACAACCCGGTCGCGAATTGTTTTTATCCGCTGTGAAGACTTCGAGAGAGACTACAACTATAATACTTGTATTTTCTCTAATTTTCACCTTACTACAATATCAGCAAAAGAAAACAGGGGTTCAAAGATCGCCCCACCGAGATTCGAACCCGAGACCTCAAAATCATAAGCGTAGCACACCATCCGATTACGCCACAGCGATTGGTTACAAACCGTGGTTTCCCCTTTTTACATATAGCTACAACGCTGACTAGTCTTGACGAAATAAACCGTATATTTATGAGGTCGAGGAGTGCGCATGCTACATGTTCCAAAACATTGCCTACCATTTCTGTTGCAGTATGGAATGTTTCTTCTTGACATTCAAATTGGCTCATGGATCCTGAAGCCTTTAATTCTACATAACAGTTTTCCTAAAGACAGGTGTTGAAAAAAAACGAGCCAGGATTAAACTTGAGCTCATGAAAACTCGGTTGTGCTACATTTTCTTCTAAGTGTGAAGGTCTGAGTTTCTAAAAAAAAAAACATGAGAAATACTCACCTTCTTGCTTATCGCCCTTTCCTTTGACAAATAGAAGATGATACGGGTCGTTAGGCATAGACTCTGGTATCAGCTTCCTCATTACTGGACTGGAGGGGGGAGGGATGAAAACGGCAGAACATAAAAACATGAGAGTCAGAGAGCGGGGGAGGGGAAGGAGGACGGGAAGATAGTGTAAGAGAAAGAGAGGAGATAGGACAGGAGAGGCAAAGAGGAGAGGCACAGAGAGAGGGGGGTAGAGGGGGATAGACCAAAAACAAATGTAACAAAAACAACCAAATCTTAAATCCAAAAGACCAGTTTACTAACATATTCAAATTTTATGCACACACTTGAGACAAGGAATGTTCTTGACAACCTAAAAAGCTTGCATAAGGCTTGCCCGACATAGCAACACGTAATGTATGCAGACTGGATTCCCAGTATTGTAGTTCATTCATTCATGACAGGATAATGGAGTAACTCGTCACTAGGTCCCCAGGAGGAGAAACATTCATAAATTTGAATATGTTAGTACACTGGTCTATTGTCAGGGAAAGTGTTTGGTCGCCCACTCACCTGATGATATGAGCTATAGCAAGCACTCCCAAGAAAAAGAAATAAACAGTCAGAAGAAGGTTGATGTATTCCTTAGAAAAGATCTGTGAAACAAAAACAAATAAAACAAACAAATGGTTTAGAGAGAGAACAGAATGTATAAAACAGGATTACATGAATCATCTTAAATATCAAGAAGTACTTAACCTTATAGATAAATTTGAATTAAATCAAACAGTTTTACTGAAAACCTATTTCATTCCTGAAATTCATAATTGCTTGGTATGTTTTGAAAAAAGAATTTATATGTTTTGAAAAAAGAATTTATATGTTTTGAAAAATAAACCAATTTCTAAATTACAGCAATGGTTAGCTAAGCAAAATTTAAGATTACAGAGGAAATAAAACATAATGCACATTTCGAGCTGCATTTGATTTTTATTACCAATATGCTGGTACTGTTTGGGTTAATCGTGATAGTCTTATAATGTTGGAACAAAAAATTATAATGGTTTTATTCATACTGCATAATGAGACAAGTGAAGTGAGCGAAAATGATTTTGATGTGATTTGAAACTTACATTTCAATCTAAATCATATGAAATTAATTGACAACATTCCATGTCCACTTACATGAAGAACACTACGTAGATGTATAAAATGATATAAGCAATGGTCATAAGTCATCTCAATCACGTCATCACCAATCATCCATACATATAAAATCAGTCTCTTGAACCACAGTGTAAATAAAATCATGCAATATTGAAGTTAGCACAAGGTCATTTGCCCACAATTCATGGTTTTGGCAATAATACAAATTTTCATTCAAAGCCCTAAAGAACATACCAGATGCATTCATTTATAAGCAGAAAGAGTAACGATATTTACACACACAATATCTATATTTGTTGCACGACAGCATATGTTGTTTGACAGTACATTCTACAAGGAAAATAGGCATAAAAACCCTCAAACTGGCAACATGTTGGAATGGTCAAAAACTCAAAATCACTGCCTTTCCAGATATACAACTGGCAATTTTTTAACATTTCAGCATACCCGGTACATGTAGTTTCTCACTATTCTTGTCAGATGCATTTTTTTGTATAGTGTAGTGTTAATAGAAAAATACATGTAATACAAGTGTGTCCAATTTAAAAAAAGGGGATTGATTGATCGCCACCAGCTCCTCCACCCCTGAAGAAAAAAAAATCATTAATAATAACAGTATTAATAGTAAATATATTTCCCACAAAAAACAAATCCTATCGTGCATGGTTCAAGAGACTGTACCACACTTTAATGGTCACCTGTCTATATATGTCGTTTTTTTTTATAGCTTGACCTAAACAGTATTTCTCATTGAAACACGTATCAGGGCCTGTACATGAACACCACCTGTCTATAAGACCACTTTTCTTGTCTCACTTGAGCGGTCCTTACAGGTATATACAGGTTTCACTGTACCTGGAACACGATGTAGATCCCAAAGAGAGTGGCGCTGGCGATGATGGGGAACATGGCCGCATCCTTGTCCGACATAATCTCTGGGGTATCTCCATTCTCCTGTGAAACAAGCAATAAAAGGCAAACCTGTCAGTTGAATTAAGGATACAAGATGTTTTGTTTTCAAAAACGTATTGTTCATTGTTGTACACTGCAATTGTCACCACAGCAAATTTTTAATAATAATAATATAATAATAATATTGGATATTTATATATGCACATATCCACCATGCATGGTGCTCAAGGCGCTCACAGCATTCAAGGAATTCCTTCCTACCGGTACCCATTTAACACCTGGGTGGAGAGTGGCAAATGTAGATTAATAAATTTAATATCTCACTAATTAAAGGGAGATGGTCGTCAATTTCCATGTGCAGAAGGTCATATTTCGCTGACACCAGACTTGGTCGAAATACCATTGATGGGTGTACAAGTCTACACACAGCAAACCCGTACGCCAATCAAGAAATACCCCCTCGTCTCTCGGAAAGCCTTCACCATATGGGCAAAAGACAGCGCATTACATAAGGCCTGTTGGTCATAAACCTGAAGGCTAACCCTAGTGATTGACAACACCTGTTATTGGGTAAACACCCAAATGGTGTCAAATTTCCCCATAAGAGATCACTTCTATGTGTCTTTAATAGCAGATCAACATTTAATTTGTCTGTTCAGAGGAAGAAGGGCATTAACTCTGTGTTAACTTAACTAGTTAACACCCTTCGGGCTCCAAATGGTGCCTTGCTGCCCTGTCTAGCCACGCTTCACCCATTTCAAAGAATTTAAGTATAATTTACAGAGTAGATCCCCCCAGACCGTGCCTGTACTGCCGGAGTACTATCAATTAACCAGGATCTTGACATAGAGGCATCTCATTCTCAACCTGCGTCCAGATGTCAACCTTAGGCATAACCTTAAGTAAGTAATGGACCCAGATATGACCTTGTGTGTTTTACAAGGTTATCATTTTTTTATCAAACAACTTTTCATGTTCAGGCTTACCAGAAGCATACCACTACGGCACTACTCAATGAGCGACACTTAATATTGTGCACCTGTACTAATATTTGAGCCAGCTTCTTTTTCAATGGTGACATTATCTCTATTCTCTTCCTCCTTCTCAGGCTCATTTAAATCAGTATATATTTCATCTCACTTTCGTTCTTCCTTACTTTCTCGAGAATCTTCTTGGGAATCTTCTTTCTCTCTTCCATCATATTCTTTTTTTCTTCTTGATTATTTTGCTCTTCTAACTCCTTCATAAACTTTCTTTCTTCCTGTGTACTTTTACTTTCTTCCTTCTTAATTTTTCTTTTTCTTCTTACGATCTTCTTCTCTCTCTCTCTCTCTCTTTGTAGAGTATTCAAAATCTCCTTTGTTCAAGAAATATAGAACAGGGATAACACTTTGTGCTTGAAATTCAACGACAACCAACACAATCTGACTAGTGACGGTCACTATAGGTTTAGAGCATTTGTTGATCAGATTCTACTACCTTCATGATGATCATTCCTTTCCAAACAATCCAGTTAACTGATAATGAAAGACACAATCAACATGACAGTTGTATTTTGTGTGTTTTCTTCAGCCTTTAACTATAAATAAGTGTTGTCATAAAAATTTAACTGTAACTTAACCTGTAGACTACTCAACAAAAGCATGCAAACATTGTAACAGGATGCGGCATTGGCAAATACTCTATAAAACTAGAAGTTAGAACCTCAGTGTGCATGAAATCTTCAAAAATGTGGTCATGGTGGTTCAGATTCACAAAAGCTTTTAGTTTGTCTGCAGACACTGAGACAGTACGAAGGGGAACTTTTATTAAATTAATACTTGCACCACTACACTTTTTAGTTATAAGGACAGTTTCGCAGCCACACCCTGCACGTGCACACGGCAAAAAAAGCACCGCACATAGTACGAAAATACTCTATTTAAGAGGCCAGTACTCAACTGGAAGAAGAAACATTGTGAAATAACATGAATAAATTGACACAATAAAAAAAAGAAAAAATTTGCAATTCGTAAAAATGAAAATGTCCATCCAAACAATTCACAAATCTTCATGTCATGAAAGTTTCTGGTCTTACAGAAGATAGTACATGGTAAAAAGTGTGAATTCGTGAACTTACGTGTACAAAACACAAAAGAACAAATTAATTGAATGCTAGTAAGTAGTAATACTATTTTTCATTGTTGCCAGCAGCTGGTGCCGTAACATAACTGATCACACTCATTCATTAACATTGCATTGTCATTGACTTCGACATGATTCTTACCCGCTGTTCTTTCTGGAATCTGACCGACCGAAACGCGCCGAAAAATATCGGAATTACCGCCATGATGACCAGGCTGCCATAGGCCAGCGCCATACCCTCTGCAGTTGCTGGAATTCTAGCCGTTCCATTGCCAGCTGTTTCGTTTAAAGTTGCGTTTATAGTCGCCGAAATTGTTTCTGCTACTTCTTCCGCCATGATTGGAAATGAATGAAGACGTGTTGATTTTGCAAAATGTACTGCTACTCAACGCAGATGGCGCTATACCACTTATCGCGGCGGTAACAGATCTCAATATTGAAGAAGGATAAAAGGATGAGTGTCTACTTCATCTTTCAAATAAACAGTTAACAACTAAAATATTCATACCCTTACTAAGTTTTGTAATGTTTTAAGCAGTATGTATTTTTAAATATATGCGGCCGACTCGGACAGGGATGTAACTAGACCTTTGAGCCAATAACTACAAGAAGGGGAAAATACACTAGTCTTTTCAAATTTGCAGACACTATATTCGAGTTTTTATCATCTATAGGGAAACTGTGATCACTGTTTGCCATTGCCTATGAATTTCTATTATTTGCTTTGTAAAATATGACTTATTCAGACTCTCGGCAAAGCGGGTGAATGAAATACAGAGGCAAGAAGAAAGATCCAAGAGACAGGGAGGGAGAGAGAGAGAGAGAGAGAGAGAGAGAGAGAGAGAGAGAATGAGAGATGTAGGGGCAGAGGGAGCAGAAACTGAGAGGGAGAGAGAGAGAGAGGGGGTCGGAGATAGTCCATTACACCATGCATCAAAGCTTTTTAATACCTTGCCCAACGATCTCAGAATTCTAAATGTCGTTAAATCTTACAGTATTGAGATCAGCAAAATTAAAGATATTGGCTCACTTCTTTCATCTCGTGGATACTAATTTTTTTTTTTCTTTCTTTCTTTCTTTTTGACACTATGATTCGATTTTGTACTTAAATTTCTGTAAATATGTTCATTTTTTTTAAATTGCATATTTGTTTGTAAAATGTATTTTCATTGTTTTATATTCTATTGTTCGAATTTTATGTAATCACGGCCTCGCTGAAAAACAGCATTTGCTGAATGCGGGCACAATTAATGTATTTGTTTTTAAACCGTGAATAAATAAAATATACCATACCATACCATACCATGTCGGAGAGAGACTAGAGAGAGAGAAAGAGAGAGAGAGGTAGGGGCAGAGGGACCAAAAACTGAGAAAGAGAGAGAGAGATAGGTCGGAGAGAGCCTGAGAGAGAGAGAGAGAGAGAGAGAGATGTAGAGAGAGGGAGGGAGAGAGAGAGAAAAGAGAAAGAGAAAGAGAGAGAATATAAGAAAGGGAGCTGCGGGGCAGATCGAGGGAGCAGAGACTGAGAAAGAGAAATAAAGAGAAATACAGACAGACAGACATGGAGAGTGCGGTACAGAAAGAAGGGTACCCCACCCCCTCCTCCTCAACCACACCTCCCTCACAAAGCATACACACATACACACATACACACACACCAGTCCTCCCCAATGAATGAGGGTGGATATAATAAACCGGTTTACTATATTTTTTTTAATACATTTTCGAATTTTAATCTGGTTCTTGACAACCTGAAAGCTTGCCCGCGGCTTACCCATCATAGCAACAAGTAATGTATGCATACTGCATGGATTCCAAGTATTGTGGTTCATATATTAATAACAGGTTAATGGATTACATCGTCACTATAAGTCCCCAGGAAAGAAAAAACATCCATAAATTTGAATTGTAATTAGTTATAACTGGTTTATTGTGTTTGGTAATGAACTTGATGATAACTGGATAAGCTAATTGAACCAAATATCAATATTCTCAAAGGAGCATCACATTCAGGAGAAACAAAACATCAAAACGGCTCTAGGGAGAAAACAAAGTAAAGGTCTTAAATTATTATTTTTTACTTGATACAAAATCGCAAAGACTTTCTAGCAATCAATTCAATTAAGGGTAAATTAAATACTCTATTGTATATCGAATAGATATGCAGATCGGTTTCATAAGACGTCTTTGTGTTGTTTGGACTTTTCAATGATTGATGGAAAAACTTAGGATGACAAAAATTACCCCAGGTTGATTTTTAGAAAGTCATTAATTGCGATCCCAATTTGGGTTGCACTTTCCTTGGATTCAACCCCAGTTTTGATTCTAGAATATCGCCATCTGCGGCGATTTTGGCGAGGGGGCGATGTCATAGCTCAACATGGCGAAGTGCTACACGTATGTCTGTAAATAGACGTTACGAATCCGGTACATGTTTTCGTGTTTTCGGCGATAATTTCTGATTTGGCTTGGTTTTGTGAGAGTCAGGGGAGCTAAAAATATGGCGGAGCATTCTCAGGGAAGAGACATGTTTCTTCGGCGGGCCCTCGAGAAGATCCTGAACGATAAAGAGGCGAAGAAATCGTACAACTCGCAGCTGAAAAAGGCCTGTGAAGTGGCACTAGGTAAATATTCAAGCCGGATAGAAACCCGTGAAGCCAGCCACAACTTGCCGGTGGCGCATGGAGTGTGTGTATGTACTGTGTTTTGTGTATGCGGCTTTCTGTTGTGCGGAGGGGGTGTGTGTCAGTGTAATGTGTAATTAAATAATATTAGTAGACTAGATCTATATACAATACATGTTCACTTTAATTAGATTAAAGTGTATAAATTTAAGATTACAAGTAATGGTAGTCTGAATTATTTCATAATTTTGGTAATACTAATAGAGGTTTAATAATCGTTTTTCTGTCATCAATATCAATCATGTTTACTTTTTAGTGTAGATCTAAATCTGTTTCGCTTTTCGTAAATCGATCCAACAAACGTAAAGTTCACTCAGACTCAGAGCCCAATGGATTTTGCCATTTTGGGGAGTAGGATCAAGGGAGAAAGTCAAATAAAAACCCAGATTAGATCTAGATCTATAAAGACACTTGTAATTGTATTAAGTTGTTTACGGAAAGGGCATATTGACGAAGTAGGATCTTCAAACTCCGGCCTCCCCCTAAACGAAAGCTAAAAACTGAAAAAAACAATATGGGAATGGATAGATGGTAGAACTCTAAGGCCTAAGGGCTAGGTGATGATAATAATATGAAAAATGATATATCACCTAGAATTAATTGGCGTGAAGACTGAAGAGTGATTTAAACAAATCCTAAAATGGATTCGTGATCACCCATTCCCGCACCCGACGAACCTTCCAAACTACCTTCTTAGTTTGCTAGTGCCTAGTGGACTCTTCTTTCTTCTCATACAAAGCACTTCAAAATTGGTCGATCAACATTACAAAAATGATGACCTCTGACCTCTGACGAGAGATTGCGGTTTTGGATCTGCAGCAAACCCAAATACATGCGGAGCACACGAAAATGCCTGTTGTGGCTTTTCCAACTTGATACTTTCTTACAACAATAGCGACTAGCAGTATAAGTCTATGTACGTCTACAATGTATGTCTCCATATGGAAATCTGTATGTGGCATGCAGTGTTAACATTGCATGTGAGTAATGCAAACAGTAAACCACAGTATACACATGCACAGACTGAATGAAAGGCATTAAATCAACATGAGACTCACCTCAAGAATTCAAGATCTAGTAGCAAATGATTCAACAAAACACAACAGAAAAGAGAACTTACTCATACTGACTGTTGAAGAGAGCTAGTTTTATTTACCTAAATAGAAAGTGAAAACAAAATCAATAAAAGTAGCTGGGGAGGGGGAGTTCATGTATTGCATCATTATTGCTTAGTGTGTATTTTGAAGAGGCTATGAACTTGTATTTACCTTGTTGAGAATGAGATGTATGAATCCTGATTAGGCAATTTGTGCTTTAGTTACAATTGTGCCTTTTATTTTTGTCTCTCCAGTCTCCACCCAAAAGAAATATTTCTTCTTCTTCTAAATTCCAAGAATATGTTGACAGAGATAAGATAGGCCAACCTTTTTTTGTCAATGTCTGTTTCTACCTCCTCCTTAATCTTTACCGGTAATCTGAAATTCAATCACATTGTAATTTGTAAATCATACTCCTAACCCTACATGTGTACATGTATGCAGGTCTCAACACTAACATCAGCAATAATGGTCATAAACTGACTGCCTTGCCTAAATTAAACAACAACAACAACTAACAGGCGCCCGGAACACATGGGCACCCAAAATCAAAGTCTAGACCCCAAAAAAAAAAAAAAATGAAATTTTGACATAGAGCTTGTGCATACAGACTCTAAATAGTTCGATTCGGACCACCTTCAGGAAAATTTAGCTGGAGCCCTGATGTACATGTTAAAAATGAATCTTGACAAAGTTAAACCCAAGTTAACTAAAACTAACGTTGCATAAATCCAAGTCCCACAAGTTGAAAACATTTCCCTTAGTTGAATCAATTCATTGTTTATTTATGTAAAGTCACATGGATTAGAAAAGAAAACATTTGGGTTATGGTTATTTCGTAAATCTTTTTCTTTTCCCGGCATCAATGTGTCTCTCTTCAAACCTTACTCTTCTTTTATATTCACTGTGTACTTTATTTTGTGTTTGCAGAATAAAATAATAATATGGTTTTGTTTACCAAACTATGCAAAACATGTGTTAATTGATGCTGCTTATAAGTATCGGCTTGCATGTAGATATACAGTAGTCAGGAGTAGGCTTAATCCTGATGACGGATAGTCAACCTGTTCGAAACGTTGAGCCACTCATACTACCCATCCTCTCCAACCGGCGCTATATAGTTCTCCTTAGAACTATACGCTCAAGAAAGATTACCAACAGTCTTTTTCAAGACTACCAACAGTCCTTTTCAGGACTACACACACACTCAAGAAAGAAAGATTACAGACAGTCCTTTTCAGGACTCCCCAATCCTCCCCCACTCTCTCACATGGTGCAACCGTAAGCCTACTGTATGTTTTAATTGTTAATTAATAATCATACTAAGCCAAATTTTGCATTTAAGTTGAACTTGACCATATCATTATCCAAAGTGATTGTGCTGTGTAAAGTATGTCCAGCCAATGAGATTGAGCATGAATCACTCAAGTTACTCAAGTTTTGCATTGTATTGTACATACTACCAGTACATGAACATGTACACATGGAGATACATGTACACCTAAAATGATGTACAGGTAGTCCTGTACCCGGTATTTGTGAGCCAGGCTCTTGTTTAATTTCAAACCAGCTGTCTGCCACATGCCCAATTTTTTTGTTACCAAGAAATTATTAACCTTTTGGTTTTGCAAATTGGGTATTATTGTGGAGTGCCAAAATGAGTGACACATTGTGATTTGCATGGCTGTGTAAATATACGTAGTCCTGAATAAGTACAACTAGAAATACATGTAGTTAAGACTTTCAAGAAATCAAATATATCAAGAAAAATGTCACAAATTCAATACCCATGTTGTAGGCTATTGCCCCTAGAGATAAATCATGTTAGGCTATTTTTAAAAAAAAACATGTTTAGCGTCCTGCCTTTTTGAAAAATAAGAAGGAGGAGGCCCTTTTTTTTTCTTTTTTTTCAAAATGGCCGCTCCGTACATTTTCCCCAACTGGCTGGACAGCCAGTCAGGCTATTTTTCAAGATGGCTGCCAGCATTTATGTTTGTTTTTTTTTAATTCAGATATTGACCAATTTAGCAGTATGTTTTTCATGTTTTTTCATTAAGATTTTTTTTTTTAATTGAAAAAAAATTGAAAATAAAAAGGGCAGGCGGCCCCCAAAAAGGAATCGGGCGGGGACGCTAAACATGAATATTTTTTGTTAATGGCCTTATGATAATATTTCATTGCAATGTTCACTCATTTCAATGGCTGACACACACAGCTATTGAAATTGCCCTACATGTTGGTGTGTAGGTTGCTTTTTTTTTTGCAAGTCTTTTTGGATTAAGCCCAAGTCCTTTATCAAATATCCTTTATTTGTTGTTTTTATTTTATTTGTTTTTGGTTTCTGTGAGAAATCACTTGCCATAGTTGTTGGTACATTCATGATCATCCTTAAAAATATGCTTGGGTTACATATGTATGCTTGGGCCCCGTTGCATAAAACTGACCATTGATGGTAACTTTGCCATTGATTGCAACTACCATGGTAACAGGGCTCAACAGCCAATCAAAATTAACGTTTCCATGGTAGTTACCATTGATGGCAAAGTTACCATCAATGGTTAGTTTTGTGCAACGGGCCCTGGTAATGATAGAAATAAATTCTCACAGAATCCAACAAAACTTAGACTGAATGTTCAAGATTACAAATAAATGACATGTACCAAACGATTTTGGTAGAAAATGTATACACCTGAGCATTGGAAGATAAGGAAATCAATGTAAGTAGGCCTGACACCATGTGCTTATAACACAGGTCACTATGTGCAAATGAGAGTTGTGGTTTTTATTGAAGATGATTTCCAGCAAGACTGGTTCAAACAATCAATCTACTGCAGGATAAACAATCCAGAATAAATTATAGCCATGTTCTCTCGACATACGATATCCATACCAGAGCTCAAGATTAACTTTAAGCTGTGTCTTATTTCCTGGTGTATTAATAACACATGAAAAGGAATCAGAATGCGGCCAACCAAGGCGTAAAATCATTCTTCCGATTTTGCGCCTTCAAGGCGAAACTTGACATTTCATTCTAATGTTTACTTATATACATGTACCTACGAAGTGTTATATTGCTAGTTTTTCTATTTAAGCTCAAATGATAGCAGGGCCCGCGGGGGAGAACATTATTAATACTGATGAAGCTACCTACCGAAGATAAATAAGGCCATATTATTATAACCATAGTTATTGTTATATTAATAGTATTACAGTGAAACCTGCATTAGCAACCACCTGTGTACAAAGACCACCTGTCTATGAAGACCACTTTTTAGTTTCCCTGAATAGACTCTGCCATTGATACATGTATTACACAAACCTGTACACAAAGACCACCTGCCAATTAAGACCACTTTTGTCGTCTCCCTTGAGCGGTCTTAGAGATGGGTTTCACTGTAAAATTATTATTATTATTTTTTTTTTTTGCCCTATTGGTATTTTTTCACATCACTGTTCATGTTGGGCACACATGTTAAAGCCATATGTCTGAATAATTGAAAAGTCAGGGAGGAGGGGAGGATACATGCAAGCATCTCTCCCAGGAAACTACGCAACATTAAGTTTCCAGTACAGCGCCTAATATACATGTATTTGTTTTTTTTCTCTTCTCATCTCTTCAGGTGAAATCAAAGCAGAGTTACAGAGTGGAAGGTGAGTCAAATAGTTTGAATTTAATACATTCAAAAGCCTGATAGACCCGAACAATACAGATAAACTATAGGCTTACTAATGTAGCAATGACAAGAATGATAAAAGTGGTCACACCTGAATGTTAAAATAAACATAACGATATATGTGCACTGTTGTGTGTAATGTAAACTATATGCATGTAAAATACGTACCGGTACTGCAAACAAAAAATTACACATCCTGTATAAATTGGTTTTGGTTACAAGTCTGTGTCATATTTGGATTTCAAACCTCAAAATTTCAAACCTTGTGTTAGTAACCTTTGGAAGTGAAGTGCTGCTGAAATACATGTACATGTAGGAATATGTTAATGTGATTACAATATTTGACAAAGAAAGAGTAAAACCTTTAATTAAATTAATGATTAAAGTAATATGTAAACAAAAATGCATTTTCTGTCATTATGAGACCTGTTTACTACATACTTTTTAAACAAAAGTTTCTCATGATGACTGGAAGAAAAAAAGCTTCCCAGAGGTTTACCTGACATACATTCTGTAACAACAGCTTATGTGGATGGATTTCAAATTGAAATCCCTCCATAGAGATGCCATTTTGCATAGCAGGTTAATCAAATAGTTGGTAATCTGGGGGTGTTTCACAAAGACTAAGATCGACTTTAAGTTGGACTTCATGTAACTATGGCAGGCCATTCATGCCACTGTTTGCTCTCACTATTATGATCTTTAGATAATATTTTTTCCTTCAATAATAAATTATCAAAAAATGTAAATTCTGTAGATTTGTGACCATGATTTGTATGTCCCTTGAGAGACCAATGCCAGTGAATGTTGAGAGCAAACAGTGGCATGAACGGCCTGCCATAGTTAAGTCCAACTTAAATTCAATCTTAGTCTTTGTGAAACACCCCCTGGTGTTCAGGAGAGAAACATGCATGAATTGAATAAATTAATCAACAGGTCTATTATGTTTAACTCTTTATGTGTTCTTTTCGCACCAGTGCACCGTCAGCCCTGCATTTCGTTCGCATCTGTGCACAAATCACACTACGTGCTATTCGTACACGCTGCAAATTAATACAACTCTCAGGGGGTTTACGGGCAAACGCACAAAAAGTTAAATAAGAACATTAAAATGAACTTGTAGGTTGGCATATATTTTATAGACTTGAACATATACATTTACTTCTAATTTCCTTCTTATTGAGAGGTAATTTGTGCTTACCGTACAAATCTATATTACATGTATTTAGATGAGTGAAAAACAAAGGGAAGGTGAAAGGGTGAGCAGTTTGGCTCTGGGAATCTTCGAGAGAGCCTGGAAAATCTCGAGTTCAGATTTTATTTTTAAATGCACATAGTGTGATGTTTAGATCATTCTAAAAGAGCTATTGAGAATAAAAGGATTTTTTAGATCGTTTTCTTTTACACAGCATTACATGTTTGCACGTAGTGATGTACCGGGTACACAGAACCACAGATTGAAATTCACACTCAAGAGTACCTGCATCTTCTCAAATCTGTCCCAGATTTCTGTTTTAAAATATCTTTCCCTATTTGCCATGTTTACAGTGTTCCTCACATTTTTCTTTCTATCTCTCTCACTCTCTCTCTCTCTCTCTCTCTTCTGTTTGTCTTTGTCTGTCTCTTTCTCTCTCTATGCCTCTTTGTTTTTGTCCCTTTCTTTGTCTCTCTCTCTCTCTCTCTCTCTCTTTCTCTCTCTTTCCATTCCATTTTTTGATTACCCATTGAAAAACTGTTAACATAAGTAATGCATAGTTCATTGATTATACATCATAGCAGGGGTACATTATAACTATTTCTGCATCTTGATAAGATATTTTTTGATGGAAAATGTATATCTTGTTCGTCCAATCACATTGTTCATTAGTCCAATTCCTGGCTATATTTATATTTACCTCCCATGCCACGGAAGGGATTAAAACATATTGTTATTTGTGTTATATTAAAGCCTGTCTGCACTAGTTTGGCCAGGAGGGATTAGACCTCCCAGCATGGGCACTGACATGTGGTTATCTCATCAACTCAGCTCTTCAATTAACATAAGAAAAAGAGGATCATGGGGGACCAACGGGCACCGCTTAGGCATTGTTTTCTATATAGAGGGAGCAAGTAGCTACAACTAGTGCAGTGGGGCTTTAATAGTATACTCTCCAGTTACTGATGAGTTTGGTTTGGTAGCACACTTTTTAGTTTGTGAATGTAAAGAGTGCTATGAAAGAAAATAAGAATCATTTTTATTAAATCTTTATATTTTTTATTTTGAAGTGCGGAATCTTCTCCGGTGAAGGCTTCCTCGTCTGCCCTCCCTCTCCCAAAGAGCAACATCAATTCCATCGCAGCGGACAGACACTTCTTACCGTTCGAGCTGGCCTGTCAATCAAAGTCGGCTCGCATTGTGAACACTGCCCTCGATTGTCTGCAGGTGAGTTCCAGCTCGTTATGATCGCACTCCCGTCACACTACAGTGGGAGTGGATGTATTCTTAATTCAGGGGGGGGGGAAGGGGGGCTCGGGTCGAATTAGCCCCCGAAATGCCAAAAAGAGCCCCCCAAAAAAAATTTGCATAGAGTTCAATGCAAAACAAATTAAAGAGTGTTATTTTCATGCAAGCAAGGTTGAAAAGTAGCCCCCGAAATTGTTTAAATATTTTTTTCCCTGTCTTAATGAAGCATGTATGAGGAGCAGGGAGCCAAGAGCTGAGAGTAGGACTAGGAATAGATGGTATACAGATACAGTGAAGCCTGTGTATGAAGACCGTCAAAAAGGAGACAAGAAATATGGTCTTCATAAGCAGGTGCTCTTTATGTTACAGATTACTTCAGTACAGGTTTCTATTAGAAGAAAAGAAAACAGTTGCTATGGAAACCTGACACCTCAAATGAACTATACTTCATGTCCCTTAGATTCTAAAGTCAAGGTCTCTGCTCAGATTAGCCCTTTCTCAACGTTCTGCTGCATACACGTTGACAGAAGCAATAGAGACATATTATTTATATGGGTCAGTCCATCGGGTTGGGTCAAAACCATATTTTCACGTGTTTGAATGTTTAGAAGCCATCTACTCAAATTTGAATGTATTTTTAGAAAATGAAAAGTATGTTGTATTTAAGAGTAATGTATGACAGAATAAATAAACATTAAAACAGAAACTGGTTCGTCATATTTTTTTTTTGGTGAGAGTTTTACTACTGATGTCTCAGCGATTTTGAGGGTGAAAGTTGTGACATGAAAACATGTCATTTTCATGAACTTATTTCTGGAAAAAAATACATCATTCTGCAAAGTTTCCTATTTAAAACATGAAACATTTAATACCTCTACCATGTCTAAGAAGCTCAAATGAAAAAAAAAAAAAAATCGGCAAGTTAGCCCATATTTAAAAAACACAATACCGACGTTACAACAATGTCCACGGCACTTTTTTGGTAACGTCGGTAATTCTACATTTTACACATATTTAGCAGCATATTTTCTCAGAAAGTTTCATGATATTAGAAAGATTAACCCCTCTTAAACATATGTAGAAAGAATGAAGATTAAGTCGGTCTTTAAATGCAAGAAAATACTTAAATTACCACGAGAATCGGGTGCGATGTCCTTCGTAATTTAGTAACGTCGGTGTGAAATTACGGTGTTTGAGAACCTAACCAGCCCCCTAGCTTCAGTTTTTAGTGCTAAAATTATCGGCTAGTTATTCACGAACGCGGACATGTTTTTAGCCGGAGTGCGACGACCTACCCCTAAACTGCAACCACAAACGTGACAATGTCCCTGTAACGTCGAACAGCCATTTTTGGCCGTCAGCGCCAAAATTGGTACGTAATATGTTTATATAGTCTTCTTACTGTCCTGAATATTTATCATGGACAATGCAATCCCATTTTAAAAATGTAATTCCGTTTAAAATTGTGTCAATTATAACTTAAAACGATTAAATGGGAGTGAATATTTTACTGTTGTCCCACATACTGATATATTTGTTATAACGAAACATGCAAAATCAATGCCGGACTTTTTCCCTTAAAAAGCTAGTTTCTTAGACAGAAATTGATTTTTGTTATTAAAAAACCGTAAATAAGGATATTAATGATGTTCCTATACCTCAGAATTTTTCTTACAACTGTTAAATTAAATGATATTAATTATATGATGCCATTAATTGTCATTGATGGCTAAGGAAAAACACACGTTTTTTTAAATATTGTTTCCTTCAAGTTAGGAAGTTCGATCTTATAGGCCCGACATATATAACTTTTAGGCTAAAAAAAAAGGGGGGTCGGGGTTAAGATAGAGAAGAAATTTAAAGTGGAGAGGGCATGCGGCCCCCTCCCCCTATTTAATTAGATTTGGATACATAAGGTAATGAGCCCTTTTTTTTAATTATTTTTTTTATTAATTTTTTTTTTAATTTTTTTTTTTTAAATAAAATAATTCGTAATGGCCCACTATCCCCTTCTCCAAGGGAGAAAGGGAGGGGTAACCCTCCCCTCCCCCTCCAAAAAAAAAAAATAATAATAATCATAAATAACAAAAATCATTTTTAAAAAGGAGTTATAATAATTTAACACAAATATTTAACTTTAACAAAAAAGAAATCCCAATAATTTGCTCCAAAATTCTACTTCTATTTGGGCATGCAACAAACCAAAAGTGAGGATGATGCCCCCTATCCATCTTGCAATCCTCTGTGTAGTTTGGTCCATCCTTATTACGATGTGATTTTACAACAGATCTAGATAGAAGTACTTATAATTATCAAACAGAACACACATTTTGAAATGAAAAGGCACAGAAGCAATTTACAGTTTTGTTTTATTTTCATCTCATTTATTATTCATTTCCCATTTGTTTTTATTTATTTATTTTCATGCACATTAATTTTTATTTGATTGCTGCATCCATTTCATTCATGGCCCTCTACCTTTCCTGAGGATTCAGCTCTGGCAGAGAGAGAGAGAGCAGGCAAAATGACAAGTCATTGAAACCTTCCTGAAGAACAAAGATCTTTCCAATCTAATCACTACTTTGAAGGATTAAGATATAAAGTTAATCATTTAATATCTATCATTATACCTCTTGTATGACTATTTTTGTGTCTACTGATGAATAGTAAATCTATTTCAGATAATATTTGGTGTAGTCTGTCATGTTTCTATGAGTAAGATGATAGTTACTCTTAATATCATACTGATGTTACTCGGACATGATGTCCATGTAACATTGGTAACTTGTGGTGTTGAGGTGAATATAGACCATAAATCTTGCAGGTTTCCTTTCATTTGTGTCATCATCTCTTTAAACATGTTTCATGCATCAATTAATTGGCACAATTCTTAGAATGCAGCCAAGTTATTCTATGCAAGAGAAAAGATTACCCTTTAGAAAAAAAACACGATCTGAAAATTGCTAGTTCCTTATTTGTTTCATGTTTATAAATTGATATAATGTTACTGAGTTCAAGTTTTAAGTATTCTGAACTATTGCTCCCATCATCTTAATGTTTTCCACACACAAAACAAGTGGATTACAGACTGTGACAAAGTTTCAGATCAGAAAATAAATGAGCAAGTAAAAAAAGATGTCCATGTAACGTTGGTATTTTGATGTGTCTGTTTTCTCATTTTAAATGAAAGTGTGCAAAGGAAAACACACAATTGCAATGAAATCTATTGTAGGATTGGTGTTAGAAACAGGAATAAACAATAACAGAATTATTTACCAACTCTGAATTTTGCACCTTCATGTCACAATTTTTGACCCAACCCGATGGACTTACCCATATGACAAAGCTACGTGTACATTGCCTGCTGCAACATGTAGATGCGACTGTGGAAATTATTATTTTTCCCCCTAAAATTAAACACTCCCCCTTTGAAGACAATAGCTCACATTTTTGTGGTTTGGCTAAAATTACTTCTGAGTCCAGAAAAATATATAAGATGAATGAGTAGAAAGAATTCCTGCACACTCTTTCCATTTATGTTGTATGACTATATTGAGTTTGATGCCAGTGTAGCTCTAATCTGACATATAATATCAGAGACATGACATTCTATAACAATGTAGCACTAAAAGAAAAAGAAAAGTGTTGCCAATTTGAAGAACAAAGTATATCAAATAACCTCTTAAATAAATTCCTGTCTGGAACAGGTTTTTTTTGTAGAAAAACACATTATTTGGCACATAATATTGAGAACCATTATAAAGGTTTAAAGTTCAAAAGGCCATGTCTTCCTTTGGCACATTTCTCCAAAATCAAGTTAGGTTGCCCTCGTAATAAATGCACAACAGGAAATGGGGTAATTTTTACTTATACAAATTAGCAATGTTCCTTATGATTATGAAATGCGTGTGAGCAGCAGATAAAGCCCATGTTTGGTTCTGCTTGAACTCTTGTAAAGTGAGAAGTTCAGTGAAAGTACATTGTCTGTTAGCAGCCAGAAGGGAGTTAACTCTGTGTTACAAAATGTACATAATCGACTTAATTGGATCGTGTGCAACGGCTACAAAATTGGGCAGCCCGATCGATTGATATTTCAGGTTTCTAGGGACCATCCATCTCAGCCACTCTTGAGATCATTACACTGGTTTCCTTTGAAACAAAGGATAATTTTTAAATTACTCTTGTTTGTCTACAAAATACTCAATAATCAAGCTCCACAATATTTAGATACATGTTTGAATTCATGTACACCTACCAGGGCATTGAGGTCAGTCAGTGATCCTCTCTGTCTCACATATTCAGTTACTCGCACATTAGCTGGTGATAGGACATTTACTGTATCTGCTTCAAAATACTGGAATGATCTACCACTTAGAATTAGACAGTCTTCATCAGTTATTACCTTCAGAAAGGCTTTGAAAACACCTTTTTTTTTGCAGTTTGTAGTAGTAAGATTTTTTTAAAGTTTTTTTTATTACATGTATTTATGTAATTGTCATTTACTGTACAAGCGCTTTGGGCCTTATGGGAAAAGCGTGGTATGAGTAATAATGATATGACTTAATGCCATTCTGGCTCTAAACAGATTACATGTGTTGTTGATATCAAAATGCTATGCAGGAGTAGCTGATGGCAATATAGCCATGGAAAGCTGTTTGGGAGCTCTGGAAAAACCAATGTGTGCTCTTGTAAACAAAACAAGACAAAATTTGTCAAGTGATGAAGTACACAATGTACTAATGGGAATATAAATGTGATTGTTTCATTAGTGACATTATAATTATTTTAAAAAATCATCTTTGCCACTTTAATGCTTCTGAGCATTTGTACTTACATGTATCTCATTGCCAAAATGTACTGATAGATCATGGGAGGAGAGACAGCACTTCTTTTACGGAGACTGTTATTAACAAGATAGAATCTCGTTAATAACAAAACAATATCTTGCAATATTACCAAATGAACCCTTATGAAACAGTCTCATTTGTCTCTCAATGTTTGAAATTCTTCAAATCTTGTAAACAGTAGAAACTGTTAGCATATAGTAACGTGACTGGAGAGTAGCCTGACAGCATCATTCTGGGGAAGTAGCCGATCAATACTGGATAGATGAAACTATTTATGGATACTGATGCTTCGTAAACATATTTCAATGCAAGAATTTTTTTCAAATTCTCAATCATATCTGAGCACTTCTTTTCATCTCGTTACCATAGAAACTGATAACATATGGTCTCTTGATGTTACTATGGGGAAGAAATTGATTGATTAGACAGAGACTGTCTTTCAATATCATAGTGATATTTTGTTAAAATGATCTTGTTTTATCTCTCAATCTCAATGTTTAACTTTCCTCTCATCTTGTTGCCATAGAAACTGATAGCGTACGGACACCTGACAGGGGAGGGGCCTGACAGCACTGCTCCGGGCAAAAAGCTGATCGATAGGATAGTAGAAACTATATGTGGGTGCTTCATAGGGACTCAGACAGATGAAGGCGTCCAGCTTCAAATCATCAAGGTAAGTGAAATAATTAACAAATGTTTGCTATAGTAGTGGTGGTTATTTTACCTGACTGCTAAGAGAGCATAAATGCTTGTTAGTAAGCAACCAGAGGACTGACGGCTTTAGGTCCTCTCCGAGAGACCTGGTAATGAGGATTAATGCCTTACCAAAGGGCACTAGCGCATCGACATGGTTTCGAACCCGGGTCACCGTATTACGAGACCACTGCTCTACCAACTGAGCTATCGCTGAGTGAGATAGTAAGACTGTTCCTGAGGTGAATGATGCAGCCATTCTATTCAATGAGGCAGTAGCTTAATTTTCCATTTCACACTCGTCAAAACAAACTTACTCCGCGCTTTGTTGATAGGTATGCGTTTGGTCCTCTATGAAAGCCAATTTGGACCCCATGGCCGCACATTCCAAACTGACCTCCATTGTTGTATACTCGTCCATCGAAAATCATTAGCACTCGGTGTACAGAGGGCAAATCTAACCTTTGTAATGAGTTCATCTGTATGAAAGCAGAAAATAAGAGACACAGAATGATATGAGTTTGAAATGACATGAGTTTAAAAAGAATTGGACAAATGATAAGAAAGTTATGCATGTTTGAAATATGCTATCACTAATTCTATGCAAATCTCAAATAGGCAATTTGGTTGGAGGATTGTAACGTATTCACAAACAACTCCCCTGTCTTTCGTTAGTCACATGAGGGCACTCTCATACTTGTCTGCACCTGTAGTAATTAATATCCACCTTGCCAGTAAGAGCCTCGTCCACCAGACCTTTCAAACATTAAACTTGTATAATTTCTTAATCTCTCTCTTTCCAGGCCCTACTCACAGCCGTCACATCACCGACATGTGAGGTGCACGAGGGCACTCTTCTCCAGGTCGTACGCACCTGCTATAATATCTACCTTGCTAGTAAGAACTTGATCAATCAGACCACTGCCAAGGCAACCCTCACTCAGATGCTCAACGTTATCTTCTCTCGTATGGAGCAACAAGCTGTGAGTGTACCTCAGGATTTCTTTTCTTTTTCATTATTATTATTATTATTACTCTTTTTTTTAGTCTTTAGTACTGTAAACGCGGAAATATTCGCGGTACATTAATTTTCACGGATTTCGCGCTAAGATCGGCAAGCGCGAATTTTAGAACTCGCGAAAATATGGCATGCCTTCTTATGCGTGTTTTGAACGGGCTGAATTGCGTGCAACGCGAATTCAAGAACCTGCGAATATGTTTTGGGCTCGCTCAGCGCGAAAAAATAATCACGCGAAAATAAAAGCGTTTACAGTAATTTAGTAATTTAGTTTCTTCATGCTTGATGACTATGAACAGCAAAACGGTAAAACAAAAAAATATATACAGTTAAAACTGTCCATACCCCTTGTAAATTTGATGTTTTTTGTGTTTTTTGTAACTCAAGAATGAAAGGTGGACTAGTTGAATTAGGTCTTTTGTTGAATACTTTTAGATGTAAGCTTTAAAGGTACTATGTCCCATTTGCAGGCCAAATAAATGAAAAGGTTAAATTCCAACGGCATTTGAAAGACAATACTAATTTAGAACTTCCCTAAAAAAAGGGGGGCTTGAAAATGTCTTGAAGTGGAAAAATAACGACTATCAGTTGTCGAATCGACTTGGGAGCTATAAAGCCAGTAAATAATAGTCTGATTTTGCAGACCATTGTACCGTATGGTCGTACGTTTTATACTGCGCAAAGATTCAATCAGTTTAAATTTGGCCATTACAAGAAGTGGGTTATTGATGTAGACAAATGCTCATGTACCCTTTACAGCTCATTTTTGTATGTTATTACCAAAGATGAAAAAAGCCAGTCAGTCACTCAATAGTGTCTGACAGTGAAGTCTAGCAAGTAAACGGGTTTCCTTGCATAATTTGAATATTAGGACACTGCTAACGTTTAAATTTCACAGATAGGACATTCATGACATATTCGTAATTCCTGCAAAGTTCTACAGAATTTGATGTTGGCTGCAAAAGGGACATCTTCTTTAATGTCACATTCTCAAGGAACATAAATTGGGACAAATCAATTTTCACATGCATAAAAAATTACAAAACTTGGTAAGGGTATGACTAATATAGTTGTTAACTGTATATAGCGGTACAAGATAATTTTATGAAAATCAAACAGTAATGGTGATAAAGGCTTTCATTTGACTATGATGCAGGTAAAATTTGAGCTTGAAAAGCCATTTGTTGAAGAAGGCTTCTCAAATCCCACTGTCAGAAGACTTGAATTCAGAAAACAGATTTATGCTTTTGTTGATATATAACAAATATTTACTGAGTTGATTCCAATATTCCAACAGAGTAGATACAGAGCTAAGCGTGAAAGTAATGATATAAAGCAAATGGGGAGCGAGTTGCCGAGAGCAAGTATCTGTGGTTTTGAATTAAGAAAAACATTGTAATAGATTTTAGAGAAGCTGTTTTCTTCATCCAGAACATCAAACCACAATATATGAGGTACTGACATGATGTTAAACATCCTACTTTTAATGCTTTTCATTTAATTAATTCTACTCAAACACTCACTGAATTACTTTCTCTTCTTCTGCTTCTTCATCTTCTTCTTTTTTTTTCTATAGATATATGAGGCAAAACTGAAAGCTGATGAAGCATTGAAAGAAGGTTTGTATGCAAGCTCAGAAAATTTGAGATGAAAGTATTAAATTGATGAAATATACACATGATATTGGGTTAGTTTTGCTCTTTGTTTTCATCAATAGAATAATGATGAGAAATCCCAGGGGTGCATGAAAGGTATTGATACTTTAATCCGTAAAGAGCCCCTAAATTTACAAAGAGGTATTATTAACAAAATAAAATTCTTTTCATTAAAGCACCATCATTTCTTGTTCTAATGCAGACATGATTCCATTAATGTGACATTTTTTTAACAATCCACCTAAAATCCAATTATTGTGTAACCAGAAGCTCTTGCTTCATAAAACTTTCACAGATTTTTCAGAGGTGTCGTAGTCGAGTGGTTTAAGCACTTGACTCAAATGCAAAGGTCATGGGTTCGATCCCCGACACGGCACTAATGTCCTTTTGCAAGGCAATAATCTACATTTGCCACTCCATAACCAAGAGAGAAATGGGGACCTGGTAGGATGACAAAAGCCTTAAGTTTGTGTTAGTAATAGCCATATGCCCTTACGGTGACCATATGGTAGGAATAATCCCCAGGGAGTGGAGATGGTGCAAATTGTGCGTGAATGAATCCGATGACCAGGGTAATAATATCTGTGCTTAAGTGCTTAAAGACGGTATCACGTATTAAGCGCTATATAAATCCAGATTATTACTATTCGTGTGATTTTCATAACTTCCCAGAAGAAGAGAAAGGTGGGTCAGGTGATGGTGCAAAGGAGACAGAGACAGAGAAACTGACCAATGGGACTCCAGAGGGACTCGACCTGGAAGTAGATGCAGAGGACACCACAGGTGAACTTTAGATTTCTTTTTATAGTGAATGATAACTTGCACTTTATTTTATGAAGCATGGCTGGAATGCTCCCCAGGGAGTGGAGAATGTGCATACATTGTGTGGGGGCAAGCCTGAATCTGATGACCAGGTTAATAATATATCTGTAAAGCGCTTAGTGACATCGTCGATATATTAAGCGGGATATTATTACTATTAACAATTATGATTCTTCCTTCCTCAGATGGACCCAGCAGTTCAAAGAAGACAGAAGAAAGTACAACCACCACAGAAAATGGAGAAGATGTTGAAAGCATTGTTAAGGAGATCATGGATGACCTTTTAAAATCGGTCGATCTTGAGAGTAAGTTTGTATATTTGATGTTAGGGACTTAACCATGAGATATTGAAATGAGGCTCTATTGTTTACATGACTGTCAAATATGTAAGGCAATATATTGTCAAATAATTTGAAACTATTATATAGTAATTAAATATTATTATTGATAGTCAACAATGTGTATCACTCAATCATGTTTAGTTATGTCCTTTCCATCTGGGGTTTACACACACTTTTTAAACAAACAATCATCCATGCCCATATAACCCTGCAGAAGACTTAAATAGGTGCTTGATTATTTGGCATATGCATTGTTCAAAGCCTTTTAATTTCATTAGGCTTGACTTGCACAGACATAATATTTTCTAGCATCTTCACATGTTCATGTAGAGGCCACATACTTGTAGCTTTAAACCCAAGCTCTTTCTACATGTATCTCTACAGAAACTCCAGAGGGATGTTTCATAAAATAACAATAACAATTCTAAAATTCTATGACAAATTTGCTCCAATCAAATGCCACAATTTCAGTAGCTTATAATAGTTGTAACTGTTTAATGATGACAAGTTTTTATGAATTAGGGCCCTGATTTTTTTACCTTGCATGATAATTTCTTGTGACATTTTGCTACAACTCCCTTTCACCAACATTGGCTGCATCCAACAAAAAGAAGGAAAATTTAATTTCACTTATCCTTATGTAGGTGCAGGAGATGCAGTCAAGACACCGGACTCCATCACAAACACCAGCCTGTCTCCGGCGCCCTCTGTAGGCTCGCTGAAGACGCCCAGCACCGCCTCCACACCCACTATCCCTCCCATCGGTGATGACGATCTCGACAACGAGCCGTTCTCTCACATCCTCCAGAAGGATGCTTTCTTGGTCTTCAGGTCGTTATGCAAGCTCTCCATGAAGCCCCTACCAGACGGGCATCCTGACCCTAAGTAAGTTGCTGGGTTAATAATAATAACATAATGTAATATGTGACCTTATACATTGAATCCATGCTACATACTATACACACACACGCACACGCACACACACACAGATAATGTACACTGTGGTGTGGGCTTTTTGTTTTACGCAATCTAACCAGGCTGGCTGGATTGAAACCTAACTCTGATCAGTCTCTATGTGTCATCATTTCATTGTATAAGGTCACATATTACAGTTGCTTCTTATATAATGCACATGGCTGTCACATCCTGACATTCATGGCTCTCCAACATTATTGCTCCGGTCATATCTGGTGGTTAAATGTGTAGCGCTCTGGCATATCCGATACCTGTTTACATCTGGATGGAGATTGGTAAAGGTGGATTGATGTCTTGCCAAAGGACGTTAAAGGGATTGGTTATCTTTAGATTTTAAACAAAATCCTGGATTTAGCTCATGCTGCAATCATAATTATAAACCTTTAGGTCAGTCAGGAAACCCATGACGTTTACAAGTCGATCGCCTGTCTGATTATCAAGTTATTTATGACTGCAGTTCAAAATTTCAAAAACTGTTTTCTCAACGGTTTTTATAACACTACAGTCTATTGGGGAAAATGAGTATGGTGAAACCGGTCACTCAAAGATTTTTAATTTTTTGAGGCACTTCATGATCATTTTGAAGCGCAATTTTTTTAGGGCTTCAATATTATACCATATCACAGACGCTGATAACACGTAGGGCCATGCATCTCAGATTTGGCATTTTAATGCTGCCTTTAATGCTGGCCTGTGATTCTAACCCTCAACTCTTGGATTGAGAGGCAAGTGAATGAACCACTGTACCACGACACCTGCTCGAGTCCAGCAGTCCATTGATTCTAGGGAAAGTCCAGGATGTTTTGTCATTTGTTGTCCAGGAATAAGAAAAATTAAACGAAGATTGATATTGCAGATGTCATTTAACTTGTATTGTCTCAGACCCATAGTGTAATATGCAGTACCTGCACTGTAGATCCCACTCCATTATTAAAAACTTATTCCTCCTAGGTCCCATGAGCTTCGGTCCAAGATCCTGTCCCTACAGCTGCTCCTTTCCGTCCTGCAGAATGCCGGAACTGTCTTCAGGACCAATGAGATGTTCATCACAGCCATCAAGCAATACCTGTGTGTTGCCCTATCTAAGAACGGAGTATCCTCAGTACCAGAGGTCTTTGAGTGCTCCCTGGCCATCTTCTTGACCCTGCTTAGCCTCTTCAAGACACATCTAAAGATGCAGATTGAGGTATGATTTCTATTTTTATTCAAACCTGTCCTGATGGCACCCTTCTATGAAGGCCAACTCTCTATAATAGTGAATATATTGTCTCCTTCAGAGAAGAAGTATGTGTTGTAAAATCTGTCTAGAAATGACATATTTACAGTGGCTTCTTTTCTGTTTCTCTTCAATGATCTTTATATTGAATATGGTCCTACAGCACTTTATCTGTTTTACATATACAAGAACTCTTTGATAATGTTCTACTCTTTGGTGTTGATCAGGTATTTTTCAAGGAAATCTTCCTGAATATTCTGGAGACTCCAACCAGCAGCTTTGAGCAGAAGTGGATGGTGGTTCAAGCACTTACAAGGATATGTGCAGGTTAGTTGCCTTATTAGTTATGATATTGATCTGTTCAGATACAGTGCTTTCAAAGTTAAGAAAAGTTTAACTCTTCAAAGCACCTGACACTTTTATTATATGGAGGTCATTGGATTCAGTTTTGATCCTGCACTTTGCAATACACACTTAAACCCCCACTGGGGAGAATTCCTGCCAGTTGCTATTTCACAGGCATGCACATGTCAATCCACCCACAGTGATGTTTCCATTCTATGGGGTACCCATTTAACACCGGGTGTAGAGAAGCAATGTATAATAGATGCCTTGCTGAGGACATAAGTGCCGTACCAGGGCTCAATTCCCAGTGAAAGGCAATGGCCCTACTTTCTTAGCCTTTCAGTTATCAAACCTATTCTGAAAATCAAAATTAGTCTGATAATCATGAATACATGCTAGTTTGAAGCATATTGGTGTTGCACCCTTCAAAATCAATCGCCATATCTGTAACATTCCTTCCCTCGTCAGATGCCCAGTGCGTTGTCGACATATACCTCAACTACGACTGCGACCTGTCTAGCGCCAACATCTTTGAGCGGCTGGTCAACGACCTGTCCAAGATCGCTCAGGGTCGTCACGCCATTGAGCTTGGTGCCACGCCCCAGCAGGAGAAGAGGATGAGAGTGAAGGGATTAGATTGTCTTGTATCCATCCTAAAGTGTATGGTGGAGTGGAGCAAAGACCTCTATGTTAATCCTAATCTACAAGCGAATCTAGGTGAGCAAAGTCTGCTACTTAACTAATCCTTATCCCTGAACAGAGCTCTCTACAACACTAATCTGAATCTCCAAGCTGACCTAGGTAGACCAAAGACCTCCACATTAATCTTATGTCAATCCTAATCTCAAAGCTGATCTAGGTGCACCAAAGAACTCCACATCAATCCTAATTAATCCTAATCTTGAAGCTAATTTAAATGAGCAAAGATCTCTAATTAATCCTAGGGCCAGTGAGCAATGAACATCATTCTTTACATGTAGGTTAATTCAAATCCTCAAGCTGATCTGGGTAACAAAAACATTCATGTTCATGTAAATCCAGAAACTCCCAGATCCGTCAGGTTTCATGCCATGAAGTAACCAAATGACTTTTTTGCAACAATTTTTGTTTTTGTTTTACAGTTCACCTCTTTTCCTATTCAGAAGATTGATTTTATATATCTTGCATTATTTTAATCATCAAAATATTTATATATTGACTCAGCCTTGAATACCTGGGCTGGCAGAAATGTGAACATGGGACTACATATAAACGTGACATGAAAATTTGGTCCAAAGTTCTAAGTTATTCCTATTCATATTTTGAAATATGAGGGCATTTGAAGAGCACTCTTTTACTGTCATGTGACAGTTCTACTATGATTTCTATTTTCACAAAGAAATAAAAAGAATGACTAAGCTCATAAATTATTTTCCACCTGTCCTGCATTTCAACTGTCTCTTCACCGGCCTTCTGGCTCTTAACACACTATATTCCTGCTCTGTACTTGCAGGTCAGGAGAAAGCTGTTGGAATGGACCAGACCGATGCTGACAGTGGCAAGGGTACTATGACCAGCTCCGGTAGCCAGAACTCTCTCACCTCCACCCCGTCTGGCTCGCTAGGTGCCGTCAACCTCAATTCAAGCCAGACCCTACCCTCGGATAGTCCTGAGCAGTTTGAGACAATCAAGCAACAGAAGGAAATCATGGAACAGGGAATTGAAATGTAAGTTGGTAAAGTTGCTACAGTCAAACCTGCTTTAGTGACTACCTGTCTAAAAAGACCACATTTTTTGTTTCCCTTGAAACTGGTTTCTCATTGAAACATGTACTAAAGGAACCTGTCTACAAAGACCACTTTTTGTGTTTCCCTTGGGAGGTCGCTATAGACAGGTTTGACTGTACTTAGTTTCTCAGAAAATTATAATATGAAGCACTTGTTTGGTGCTGTCTACCTAGAACTTTTATTCTGAGGCACACGGTAAAAAAAAAGAGGTGAAACAAGAGTCCAATAGAGTCCTCATGCCAAGCTTTGCTAAAATACATGTAAGAGAAGTTTTCATCTTGGATTTGAAACTTTCTAAGAATGTTGTAGTGCTCATGTCCAATGGTACATGAAATTTGTTCCAGAGAAAAGACCTTTCTTATCTTATCTTCCTCCAATCAATCGCAAAATTGCAGTCTCCTATCTCTTATGTTCATTGATATCAATTGCAAATAGGTTGCGATTGATATCAACTCTTTATAAGATGGGGCCCTGATGTAGCCATTAGTCTCCTTAGCATTTTGAGAAACTCATGCAACAGGAGGAAATCACAGAACATGGCATTGAAACTTAAGATTGGGAAAGGCATGAAATAACCATTGCTACACGTAGATCCCTTGGATAAGCCATAGGACTACTGTTGATTGTGCATTGGCATAAAGTTCTGCAGATGTTTTATAATGATAATGATAATAACTGAGTTTATATAGCGCCTTTTACAGAAGATACAAGGTGCTGTCCCTTTAATAGCCTAAGGACAAATTAAGAATTTTAGATGTATGTTTCAGATGTTTTTTTTGAAGAAGTCAAATGAAGTACTATTTCTCAGAAATGTAAGGAGTTTGTTCCGTACGCGTGGGACACCAGATTGGATTGAAAGGATTGGTTTTATAAATTGAGAATTCTTAGTCCATTTAGATCTTCAATATACAGTCAAACCTGCTTTAGTGACCACCTGTCTATAAAGACCACTTTTTGTGTTTCCCTTGGGCGTTCGCTATAGACAGGTTTGACTGTACATGTATTTATTCAGTCTGTCTCTTCCTTTGGACTTACAATCTGACTGCTTTTCTACAAGCCTATTCTTGTGTCTCGAGCATGTTAGGTTCAATTATTATTATTATTATTATTATTTGGCATCACCTGTGCTTGGGAGGCGAAAAGCGAACTTAATCACTGTAACCCTCGGGTCTCTCCTCCTGGTATAACTGATTGGGGTTGTGCAGGTGGACCACTACACAACACGGGTTTTCCCCTACTCTTATATGAATAGTGCAGTGGGATCTTACCCTGCAAAGGTGGTGACTCTCCTCTACACGGGGCCTCCATTTAACGTTCGATTCGAAGGGCGGAGTGTTTTCCACTTAACATAGCCTGCGTCTATGAAACGGGAGGGGCACATCAACTAACGACGCAGGCTTTCGTCATCCGTCTGGGTTGCATTTGAACCCACGATCTTTAGTTCGACAGGCAGACGCTGAGGCGACTCGCCTCCTCAATCAATGAGTCACTCTTCATCTGCTCCACACCTTGCAGTGCTGCTAAGTTCCACTTTGCAGATTCTAAAGAAGCAATGCAACAAGAAATTAAGGAAAAGATTCAATTATTGTTTGCTTAATTTCATTTTATTATTTTATTTTTTCTTTTCTTTTCTTTACTTCCAGCTTCAACAAGAGGAAACCCGGCAAAGGCATCCATTATCTACAGGAGCACGGTTTACTGGGAAAAAGGCCTGAAGATATTGCAAGGTTCTTCCACAAAGATGAGAGATTAGAAAAGGTTAGAAAGAAAATTTATGTTCAGTAATTTTCTGAAAGGAATAGGAGCAATGGGAATTATTGCATGCTTGGAAGTTTGGTCTGAAATTTGTTAAAAAATGCTTTGAATCTCTTGGTAAGAATGAGTCAAGTTTACATCAGTGGAATCAAAATATAGCTGGAAAAGACATACCCTCTTCCACTACCGGGGTACTTCTCTGAATGTTTCTTAGGCACTATTCCTATAGATTAACACAGTATATCCTCGAAATGACGCACAATTTGTTGTGATATACAGTGTACGTTATGTTGTATGCATGCAATTGTTTTACTTATTCAGGTAGAATTTTAATGTTTCTGTTAAATTATCCCCATTGCAGTTAACTAGGGTAATAGCTTGTATTTTCCTAAGAATACACATACCTAATGTTTTGTTGTCTTACAAGTACATGTATATGTATTATGTACCTATCATTTTTCTATTTTCTTATACAGACGATGATTGGAGAGTTCATGGGCGAGAGAGATTTGTAAGTATACAAAAAAATACAAAAATACCCGTTCATGCTTATATATTTGCGGATTTTAATATTCGTGGACACCAACTTTAGCGCGAAATCCACGAATATTACCACGTTTACAGTATCTTGATAATCAGACAGGCGATCGGCTTGTAAAAGTCATGGGATTCCTGACTGACCTAAAGGTTTATAATTATGATTGCAGCATGAGCTAAATCCAGGATTTTGTTTAGAATCTGAGACAAAGATACACAATCCCTTTAAAGTTTTGGTATATTTTAACATGCACTAATATGCCTTCTCATTGTCAATAGTACTTGTATATAAAAAATTCCACTATCATGTATGTTTGTTTTATACTCTTATAAATTGTTTTATCTCGTCCAGGTTCAACAAAGAATGCATGTACGCATATGTGGACGAATTCGACTTCACCGGGTTGATTTCGTGGGGGCGCTACGCATGTTTCTAGCAGGTTTCCGTCTGCCTGGGGAGGCACAGAAGATCGATCGTATGATGGAGAAGTTTGCTTCACGGTACTTTGAATACAACCCCACGCAGAGGGTCTTTGCCAGTGCCGACGCTGCCTACGTACTGGCCTATTCTATCATTCTCCTCACCACAGATCTTCACAGTGCACAAGTAAGAGAGATGTCCCTTTTTCGCAATTGACATATTGAGGTTTGACTCAATAACCATTTATTAAATAATATACAAGGGCATTATTTCACTAAATCGTTATAAGTACAAATTCGTCGTCATTCCACTGAAACGCATGTATTACAACTAACTAGCGATTCAATGAGACTTGGGCAAACTCTTACTTCTGACAGTTTTATAAAACAGATACATAACTTTCTCACAGTGTGGGATAAACGGCCATTAAACAGTAATGTTGATGAATAATTACTTTTAATCTTAGTTTCTATGCTAATGATAAACAGATGAAGAAGATGTCTATAATAGGAGTACATCAGAACGAATCGTGGTATTAACGACAGTAAAGATCTACCAACAGAGTTCCCCTCAAATATCTATGATGAGATCACTGTATGGATTACTTTTACTAGAGCTGTTATCTCAGTGCTGTTGTTTATGTCTTGCTAATATCCAGGTGAAAAAGAAGATGTCTAAAGAGGAATACATCAGAATGAACCGTGGTATAAACGACAGTAAGGACCTACCGACGGATTACCTGTCGGATATCTATGATGAGATTGCTGGTAACGAGATCAAGATGAAACAGACTCCAAGCAACAAGCCAAACCCAAAGAATGCAGGTGAGTCGGCCAGTTAGATGGTGATAATCATAACTATAACTAGCTCTCCTAAAGTTTATATGGAAACAGTCACTGTAAGCGTGACGGACAAAGAAAGAGGACAAAATATACGGTTCCTCATTCTACCCTCAACAATTGCTGTGGTAGACAAAGGAACATCCCTTCATTGCTATTATGTAAAATAGGTAGAACAGGTGAATATGCATGTGACACCTGTTCTACACATTTTTACATAATAGCAGTTTGGAATATCAGTTTTTCATGTTCCATGTCACCGATTTATGCTGATAAGCTCCTTAGATATGACATCAGCTTGTGGCAGCAGGTCAGTACAGTAGGCCCTATTGTTCTGCATGCTATGTAGGCAGAACTCATTGTAACATCATTGGCAGAATCTACTGATTTTATTCATTTGGAATCAGTGATGTCCCCCCAGTATTGTCATTAGTATTGCTGCCTATTTTAGAGTTGAAATTCTGGTTATCAGTGATATGGGATGGCCTTTGAAATTAGAAAATTAAAAAACATGTGGTGCAGATATACACAATTTCCAAGTTAATGACATCTGTAAAATGGGACATTTTTGCAAACTTTCAACAACGGCCATATTTAGAGAAATTGTATTTGCAGAAAGCAACCTTTCAAAGAATTCATTAAAATGCTGTTAAACGCATACATGCACATTTGTATGATATAAATGCTTTCTTATGTTTTTATCCGATTGTAGCTGTGACAAGCGAGAAACAGAGGAAAATGTTTTACAACATTGAGATGGATGCAATCTCCTCCACAGCAAAGAGTCTAATGGAAAGTGTGAGCCATGTGCCGTCGAGTTTCACTTGTGCTACACATTTAGAGCATGTCAGGCCAATGTTTAAGGTAAGATATTATAGATGTATGGATGATGGATAGAAAGATGGATGGATGGATGGATGGATGAATGGATGGATGGGTAGATGAATTGATCGATGAATGAATTTGGATGGATAGGTGGATGCAATCTCCTCCACAGAGAAGAGTTTAATGGAGAGTGTTAGCCATGTGCCATCGAGTTTCACTTGTGCTACTCATTTAATAGCATGTCAGACCAATGTTCAAGGTAAGATATGATGGATGTATGGATGATGGATAGAAAGATGAATGAATGGATGGATAGATGGATGGATGGATGGATGGGTAGATGAATTAATCGATGAATGAAGTTGGATGGATAGATGGATGAAGTTAGCCCATATTCATAGAGAAGAGTTGAATGGAGAGTGTGAGCTATATGCTACTCATTTAATATCATGTCAGACCAATGTTCAAGGTAAGAACGATGGATGTACGGATGATTTGATGGACAGATGCAATCTCATTTTGTGTTTCCTTAAAGCAATTTCTTTTTGAAAGGACATTAACTGTGTGACTGAACATCTGTCAAGAGCGAAATCACAAATAGTTTGCCAAGAAAAAGAGGTAGTCAATATTCATTTATATCTTTGGTCATGAATGAACATACTGTAAACGTAATATTCGTGGTGCTTTAATTTTCGCGGATTTCACGTTAAAGTCTGTGTCCGCGAATTTTAGAACTCGCGAAAATTATAAGCATGACTTCTTATGCGTGTTTTGAACGGGCTGAATTGTGTGCAACGCGAATTTAAGAACTCGTGAATATGTTTTGAGGTCGCTCAGCGCAAAAAATTAATCACACAAAAATAATGGCGTTTACAGTAGTACGTGGAATCCTTTGGAAGAGATGATTGAGTGCAGTAGAGAAAGTGAGACCAGAAGAATAGGTTCGGTGGAGAAAGGGGAAATAGAGAAAGCATGGTTCAGAAAATTGAGATTTGAAATGTGCACTTGATAATTGAACTCTTCAAATCCATTCCTAAACATGTTGCAGGAGGCATGGACGCCCTTCCTAGCTGCCTTCAGCGTCGGTCTCCAGGACTGCGACGACCCTGAGATTGCCAACAACTGCCTCAACGGCATCTGCTGTGCCATTCGCATCTCCTGCATCTTTCACATGGAGATGGAACGCAACGCCACGTCCAGGCCCTCTCCAGGTTCACTCTCCTCACCACCAACTCCTCCATCGTCGAGATGAAGACCAAGAACATCGAGACGATCAAGACGTTGATCACGGTGGCGCACACGGACGGCAACTATCTAGGGAAGTCATGGCTTGAGGTATGTGACCTGATTTTTTTCTGTGTGAAAAAGTCGGACCCCAGGTATCAAAACCTGAAGGTCAGAATTCATGAAAGAGGTTTATTGTAAACCATGGTCTAAACTGACATAAGAGTAGTATGAGCACGTCTAACATACCTGACAAACAGTAATATGTAATAATAATAATAATAATACATGAGATTTTTAAGGTTTCAAATCCACTTGAAATCAAATGCTTAAGGTGCACTTGTGAAACAAATACAAAAAAGAGATCACATAAAAGCATCTGCGTTATAAACAAAGGAACAGAAGTAAGATATAACATACAAAAATGACAGAACAATTGATTATATGCTGAATTAAACAGATATGTTTTAAGATTATATTAATCACTTCAACTGATCCGCTAATACGATTCTCTTGAAAGAGAGCATTCTTAAGTCCACTGTGGAGTTTTTAAACTATAGTTTAGACCATGATTTGAATGTAAAGCTACTTTGTGAATTTAAGCAAAATTAATCACCCTGTATGAGTGTATTATTAACAAAGTTTTAGTAAGAACAATATTGGTGTATACTTGCTAGTGATCAGTTGTGGAAGTTATTATTTTATTAACAAAATAACAGATTCTGTTTAGTATCATTCTATCCCAGAAAAAATTTCCTGTTAAAAACCTTTTTTTCCCCTTCTTTTCTTGTTGTTTCCTAGATGTTGAAATGCATCTCACAACTGGAGCTGGCTCAACTCATAGGCACAGGGGTCAAGACGAAGTTCCTGTCAACAACTTCATCAGGGTCAGCGGGGTCAGGGGGCCAAGGTAGCTCTGTTATGGTAGGGTCAAGTCCAGGTCACCAGAATGACATGCTGGAGTCAGGAGACAGTAAGTTTATATTTGCTATTTGCGTAGGATTAAAAAGGGATAGGATGAAAAGTTACATGTACTTCCTCATTTCACTTCCTTTTCATTTTCATCCTATTCATTTTATTCATGCTCATGTATTCTCCATTCAGGGTTTCATCTCTGTTTTTTTACTCTCTCTCTCTCTCTCTCTCTCTATCTCTCTGAATGTGATAGGGACTTCACCATGATGTTTAGTAGATAATTTTGTAAAAGGGATATTCAATAAATGCTTGAAGTTCGCGTTGAAACCTGATTGTCCGAAATTTGTATACGAAAAATGATTTTGATGATGGTCAAGATTTAACAAATTACTTGTATTAATTTTGGGCCAAAGATTTAATCATGGAGATGTTTCTTCTCCAGCACAGATAATCAGCATTAAAATAGTGTTAGTTTGTGTCGTATTCCGTTGATGCACAGTGTACATGTACATGCTCATTTGTCTGATGATTTGGTTGTCGTTAAATGGCTCAAAAGGAAACCGAGAAAATGATGAGGATTTTGATAGGGCCTGCAAGACTAACATTTTCGCCTCAGGAGGTATCCATTTATGTATGTACCTTGATGATATCTGATTGATAGAGTAGTGTAGTTATCAATCAGATCTGGAAGCATCGACCCCCTGTGCAATACCATGCATCCAATGCTTCATTGGGACAATCTAATTAACAGTGACCATTGTGGCGTAGTGACTCGAGAAGAAGAAGAAGATATCTGATTATTATTTGTCTGTCGTTGGTTGTTTTAAAAAAACTTTGAAAAACCTTGTGTTGTTTCAGTTCCATCTCGAATGGCAAACCTAGATCAGAAGCAGATAGCCAGTCTGCAGGAAGCCATGAACAAGACGTCTACTCAGAGGTTTGTTGTGGCTGTGGACAGGATCTTCACCAGCTCAACAAGGCTAGATGGAGATGCCATAGGTCAGTTCTGCACCCTGATGAAACACACGCAAAATAGCAGTTTTGAATGGTTCTTAATGACAATTTTAGAATGAGTTTATGTCACCAACCATGGTAATACATTGGTCCTGGAAATTTAGGGATCAGAATGAGATTTAAAAAATGAGTTTCCTAACCAATTTTACCAAGCTGAAATGGAATTTCAATAGGTACAATTTACAGGTATGTCCTGCATCCTGGCTGAACAACTTCGAAATGTCATCACCGTATGGATAATTGCCGTCATTGCGTTTCCATAGGCCATGAATGAGTTTTTCTTGATCAATTTACATGAAGGAAATTCCATGAATTTCAATTTTAACATTGGGGTAAAAAATATATATATCCTTTCACAGTATCTTCTTAGTCTCCCAGAAGAGGATTTACAATTTTGTAAATTAAAATGTTATCTTGTTAAAATCATTACTGGGAGGGAAGGTGGAAATATGACATCTAAAGCCAGGTTCATTAAAGTCATACATTGAATATAGTTATGTGGGATGTCCCATCTATTGCCAGCTCTACATCAAGATTATTTATATGGAATGAGGGATTTTACTCGATCAAGACTTAATTACTTGTTTCTTGGTATGCTTGCAGTTGACTTTGTTGAGGCACTGTGTCAGGTGTCAATGGAGGAGCTTCAGTCACCAAATGGTCCAAGGATGTTCAGTTTAACCAAGATAGTTGAGATCTCATACTACAACATGGGACGTGTCAGGATGCAGTGGTCCAGGATATGGTCTGTCCTGGGTAACCATTTTAACAAGGTGAGAAGGTCTACTGTTCTTTGAACTCCTGATAATCAACATATTGACCATCAACTGCTGTTATTCCCTGAGACATAATACAGAATCCATCTGGTTCCCATAAGTATTGGGAACCAGTAATGCAGAATGAACTTGTAGAAACTCCTTGGAACCCATTTCACCTAGGTGAGAGGATCCAATGATCTTAAGAAGAAATATTGATAAGAAGTCAGTTCAGGGTTAGAGTTGTTACATGTAGGTGTAGTGTTGGGGTCAGGGTTGAATTGAAGGAAATCATTAGTGTAGGAAATTGACCATGCTGCATTTGGTGCCAAAGCATGTGTCGTGCAACCTTTCAACCGTATGTTTAATCTGTTTTACTCTCTTTGTATAGGTTGGATGTAACCCGAATGAGGATGTAGCCTTTTTTGCAATCGACTCCCTCCGGCAACTCTCCATGAAGTTCTTGGAGAAAGGAGAACTGCCAAACTTCAAATTCCAAAAAGATTTCCTGAGGCCTTTTGAGTACATCATGAAGAGGAATAAGTAAGTTGGCAATTGTGTTAAGTCTGTTGACACTAACCATAGGCTTTTAGGAATTTAGGAAGTATTGTTTGATGGCAGCACATTCTATTTGACCATTGCTCAGATTGTAACTACACATATAAAATGATGCAAAAATGTGACATTTTAACTGTAGATGATATATTTCATGATTTAATTTACTTGACTGCTATAAAAGAAAGCAAGTGTATGCTTGTAAGTAAGCAACCAGATAGACGTACAGCTTTAATTCCTATCCGAGGGGACTTGGTAATGAGGATTAACGTCTTACCGAAGAGCACTAGCGCATCAACTTGGTTTCAAACCTGGGACCTCCCGGTTACGAGACCACATATCTACCACTGAGCTTCGTACGTGACTCCTCGAGGAAGCGTGATGAAAGGACCTTTATCATTTTGCAGAATTTTATTTATTTGTAGTCTTGGACGTTCAATGTCAGTTCCAATTGATTTTCTAAGAATTTAATCTCCATCGTTACCATAACTCAAGATTACGTGTAAGCTTTGTCTAATTATCTTTTAGATCCCCCACCATCCGTGATATGGTGGTGCGCTGCATCGCTCAGATGGTGAACTCCCAAGCAGGTAACATCCGATCAGGTTGGAAGAACGTCTTCTCAGCGTTCCATCTGGCTGCATCAGACCAGGAGGAAGGCATCGTCGAACTAGCATTCCAAACTACAGGCAATATCATCTGTAAGTATTGCACAACAGGCATCAAGCCCCACAAACAGAATCAGTTAAACCAGGCTAAACAAAGTCGATTGCAGTCAATTTACATCAGCGGCAACCCTTTATATGATGGGATTAAGAATTCTACATGTACATGTTCGAGTACACAACGTTTAACTACTGCTCAAGTATTAATGCCCCTTTTATCCTTCTCCAACTCCTCACAGCATCAGTATTTGAGAAGTACTTCTCAGCAACATTGGATTCCTTTCAAGACGCAGTCAAGTGTCTGTCAGAGTTTGCCTGCAATGCTGCCTTCCCTGACACCAGCATGGAAGCAATAAGACTCATCAGGAATTGTGCCAAATACGTCATGGAAAAACCCCAAGTAAGTCACTGACTATATGGTGATGGTACAAAACTAAGAGTTCTATGGATGATGCAAATATAACTACTGCAGTGTTAGAAGTACTTGTACATGGGCAAGTCAACGGTATTTTGTCCCATCATGTTACTGACATTATCAAAGTTTTAAGCATACCTGATGATTCTATCTAGTTGACAGCCCTACAAAAAAGTTTAGGAGACCAACGAACTGGGAAATGGCACTGTGGAAATGGAAATGTTAGAAATATCAGGTATTGTGTTTTTTTCTTTATTCTCGATTATGTATAAGATGGTAAATGACCAAAACCCTGGAGACTCGCCCACATGCGTAAACGTTTATTTACCAAAAATAATATCAATTTTATAAATGCGATTCTAATAAAGCTGGTTTTATCACAATATCTTTGTCTTCGCATTTGTGTAGATGTTCCATTACCACATAGGAGACAACGAGCTTCAGGTGACAGAAGATGATAGGATCTGGGCAAAGGGTTGGTTCCCGGATCTCTTTGATCTTTTCTTGGTTCTTAGCTCATCTACACATGTACATATTATGTTGTCCATGTATATAGCTCATGAGATTTCATAGTGATACCTCTCCTACTTTTTATAATAATATTTCTGTCCATTTCCCTTTCTCTTTCTCTGCCTCTGCCTTTCTCTAGATGTTCCATGACCACATAGGAGACCAAGAACTACAGGTGACAGAGGATGATAGGATCTGGGTCAAAGGTTGGTTTCCGGTTCTCTTTGAACTCTCCAGGGTTATCAACAGGTGTAAGCTGGATGTCAGAACAAGGTGTGTATCACTGTCTAGCTAGAAATGTAATAATAAACTCTACATTGAAGGACAATTCAGATCGGTATACTATATTTACTGGTCCTTTTCCCATTTAGCACTTTGGTTGCTTTCTTCACCTCTGCACGGTCGCTCATTTACCATTTTCCTGTCTTGATTAGCTCCAAACAACCCTTTTAACGCAGGTATAGATTAATCTTGCACTGGAAAGGTTAGACAATCTCAAATCCTATGATACAGTCAAACCTGCTTTAGTGACCACCTGTCTACAAAGACCACCTGTCTACAAAGACCACATATTTTGTTTCCCTTGAAAATGGTTTCTCATTAAAACATGTACTAAAGGAACCTGTCTACAAAGACCACCTGTCTATAAAGACCACTATATGTGATTCCCTTGGGCGGTCGCTATAGACAGGTTTGACTGTACTTGATTATTTGATTATTTGTGTGGCATATAATGAGTTAATAATTGACATCCAATGGGATCGCATTAAATTGATTTTATGTCTTTACCAGCTAAATAAATCAGGAGATCGTCATGTAATGCAAATAATAACTTCCTAGTTGAAAGAAAATTGCCCCTTATCAATGTACATGTACCAGATCAAATTACGAAACATAATGAATTCGCCTTTGCAAGAGATTGCCAAATAATACATTTTACATTGCATTCTAAATTGAAAGAGAACTACCCTTTGCAGTGTATGAGAGAAAATTGCCAAATGATTAATTTTTTAACTTTTTTTGCTACACAGAGGACTGACAGTGATGTTTGAGATCATGAAGAGCTATGGTAATACGTTTCAGAAGCACTGGTGGAAGGATCTCTTCAAGATTGTCTTCAGGATATTTGATAACATGAAGCTACCTGACCAGATGGCCGAGGTAAGTCAACTGCCCAGTCAGGTGATCAGTCATGTGACTGTGACACTGTCATGTGATGACAAAACATTTTTCTTTTAAAAATATAATCAAGATGAGATTAAAATATTGATAATGATGATAACGTATCTGTTAAAAGATATTCAAATGCATAGATGGATTTATGGAATAAGAGTTCACGGGAAAGTTTAAAACTCTTTCAAGTTCTCAAGTTTTTGTCATGGATTTTTCTCAGCAGAAGGTTGAGTGGATGATGACGACCTGCAACCACGCTCTCTTTGCCATTGTAGATGTCTTCACACAGTACTTTGATATCCTCAAGGATATTCTCTTAGAAGACCTTCTGCAGCAACTGCTCTGGTGTGTCCAACAAGGTAAGAACTCCACATATTGCTGAATTAGATCCATTAATCCCTGAGGTCTTCACATGGAACTTAATGTCCTCAAGGGTATTCTCTTAGAGGATGTTCTGCAGCAATTGCTGCAGGTGTGTGCAACAAGGTAAGAACTCTATAAAGGATGTATATTCTTCTGTTTTGCTGAATAAGATACATATACATCGAAGATCACAGGATCAAGCTTATTGTGTGGTTTGTGACAGAACCATGAGATCAGAACCATTATCAATGAGGTCACAGAATTATACCCAATCTTAATTATTTGATGTTTGCTTCTATCACAGAAAATGAAACTAAGTGTGTATGGCTTTATACCTTAAAATTTGACACCATCATACAACATAGTCCCAGGAACCCATTGGCTCATATGCCACTCATTCAGTTAAATGTGACATGAGGTTTAAGTCATGTTTAACAAAGGGAAAACTGAGACCTCGGTTTAACTTTCTTTTGTGAACTCAACTTTAGATCGAGCCTAAACCCAACAGCGGTCCTAAATATTTGTAGAATAAGTAACCTCATCTTCACTTACAAGCATGTACATGTACCTGTTCTTGCTTGGTTGCACTTTGTGAAAAATACACATTGCATCAATCCACATTTGTTTTTTCCATGCTTTTGCAGATAATGAGCAGCTTGCAAGGTCAGGGACAAATTGCATGGAGCAGCTAGTAATCTCAAATGGACCAGACTTCCAGCCTGAGCTATGGGATAGGATCTGTGCTTGCATGCTGGAGATCTTCAGAAGTACTATTCCACAAGCGTAAGTGATTACTTGAGGTTGTGTTGTAGGCTAACATCACTGGATCAATCACCAAGAATGTAATTTTTTTACAGCTAGAATACCTGAAACCATTCCCAAAATAGTATGAAACCTTTTAAAGTGTTTTTTTTTTCATGAAAAGGGTAATAGGAATTATATGATATTCCAGCCTGTACAGAAGTTTAATTAGAGTTAAACTTGTGCACATCAAAATAATGCAATCGAGGTGATTTTCTTAATCACATGTTGCTTTTAATAAAATTTTGAGTGCAAATTTCTTATTTGAACTTGCATTATACTTGTATTAAAAAAAAATAGAATAAGCATTTATAGTTAATAAACAAAAACTTGCTAGAAATCAGATTCACTAGAAAGCTCATTTTGTATGAGACCACGAATGTTATGCACTTTGATCGGATCGAGATGACTGTCTCAATTTTGTAATATTGTTTTGCCCATTAGTCCTTATACATTTTCTACCAAAAAATCGGCAGATATCATTAACATGTATTTCTGGTCTTGAACAATCATGGTAAGTATTTTGTGATTCTGGAAACAAATTATTTTCTGTCATTTTCCAGAATGATAGATCACCTTGGATTTTGATTTTATCTACAAGGATGTGCATATATCATAGCTTATCATCATTTGATTTATTTGACTAGGTTGATATCCTGGAGGCCTGAGGATCAGCTGTCAGCAGCAGAGACAGACGCCATCAGCCAGAGGTCAGAGACAGATGGAGTAGAGGTAAGTTAATCATTTACCAAGTTATCCCCTTGAAACCGTTGGCAGCCTTATTGGTGGGTAGAGTCTTCCCCATTTTGATGGTAGAAGTGTGGGGTGATTTTTTTTTTCATCACACTTGTCATTTTTGTCTTGTTCTTGAGGTCTATCTCCTTTCTTTTCTCTGACTTTGTCTATGTACATATATATTTTTTCTTTGTCTCCCATTCCCTTATCGGACTGTTTGTCTCTTTCTCTCTGTTTATCTCTTTTTTTGTATACTCTCAATCTGCTCGCCTATGTGTTTATATATTTTCCTAGACAACTTCCACTTTGTGTGTCGGTTTGTGTTGCATGTCTTTATCTTTGTTTCCATTAGTTTCTCTCTGTGACTCTCTCTGTCTCTTCCTCTTTCTCCCTCCCTCTCTCTCTCTCTCTCTCTCTCTCCCTCACTCTCTCTCTCTCACTCCACACTCTCCCTCTCTCTTACCTCCCCCTCTCTCTCTCACTCTCTCTCTGTCTCTCTCTTTATGTATGGTGGCAATAAACCTTTAAGTTTGTGTTATGATTTTGTGATGTATAACTTCAGTGCCAATATGTATGTTATTTCATGTTCAAATTTTGTATGACAAATCAAGTAAAATAATTTTAACAAAGAAATGGTTTTAATCTTTGTAGCCTGCTGGGAGCGATGTTGGAACCGAGCCATCATCGCCGTCGGAGAAGAAATCTAATCTGAAGAGAATGGGAAGTCAACATAGTGTAGCGAGTGTGAACAGCACGGACAGTAAATCCAGCAAGGCTACCTCAGAATACCAGAGTAAGAATGCAGCAGGATTCGGTTTTAGGCAGTTTTAATTAGCTTTAATCAGTTTTTGTCACTTTGGAAGAAATGGCAATGATATATTTTGTAGTTACCAAATATTCCCAATGATTTCTTTGTACCCATTGGCATAGCTACAGGTTTTGTTTGTTTTTTTTTTTTTGGGGGGGGGGGCGAGGGTACATGCCTCCAGCCATCCCCCTTCAAATGGCAAAAAAGGGAAAACGAGAGAAAAATTAGAAAAAAAAGTGCACTCTTGGTCTTAATTTCAATGTCACTTCGATACTGTCTCGATGCCAGTTCGATGGGGAGAAGCGGAAATGCAACAGGAAATTTGAAATTATGAATATGTTTTAAATTTTCTCCGGCCTTTGCGTTGTTGATTCCGTTTCCCCTAAAACGCATGGGAAACACAGCGTAGCTATATCGATGTCACTTCGGATCCAATTAAAATAATGCATTCCCAGATCGGTGTCAGTTTGTTAGTCCGGTTTTCACATCGAAATGGAAACACATGGGCTCACCACATTGGTGTGACCTAGGCATAAGACTGATGAAGCCTCCACCCCACACCATGATGCCAGTGGCCCCTCATTTTCTTGACTAAACCAAAGCTATACCACTGACTGTACCCGTACCGAGTGTGAAGAAGTAGCATACCAAAGCAGCTTAGTGCAGATTTTTTAGCAGAGATGGGAGAAACCTAATTTCAATTTGAAAACCAAATTTGAGACTGGAAGAAAAGATACAAAACAAAATTATTTAGGTATTAATTATAAATTATTATTGCTTTGGGCTGAGAAAGTGTGGACATTTAAGGTCATTTTTTACTATATAGCTGGTAGACAATAGAAGAATGTATCTTGAGAACAGAAAGAGCCATTATAAGGAAGATGTGTGGTGTGAAACTGTCTGATAGAAAGAACAGTGAGCATATAGGAAGAAGGTTGGGTCTGGAAGAAGTGGTAAAGAGAAGTGAATTGAGATGGATGGGTCATGCATTGAAAAGGGGAGATGAGGAACCTGTGAAAAGAGTGTGGGATCTGGAAGTGGATGGCATAAGAGGGAAAGGAAGACCTCGTGGTGCGAAAGTCAGTAAGCCCTCGTAAAAGGGAAAATGCTGTCTTTAAAAAATGATGATGGTGATGATGATGATGATGATGACGATGATGAAGAAGAAGATGACGATGATGATGATGATGATTGGTGATGCCGATAATGTTGTTTTTGACGGTGGTGGTGGTGGAGATGGTAAGAATGATGGTAGTGATGATGATGATGATAATAATGGGGATGATTTTGATGGTGATGATGATTATGGATTAGATGAGAATGATGGTGGTGATAGTGGTGGTGATGATGATGATGATGATGATGATGGTGGTGGTGGTGTATCATATAGAGATATTGGTTAATGTATTTTATGTCTGTTTTTCTTTTACCAGAAACTGCAGCTGACCATAGACTATTCACATCTCTACTAATCAAGTGTGTTGTCCAGTTGGAATTAATACAGACCATAGATAATATCGTCTTCTTCCCTGCTACCAGCCGGCATGAAGACGCAGACAACTTGAAAGCTGCACAGGTAAGATTGAATTCATTGATGTCATTATTAGAGTACTATAGGATGGTACAAGTTTGAGATCTCTGCAGATAAATGCAGATGAATGGTTCGTATAGAATTGACACATAAAATAGAAATGGAGTCTCTTTATGACTTCCTCCTGACCAGATAATGTAGAGAACTAGAAAGTCGTAGGGGTGGGTACTGTCCTTAATCTTATTTGGTTTCTATGAAGCGAAACCAATATGGTTTACCAAAAGGACACACACAAAGAAATTTCTCCCCAAATTTGTGTTCTTAAGCCCCCCTCCCCCTCCCTCCCACAGCTAAAGAGTGTTTCAAACTGTTTCTTCTGGTGGTTAGTCATGTGCTCTGGCGACAAATTCTCCTGGCTTTATTTTGTCAAAGGTACAGGTTTCAGGAAGGGTTGTTGTTGAGCTATTAGGTTAGCTTCAGGGTTAGGTATAGCCTTTGGCCCAGGGTATAAGTTATGTATTTGGTCTGTGTAGGACATTGTCTGCGGAGTAGTTATCTCCGGAGCACGTGTCGTAAAACCATGCCTCCCCGATCCCGTGAGAGAATCCTTGATCAACTATTGTAAGAAATCTTAAAGCAATACCGTCATCTTGCCATATTTCTCATCCAGGAGACCACGTTAGACCACAACTCTCTTCAGTCTCCTACCTCTGAATATATGTCAGGTACTGGTATCTCCCCACCCATCAACTGTTTCTGTATTTAATATATATGTTCAAACCACTAGGCCCGACTGTTTCTCCTTTACATTGCCAATAATTTTTAATTTTGTATAGTCCTATTATGAGGAGAGAATAAAGAACTACTCATCATCCCATCATTTTCTTTGATCCAGGAGAACACCTTAGACGACACCTCCCTTGCCTCCGAATCCACATCAAGCGGTGAGGATCCCGGGATGTACCGGTATCTCTCCACCCCACAACTGTTCCTACTGCTAGACTGCTTACTGGAGTCCCATCGGTTTGCCAAGGAGTTTAACAGCAACAACGAGCAGAGAGAGACACTTAGACAAGCAGGTGGGTGTACATTAACTCACTGATATTATCTGTTAGATTAAGGCCCGATGACTCAGCGGTAGAGCAGTGGTCTCAAACCAGGAGGTCCCGGGTTTGAAACCGATTCGATGTGCTAGTGCCCTTCGGTAAGGCATTAATCCTCTTTACCAAGTCCCTTGGAGAGGACTTACTTAAAGCGGTCGGTCCCCTGGTTGTTTACTTACAAGCTTACACATGCTTTCTTAGCAGTCAGGTAAGACAAACAAACCAACCAACCAACCGATATTGAAATACTTGTAAGCCATGATGCCGAAGATGATACAGTAGATGCATATACAGCCTTAATTAGAGCAGATAGATCCCAGGTTTAGGAGGCTTACTGTAGCCTCAGTTATTTACGCTCAGTGATATGCAGGTATAGGCCCACAAACAGTATGAGAGCACTTACGTGTAGCTCTGCATACACTGCTACGCATTACATATTTAAATATCATAGAAAATATAAGAAAAGAATTAAGATTACAATTCTTTGAAAATAATTTGTATCATTCAAATCATATTGCATTTTCTTATTTCTACACACCTTGTCCTTCTATTATGATCAAAATTAATCAATGGAGCTGTTTCTATTGACATATTGCATTTAGAAAACAAAACAAACATTGCTTCAGTATCACAGATTCACCTGTTATTTGTCATGATTTATTCCTTATTTTGTAACCAGGATTCAGAGGAAAGAACAAGCCTAACCTGTCGACCCAGGAAACCTCAAGTCTGGCCTGTGCTTTCCGGTTACTCTTCAAGATGTATGCTGATGAAAACAGGATGGATAGTTTGCCTGTCATAGAAGAGAGACTGATAGGGTAAGGAAGGGATCAAGAGAAATGTGATTCATTGAATATGACATTTTTGATCCAATCTCTCTCTTGGCTGTACTGTGCCCCAAGACTGTATTAGAAGTACAGTCTCGATGTCACAGAGACCATGAGGGTGTAGTTTTAACCACTACCCCCAAACAAAAAAACAAACAAAAATAATAATAATGAATGAGTGGGTGGTTGGGTGGGTGAATGAGTGAGTGGGTGAATGGGTGAGTGGTGAGTGAGTGAGTGAATGAGTGAGTGGGTGAGTGGGTGGGTGGGGAGTGAGTGAGTGGGTGGGTGGTTAGTGAGTGGGTGAGTGGGTGGGTGGGTCGGTCTGTGATTAAGTGAGTGAATGGGTGGGTGGGTGAGTGGGTGGGTGGGTGAGTGAGTGAGTGGGTGGGTGGTTAGTGAGTGGGTGAGTGGGTGGGTGGGTCGGTCTGTGATTAAGTGAGTGAATGGGTGGGTGGGTGAGAGAGTGAGTGGGTGAATGAGTGAGTGGGTGAATGAGTGAGTGAGTGGGTGGGTGAGAGAGTGATTGGGTGGATGGGTGGATGAGTGGGTGAGTGAGTGAATGGGTGGATGAGAGAGAGAGAGTGGGTGGGTGAGTGAGTAGATGGATGGTCATATTTGTTATATAAAAGCATCCTGTGTATGAATTGTCAAAAAGATATTTTTGTATTACGATTATGTCTGTCAATATGTATCTATGATCTTCTGGGCCCCATTTCACAAAGCTTGTCATCAGTGACAAATTACAGTTTTTGTTATAAGCTAGTGAATTCTTGCTTCTGATTTGTTATCAGCAGATTTGTCACTGATTTTTGTCATTTCTCGTGGAAAAAAGGCTTTGTGAAAGGGGTCCCTCATCAGAGAGTTTGATACAATATCTCGTACACCCAATGAACAAGCATGCAAAGCTCTGCCAAATTCACAAACATTTACTGTTTCTTGTCACTGTTTCCTTACAGACTTGTGAAAGAAGCCCTGGGCTACTTCATCTCCCTGGACTCAGAGAGTCACCGTACAGCCTGGAAATCTCTACTAGTCCTGGTCCTAACAAGGATCCTCAAGATGTCAGATGAGAGGGTGAGTTCCTAGTCCAGCTTCTGGGCCAGTCTCTTTTACATGACTGTTGTTGGGCACAATATACAGTTTATCAATCATGCATTATTGAGGAGTTGATACATTTTCACAAAGGGACGACTCACAAATTGACAGGTCGATACTGCCATCACATTCATAAAATCTGATTCTGGGACAAAGACTTATTCATGTTTTCAAGATGTTACATTTCAATAATAAACATGGCGAAGAACTGAAAGCAGTATTTGTGGTCTGACTGCTTATCCCTTAAAATAATAAATTATCTGAAGCAATAACAAATAACTAGTAATAAAAAAGGAATCACAAAAACCTCTCAAGCGACCATTAAACAGTATCTTTCAACTCAAACTAGCCAACAGCTGATATTGTATACGATCTCCTGTGTAACAACGTATTTATTTTGTCTGTAAGATGTCATGTATGATTCTTGTGACATATGTATGATGTGTGGGGACCTTCATCTACATCAAGGCTCCTCACTTACTTTTTTAGAAGGGGGTTCAGATTGAGCTGTGTAGAATCTGTATGCATGAGCTTTTGTAAAATCAGAATTTGGAGGGGAGTCTGGACTTGGATTATGGGCACCTGTGTGTTCCTAGCACCTGTTTGTGCCGAGTCATGCCTTCATGAACATGTATCTGCCATGGAAAAGGCAAAGTATGTTATTCTTGTTTCTCATTTTAAATCCTACAGTTCAAGACACACGCTGCCCACTGCTACAACCACATGTGCGAGATCATCACGTTCGAGCTACGACCGGAAATCCGCTCCATGCTCCGAAAGTTCTTCCTGAGGACTGGTGCCGTCTGTCACATCACCCTCACGTGACAAAGTCTGGACAACCCAACCGACCTACCGACAATACACATTGAATATCCAGGGTATACCAGACCTATTCGAGCTGCAGAGGAGACATGATAGATGTATTCAGTTGAATTTATCATCGGCTACCCGCAAGAAGGCCTAAGAGCTGTGAAGTGTCAAAGGCAGTAGTGGCCTTCTTGCAGGCAGCTAACACTATATCCTTCATTCAATATAAATTTTCTCTAGAACATGGGGAGGTTGTCTTTGAGAGAGTATTTGCCATCAGAGAAGAACTATGATGGGTATTGAATGGGCTGTATTAGCAAAGTTTTTGTCTCGAATTAAATTTTTTGATCAGTTGAAATTAGGTATTAAAGAGAAAAACTTCAGTCTGTGATCTTGGACTGCCGGGTAAGTGGGCTGTCACTCTTGTGAACATTCTGATAACTTTTCAGAAGGTCCATGGGACTGACATCATTGATCTCTTGGGCTGTCAGTCTTATAGGCTGTTGCTACTATTGAATACCAGGCAACAAGTCCAACAAGATTCCCAATTCGACTTCTCCCATTGTTATGATTCACATGGAAAACGATTTCAAGATCTGAGAAGCTGCTATCCACTGACAAAAAGTCCACTACCGTTACAGCATCATGAAAGTTGATATTGTGACTGCCATCATTATTATCCTCTGTTTGGATCTAAAAGGGCGTTAACCGAAAAAGAGTAAACGCCCTTCGTGCTGTGAGCACAAAATATCAAGAACAACTCTATACCTGTATATTATATCTGTACCTCAAATTGGTTAGGTGTACATGTACATTGAATTTGTATGTACATGTACAGAATAGACTGTCTGTTAAAAGGAAAATTTGGAATAAAATCTGGATACGTTGGTAATCCATGTAGTGTTAGGTTATGTACGTCGCGGTCCTTATTATAAGGTCACACGCTGAGGGTCTAGTTAGTGAAGTGATCCTGTGAGTTTCAAAACCAGTCCAATTACTTTCATTGTGATGGTAGCCTCGTTTCCTCCCCCTCCCCCTTGTCCCAGCTGTCATTGTCGTCATCATCTCGTCCCAAATCTTTTTTTATGAAAAGAAACCTGCTACAGGGTTTAAGTTCCTTACTGCATAGTACACTTTTGAACTAGAAGTTGTGTAGTTTGATTCAAAATCTGAATGTTTGGAGAAAGTTTCAGATTCTTTGTTAAAAACAAGAAGATATACATGGTTTGAACCCAGGATCTCCTGATTTTGAGACCGCTACACTAACCACTGAACCAATGCAGCCCAGAGACTGAAGATAGCATTATTTGTAGGAGTTATCTGATGCAATACTTGAACCCAACGTGAATACATATGTACTAGGACTACATGTAATAAATGTGTTGTGAAGAGAGTATTTTGATATTTGGCAACAGGGAAGCATGCAATCATAGAGATTTATATCATGAATGTTTTACTGGATTGCTTTGGCGTGATAGTAGAATTTTAGTTTTGTGACATGAAGCTGCTCACACCCATCTTATAGAATGGAATCTCCCAATGTCATGGAGCAGACATGTGCATGTGTGAATGTACCATTTTTTTTCAGGGGTTAATTTTTGAAGACTTCAAACAAAAGAGGGGCTTTAAATAGCCCCCTTTTTTAATGTTAGTATAAAGATGATAATGTTGAGATGTTTCTCACACCCATCTTATAGAATGGAATCTCCCAATGTCATGGAGCAGACATGTGCATGCATGAATGTACCATTTTTTTCAGGGGTTAATTTTTGAAGACTTCAAACAAAAGAGGGGCTTTAAATAGCCCCCTTTTTTAATGTTAGTATAAAGATGATATTGTTGAGATGTTTCAAGTGTAATGTTTTGTTAACCTTTACATATGAAAAACATAATTTTATTAGATAGAAGATAATATAAGACAAGTTTTCTTTTCTTAATTTTTTTGGAAGAGTTGACCGACTTGGGTGGATAATGAATTTCGGCAAAATGATTCAGTTAGAGTTGCACAAATGCAGTCCGTTATACTGCTCAATCATAAAAGCTTCCGATGTTAGAAGGGAAAAAAACAGTATTGAGAAAAATTATTGTAATCTTTCGCCCTTCACTCCATCAAATCTTTCTCTCTTTCCTCCTCTGTTTCTTTCCCCCCCCCCTTTTCTTTCTTTGTTTCTTCAAAGATTACAACTCTCAGTATTGTTCAATATAATTTTTTTCTTCTTCAATGGACTGAAAACAAAGAAACAATCAGAATTGCAGTGTGCATGTCATCAAAAACAAATAAATAAGTTGTTTAATGTATGTCATGTGACTGCATCATTTTACCATGTTTAAACACCCCTGCATGCAATATGGAAGTGTCCATGATTTGATTCAAAAGCATTCACTTATACAGTGATAGAAGACTACATTTTGAGAGGATAGGTAAAGTCATGTTAGAAAATATGCAGGGACTTATCATTGTTCTTTTTGAGTGAGCTGTTTGACAAAGAAGCCCATATTTTGATAAATAACTCATTATTGTGTACTAAATTGAAATTATTCAAATGTTGCATTCCACATACATCCATGAATTTCATGGAAATTAAAAGTACATGAATGTAGTTAATTCATTTTCTCATTCATGAATTGTTATTTTATAGACATTTATCGAGCTGCATGGAACGATATTGCCTGTTTTCTCTCACTTTTTACTTTTTATTTATGCTTTGCGCTTTTAGAATATGTGTACTCTAGAGTAAATATCTTAAGTTGTTATAATTGATGAAAGGAATATTTAATGTGCAAACCGTGTAGCTGACAGAATGGAGTTAGCATGTGTGTATGCCATACAGCAAATTTCCGTTAACTTGCATCTCAGGTGTTGACTCCTCTATACATGTTATACTAGTATTTAAACACGACAGCATTATCTTTCTTCATCCACTGATAAAGAAGTGAATAATTGATTGTCACAAACTATTTGGATAGTTTTGTAACAAATAAGCTCATACAGGAGTTTTAATGCTAACGACTCTCTGCTTCCCACGATATTGCAAGTCCCCATTCGGCAGAACGGCGCAATGCACTAACGCCATTCTGTCAGCCGCACAACGAAATATAGTTTAGTCAGATTAGCTTAATTAGTTTTACTCTCTAGAACCACAGAGGAGGATTATACAAAGGATTATATGGAATTAATATCATTATATATGTACTAATAGCTGGTGTACAAATCGTCTTTCACATGTTGAAAATTCCACCCCCATTGTACATATTAAGCAATCATTGAAATATTGAAGTGTATTATTTTTAGACATAAAGATTAGTGCACTTGTTATAAACTTTGATGTAAAATGATCGTGATAAAGTTTGGAAGAGAATTTTTTCCTGATGTATTCCTTTATGGTAGGTTTATTGCTAAGACCAAATATGCGACCTTTGACCTAATGCTTCATTGTATCCTTATTAGCATATTATGTGTGTGGGTCCCATTACGTTACTATATTTTAAAATGTTTACTGTTTAGTATTATGACTACACACAAGAGATACAATAAGGGAAAATAAGAAAATCATATTTAATGAAGAGAAATGTTGAAAAGTTTCTAACAGCCAAAATGAAAACTTTTGAAGATATAAACTATATTTCATATGTTCACAGTACCTGTCTTTGATATGATAGGAGTGTGAGACAGAATAGATTATCCCATGTGGCATGTGTACTAAAATTATTGAAATAAATTGTAACCCCAGGTAATTATAACAAGATGAATAATACATGATTATTAAATATATTCGATTATCTTTCATCAAAAACTGTTGAATAAACAAGTTTCAAGAATTTGAACTTGAGCTTTAAAATTGTTTGTTTGCAACAGTTCATATTTCTAACCAAGATAAAAGAACAGTTAATGTTCGATTTATAAAAAGATTTTCCTGTCTCACACAAAGCCTGCCTGATTATCAGAAGCACATCAGAAATTTGGTGGGCATGAAAGTACATTTGATGTTGTTTACTCAGAAACCTCATAAAATGAGGGTATTATTCTTGTAGTATGTCTTTGATTAATTGTATCATTTTAAATTAATAGTGACAAGAATTATACTTATTTATCTGTAAATATATTTTCTAGATAGCTAGTTACTTTTCATCATTCAAAATTATATAACTTGATTTTATGAAGATTTGTAAGGGGATGTATTGTTTAACTAAATGTCTTAGTTTTGTATCATTTATTTTGTCCGGCTTTGGTGCAGTTGTTTGTCAACCACACATAATAATCTGCCAATCAAGAAAAAAGAGAGAAATAACAGATAAGTTGTTCCCACTTTTCTATTTCTTTCATCGAGAATACATTGTGCTCTCAATTGGTTATAGAAATGTTAGCGATGAATTAGAATCTGTGAATATAAAAGATATAGAAAAACACAATATTTGTTTATTTTGTGTAGAAATCTGAATGAAATTTGAATAAATATGTTACTGTGGAAACCAAATTGTTCACCGTGTTATGTTCTCTCTTTCTCCCTCTTTCTTCCCTTTTCGTGTACTTTTTTGTGTTAATGTTCGTTTATTTCAGCATCAGACAAAATAAGGGCCCAGGCAACCATTTACTCTAACTACATATATATCTAAACCTATATCTCTAAAGAAGAGGTTCGCATTCACTTTTGCATTCACTCCCTACTACATGTATCTTCATTCAAAAATTGTGTTGAGTTGCCTGACGTAGGAGAACAAATGTTAGGTCGAACAAAACCTTCATATAAAGCCAAAAAGGTACAAGATCATTTTTTTTTAAGCATTAAAAAAAAGCATTAATGTTCACTTGTTACTGATGGAATTTCAGCGACAAAAAAAATATGACAAGTTTTGCAACTGGGTTAGGTTGAAGACGCTACCATATGAAACGGGGTGAAAGACTGAACAAAGTTCACCAAGCCGCTATTTGCGCAATTTTAAATTGATCAATAGGCACTTCAATTAGCTTTTAATTTCATTAACGACAAAAGGTCAATATATACAGGAACAGTATAATTGTATTGGAAGAGCAGCATGACGTGATGCATTTTATTTTTAGACAGCTTAGAAGATGATGAAGGGGAGGATGACGATCGTGATAATGATGGTAATTACGACAATAATGATGATATTGTGGACGACCAGGACGATACTGACAAAGGAGACCTTACAAATGTTGATAATGATGGTGATTGTGACAATGATGGTGATGATGATGATGATAGTGGTGGTGATTGTGGTGATGATGAGCCAGGGGGCGGGGCTGACGATTGTAACCCAATCGTAAACTTTCCAGTTTCTAAATTTGCAAGGAGCAAAGAAAAAACTAAAACAGATAATTCAATATAGTAAACTATGTTTTCACGTCATAAAAATGTACCAGATGATATAAGATATGATATGAGACATTACTTATTTGGGCACCTCGCTGCCAAAAGATGAAGATGAAGATGAATATAAAGATGTCTATGAAGATATTCGGACACGTCGCTGCACGAATTATGAGATGGCGGTTCCCTGAATGGTTGTATCATTTTTTTTTAATAATCGGGGGATGCGATCTTCCACTCCCTCCTCCCCAAATGCCTTGTAGGCATGTGGTTCTGTTAGTGATAATAATGAAGATGATGATGATGATGTTGATGATGACGACGATGATGATGATAATGAAGATGAAGATGTTGATGATGATGATTATGATGATGATGATGATGAAGATGAGGATGATGTTGATGACGATGATGATGATGATGAAGATGAGGATGATGATGTTGATGACGATGATGATAGTAATGATGATGATGATGATGATGATGATGATAATGAAGATGAAGATGTTGATAATGATGATTATGATGATGATGATGATGATGATAATGAGGATAAATGATGATGATGATGATGATGATGATGATGATAAAGATGACGATGTTGATGATGATGATGATGATGATGATGATGAAGATGAGGATGATGATGATGATGATGATGATGATAATGAGGATAAATGATGATGATGATGATGATGATGACATTAGCCATTCATATACCACACATATCTCCATGCGCCACATTGTATTTATCAAGGGATAGATACAAAAGGCATCAAGATTATTGACTCGTATCATTTACCAGGCTGCATTTTACACAAAGTTAACGCCCTTCTAGCTGGCTTCAAACGAATTTGTTTAATTGTTTCCAGTTCTAGATTAATCTATACCAATGTTAATAGGGTTGTCATTTAGCTAATCAACACTGGAAATAGTTGATTTTGCATAGCATTTAGGTGCACGCGGAAAGCAATCCTTCTATCAATAATTGGTGCCTATTTTTTTGTACAAAACTGCACGTGCGGCAAGTGGGCGACTGTGCAGAGAGCCAGAGAGACATTAGAACATGAAGAAAGCAATTGAAGTCTTAAAGGGACTTGGTAACATTGTTCAGATGAGAGAAAATGTTGCTAAGGTAGTGACTTCAATGCTAGATGTACAATTAAAGGTAATCTGAAATTTTGAGTGAAAACAGACCATTATTATAATAAAACTTGGAAAAAATGATCTGATTGATTCCTGAATTCTCCCAACTACATTGTTAGAATTTAACTCAATTTTAGGTGAATGGAAATCGTCACAAAGCAATGAATTGGCTCTATATACCGTTCCATACATTTAAGGGTTGAAAGATTTTTTTAAAGCCTGTTTTATGTCTTATTTTCATGGGAAAACGGTTGGGAAAATTAAAAAATTGGTTGGGAGAGTTTACTGTTAGAGGGTGTTGCACATGCAGTGACGCCTTCAAAGAAAAGCATAAATATCTTTGTGGTTTGAGAATTTGTTCATGTCTTTTGCATGTTAGAGGATTAGTACAGTAGAAGCAATATAATAAGTAACATTTCATACAAAAATTACGCAGTTTTTTCATCAACCTTCAACAATGTTACCGGTTCACTTTAAAGATATTCAGGTCAGTCCATGTAACAAAATATGAAAACAACATCAGAGTCGCCTATAGTTATCCTACCGATGACGCAAGCCGGAAGATTAACTTTTATCATATTCACGGTTGGCATGGCAACATATTTTCTGCTATGCAAGGTCTCCTTGTATAAAAAATTATATCAAAATAGATACACTTCGCGATCTCCTTGGGCAAGAATTGACTAGTTACGACCAAAACAAACAAACAATGAATCGTTATATGATTGATATAAACTACTAGCTCTCCAGTATAATCCCCGGTACGTTATCATTCTCTTTGTAAAGAATCAGGGGCATTTTCAGGCCTTTTTTAATGGAGGGGGGGCTGCAGACCAAAAACATCCTCATATATTAAAATTGCCGACATGCATTTTAAAAAGATTCAAATTTTAAAACATTTTTAAAAATAGAGTTGCCAAGAGTCTATAAAAGTATAAACTGAACATTTCCGACATGGAATTTTTCAAGGAGAGTGTCAACCTTACCCCACCCCCCATATCCCGTCTGGCTGGGAGACTATCACGGTGTCCTGGTTGCAACAAGTTTCAACAAGTTTCAAGTTTATTGACACAAATCCACAAGGTCGGATTATTGATTGATTGATTTTATTTGTTTCTAATCTTTTGTCGGGGTAGCCCATTCATTATCATCAGACACGAACAACAATACATTAGGACAAAAAACATACATTGGGTCAGAATACACCTAAGATATCAGGTACATGGTTTAAAGTAAATTAAAGGTAATTTAAAGTACATTACTAAGTCTTTATGAAGTAATTTATCTTTTTCTATATACATTTGACTTATACTTAATACAAAGATACTACTTAAGTCATAGTCACTACTTTAGAGTACAAAATGAACTTTCTCTTCCAAATTCATATTCTTATATGACGGAACTATAGTTGTAATACTGTCAAACATATCAGTTCTCTGATTATTATAGAACTTGACAGTTCATATTGAAATGACGCTCAGTTTCTACCTCACTAAAACAAAGAGGACATATATGCGATTATCAACGTCTAACTGCTGATGTCGTCCCATTTCTATCATAAGTCTACTGTTACTTATCCGTATTTTTAAATGATTTAATACATGGGATTTATCTATATCTAACAATAAATAATGTTCAAGTATATACCTCTTTTTAACATATATGTAAGTTCTTAGCTTACGACAAAAAACATTACTGTTTTCATCTAGTGTATCCTTCCATAACTTAATATATCGTTCTTCCAATTTTCTTAATATATAGGTTGCAGAATGTAGGATTGATCGCAAAGAAATGGAGCAAGGATGAAAGGGCGGAATCATTCGTCTCTAATTAATTTCTATATTAATTTTATCCATTATGTATGGGGCAATCGACTGAAGTATTCGGTCGCTCAGAGAGAGTGGGAAAAGAGAAAGAGAGAGGGAGTGAGAAAGAGAAAGGGCGGGGGGGGAGAGCAAGACACACGTAGACAGAGAGACAGACAGACAGACAAGACATAGAGACAGGCAGACAGTACACGATGCTGAAAGAAAGAGAAAGAGAGACAGATAGAGAGAGAGACAGAGACAGACAGACAGACATATAGAGACAGGACAAGAGAATGAGGAAGAGAAAAAGAGACATAGAGACAGCTAGACAGACAGAGATACAGAGAAACAGACAAAGAGAGAAAGAGGGCATGAAGTTTTCAGAACAAGCATAAATAGACAATTTCTAAACTTCTAAACTTTTAGAATCACGGATCACGGGGCCCCGGATCCTTAGAACAGATCAAGGCCCCCCCCCCCAATTGACAAAAAAAAAGTCATTGTAATGAAGACCGGTAACTCCCTTTCATCTTCGGAAGGCCGGCCATCAACAATTAGTTTTGAAAACAGCCCTTAAAAATGAAAGGACCACTCCTCCTTCTTCCGTCAAACCCCCTCTCTTTCTCTTTGTTATAACCCCAACCTCTCTCTTCAAACTTCTCTCTGTCTCTGTTTGTTTGTCTGTCTCTCTGTGTCTCCCTCTCTTTCTCTCTCTCTCTCTTCTCTCTCCCTATCTCTCACCTCTCTGTCTTTCCCTCTCTCTCTCTCTGTCTCTCTCCCTCTTTCTGATACTATCATCATTTTGAAATGCATGTGTGTGTATATATATATATATATATATATATATATATATATTTCAATTTATATATTTATATACATATTTTTTATTTATTTAAATATCTGTACCAAAGTGTAGATTGCTGTACATGTACAAACAAGTCAAAAGAAGCAACAAGTCATTGATTAAACCATTTATTCCAAGAATGTTATTATCCAGATCTCTGTATAAATGCAAGTACGTGCTCCTCAAAACGGCAAGGTACATGTGATGATAGCTAATTAGGATGCCACTTAGAGTAATATATACACAGAAATTGCAAAAATTAGGTGAATAGAAAGAAAAACTAACAAGATGCATGTTTCTGTTGCATACATGTACAAGGAGTCATGAATTATGAAACAACTGAACACAGATATATCTACAAGTGCATAGAATCATTAATACCATTTTCTTTCTGAATTATGCAGAAAGTTCTGTCCTCCGATCCAACTCCATTATTTATTCTGGGCTGAACCAATCAAACAACATATATACAAATCATCTTTTAAGTTTACAAATATCCAATGTTTAATGGCAATATTGTCTGAAATAAAATTAATATTTAATAGTTACGATTCACTAGTGTCCATATCATCTTTTTTATAGTTTGCTGCAGCGGTTTTTGAGGTGGTTCACCTTATAAACAAGGTTTAAAACACGTTAACAAAAATATTTCCCTGGGATCATTACAAAATTTAAAGCCTGGACGGATAAACATATCATACAAAACTGCCTGTCACTTTCTTCTCTAATAAGAAACCTTCCCCTGAAATATAGCCCCACTTGCATCAATCAAATGTTTGCACATCATTGCCTGATATCGTCATCATTCCAAAATCAATTTGTTCCTCTGTGCGTCAGGTATCTAGCTAGAAACCAAAGCTTTGTGACGCTGGATGCGATGTAGCATTAATAATTAATGCATTGAGATGCTTAAGGCACACTAAACTCTATATTTACATACTTCCTTCCTTTTTGATCATGTTGTACTTTTGCACGGAAAAAAAAAACTTAACAAGATTACAGGTACTTCTCAAGAAGTTATGTACACCTTTAATACTAAAAATCAATGGAATGTGCATATAAATATACAGGCTCTGCTTTCCTTGTTGATTTCACAATTGAGTTATCATAATCATATAAACATAATTCCTTCTTTTTATTCAAGCGGATATGGGAAATGTATTATGAACTTCCAAGTAACCTTTTCTAGAAGAGGATAAGTTTATACACTAGGCGATGTCACTGTATTGATGCTTTATATTATGAACTTGTGTGAAAAATTGCAAAATTGAGATCAACCAATGAATATTTCAATCTCTCATTGTCAGTGAAGTTTAAAGCCCTTACACTAGTCTAATACAGTACAAATGCTGCAATTACCTAAATACAAAACCGCTTGTTGATACAAGTCACATTTTTATGTCACTTGAGTTGAATTTTTTTTCCATGTGATTTAATTTCTGCAAATGTAAGACAATTAATCACAATACTAAAACTGAAAGACCACAAAAAAGGCTTTAGTTGTAAATATTGTCTGTGGTGTGATATAATCACGTAACTCAATTTCTGGCGATTATTTTTCTACCTCATGTATATTTTAGATCAAACCGGGCATGGTGGCTCAATGGTTAGAGCGCCCGCCTCATGAACGGGAGGTCGTGGGTTCGATCCCCGGCCGAGTCATACCAAAGACTTATAACAATGGGACCTTCTGCCTTCTAGCTAGGCGCTCAGCATATTAGATTGGAGAAGGGTAATAGTAACATATTATGTTATGCAGGGCCCGCTGGAAGAGCAGTTTCATAACTGAAGTGGCTACCCTGGGTAAATAAAACGTTATTATTATTATTATTATTTATTTGTTCTGATAAACCAATGGAATGCATGTATGCAAAATGAATGACACAATGGACCTGTATAAAGATGGAAGTCAATGCTCTTATAATCTAATCATGAAAGTTTGTTTACTCTCCTTAACAAAAAAAAAATTGAGTTGGGAGGTTTTATCACCCAAATTTTGAGCCTATTTTATAAAACTTTTCACAATGATCAAGAGAAGTTGCTTTCAAGAATACCTTTGATTGGCTGTGAGCACAGCATTTTGGCAAAAAGGGATTTTCAACAGGTTTTATGGAAGGGATCAAGGTCTCTGTGAATACTGAAAAGTTGATACAACCATGTGCAAACAAACACACTTTTTCATCATGATATTAAAATTTAAAAAACATTTTGTTAAGCCTATAACGTTACATTGATATTGTTCCCCCTCAATCAATTCTCATACCATGATTGTAGAAGTATCAACCATGCATTTTCTAGAATTTATTGAGTCATGCCTTTGGCATTGAACACTAAAATCAATTATTCAAGGCATAACTTGTGCATTAACTTAATATTGTCCAATAAGAGACAGATGGACATTCCCTCCTACACTTTTAAACAGGTAATGCTCTTCTGGCCATCAGCAGATGATAGGCATTAAAATTAAAGTCCACATTATTTTCACACAAGACTAAAGGCCTAGTGAGACTTCACTGATAACTCTAACGATAATTAGAACAATAAAGGGTTCCCAAATCACTTCCCTGTTCTTCAAGAGAAAAATGAATTGGAAATCACCGTTATAGGTCAGACCTCAACAATTTACGCTAATGTGTCACCCTAAATGGTTTTTATCGTCTTCTCGGGATCGCTCGGCCAACATTTCTTTTAAGGCCAGCCGCGACATTTATACAAAATTTCACTTCTTTGCTGCGACATCAGCAAAAGGGATGGAGGTGGTTTCGTAGTATTTAAATGAAACCGTTTTTTGTTGCAAAAATTTGTGGGTTTGACCTCTTAAATCGTTATCGTTATCAAGGAGCTCTGACCACGTCTTTAAGGCTTTTTTCCGTCCTTCGCCATGATTGCTAATTAATGGAATGACCATGAGTATTTTGTTGTTAGTATAAATTATACTATATACAATATAAGCCTTATATACACAATATACAAAACATACCAATATCATGAAACTTTATACACCTGTGTGAGACAGGCGTACACATATTTCTACATGTAACTTTACAACACGTGTACTTGAATACATGTAGCTTTATATTGTACCATACAAGTACCCACCCTACCGAAACATCATATATGAAACTTGTGAATACACTTTTAAAATGTTATAACTTGATGAAATCAAATTTCACAAATTGTTTTCAAACTCCTCTTACAGAAGTTCGAATTTGAAGACAATTTCCTTTGGAATTCTTAATTTGAACCCATCGGCTACATGAACTGGGTGGTCCTGACTAAAATGAAGGGAATCACAGAATTCAGTAGTCTATGAGTTATGTAAGCATAAGCTCTTAGATGGATATTATTTATGACACACATCTTCAATTTTAGGAAGAAAAAAACCTGAAATCTCTTGACTAAAGCAATCTTTACCCAAATCCTATTTTTAAACCCTTAAAGCTACAGTTATCACACATTTGTCAAAATATGGACGGAATTTGGAGACCCTAAACTCACACAATATGTAGCATACATGAATTTCTTACACACTAAGTACTTTCATTAAATCTCTTTGAATCACCACAAAAATGTTTCTTTTATAAATAAAAGAAGAGTTGGCAGGAGAGACGTAGAGTTGTCTAAAGCAATTTCAAACTCCCACAGACATACAATAAAATCTGTTTAAGCAACCACCTGTTTAGAAATACCACATGTCGATAAAGACCACAAATTTTGTTTCCCTTGATACGTACTACCTGCCTACAAAGACCATTTTTCTTGTACCCCTTTAACGGTCTTTATAGACAGGTTTCACAGTAATTGATTAAAAGAAAATCAAATCCCATATCCTAGAATCATAATCAATTCTTTGGAATCAGCTGCCATGTCCTCTGAAATATATCTAAATTTATTAACTTTAAACTGTCTTTCCTCTAAAGGCAGTATCATTCAAAACTGGTGTTTATTAATTTGATGATGTTATGTTTTTCTACAGTCAACGAGACCAATAGCCGACAAGACCAATGACCAACAAGACTGATGGCCCTCTAGACCAACATTGTCATACCGACTTCAGTCACACTGCCAAACCAATTCCAAACCAACTGATTTTTAGCCTTGGGGGTAATGTAATGCTTTGTTCAGTTTGTAGTCGGTCTGGGTTCGGTCTCATAGATGTGACTGGAGTATCGGTCTTGAGGGCCGTCAGTCTACTAGGATGTCCCAGTTATGCTTAATCATTTTTATTTTGGCTTACTCTGAGAAGGCTTTTTCAAAAACTAGTATCGTCCCCCTCGCCCCCACCCCCCCCCTCCCCTCCCACATAAAGAGAAAATGACAAAATTTTCTTGAAGTTATATGTCATCCACTGTGCATATCCATGGCAACAAAATGATGTGCTGCTTTGTCTGTGTTTCATACGAGTATTACCAATTTCCCCCCTCCCTCTCATCCATCACATGTAATGAACATTCTAAAATAACATTTGTCTTGATGTTGTGTCATCCACTGTGTGTATCCATGGCAACGGGATGAAGTGCCGGCTTGGTTGTAATGGTGGTTGAGGGGTGCGTCTTTATTCTGCTGCTTGTTCATCACCATCAGCCTTGGCTTGTTCGCCTGATTGTGCAGAAAACAAGAGTAAAAATGGAGAGAGAGAGAGAGAGAGAGAGAGAGAGAGATGAGAAAAAAAATAAGATTAATTCAATAAGACTGCATATATTGTCTTCAGATCTACTATTTTAATGCAATGTTACAGATCTTGGAAACCATAATGTCAGTGAATAATGCATGTGTCAAGTAATCTCATCTTAAAACGTTAACATGGGATAACCTGTAACGCTTTGGAAGAACAGATTTTTAAATCTTATATTTGTAATGCTTGCATTTTTATATGACTTCATACCATGAATAACTCCATAAGATATGATCTATGATAATTGCTGAACCTTATTGGCTTCCCTGATATGTATTTTTTAAAAACTTTCCTTTAAATGTTTCTCATAAGAACTGTTTAAATAAGTACATCCAAAACATACAGATAACACATTCAGGGTAATGGCCAATAATGTAGTCAGTCATAATGATCTATTCTTACTGGGGGAATAATTTACTTTTCAACCCACAATATGTGTACATTATCAGCTTGTCTACTGCAATGCTGAAAGCCTTTTTCAGGGCTTTTGAAAAGCAGCAGGGAAAAAAAAGTCTGCACAACATCATGAAAAAGAACTGCCTTCCGAAGAAGAAAAAAACATATGCATATAAGAGCATAACATTTCTAAACTGTTTTATACATTTCAATCATTTGATGTGGGAATAACATAACAATAACCATTTACAACACATATATAGAATGATAAAATAATGGTATTGTGAAATGGTGAAAATACATTGAAATACAATAAGAATAACTAACATAACATATACATGTACATCGACTGTGAATATCACAATTACTAATATTAGATTAGGTTTTGGGGGTAAGAAGGTCAAATTAGTAGTGTTGGAAAGCACAAGACTAAGATAAAATATTACATTGACATGCTAGATGAATATTAACCCGAAACCTGCAAGTGAAAACATAAATCATGCATATGAATTGGAAATACAAACGACTGGATGAAAAGGGGTAATGATTAGTAATATAGATCATTGTCTCTAAGCAGGATTTGCTCACATTGTTTATACAGAATCACGGCAACATGTGCACACTTACTTTTCTCTCAAGAATTTAATTCATTCATTTATTCATTTATTCATTTATTCATTCATTCATACATTCATTCATTCCTTTTTGCTCTTGTGCGGTGATACACCCTGACAACGAAAGCTGATTTTACCATAGGGGTCCAAATAAATAATCCATGTACATGTATATTCAATGTAATATAGGCTGATATTCTAACATAGAAAGAAAAAAAGTTATATAAGAGATATAATAGAATAGAAGATGGACGTCAGTAAAGCGCGCGCTAGCTAAGCCTGGTCCATAGATAGAGAGTCCAATGAAGGAGTCCGTGCTGGCAGACAAACTCTGGAGTATGAAATCTCTAAGATTTAACACGTTTCTATACAAAATATGATTGATGGAACAATCATCATTATGTTGCCATGGTTACTCCCATATCTCTTAGGAATTGGTAGCATGAAGAGAAACGCTGCCTTACCATTTTTAGACTTTTTTTTCTTCAAAGCATTATTCATTGTCACTTCGATGGCTCTGCTTTAATGCACAACGAGCAATAGCAAAAGTGTGTGAAAGAAAGAAAAAGAGTGAAGTACGATACGTGTTTCTCATCAATAAATCAAGACTTAATATAGTTGGACTGAAGATTGCAAAATAACATGAAAGAAAAAGAGATATTTTTGTTCTCTCTTATATTCATTCTCTCAGTGGATGAAATATCTTGTTGAAAACTCAAAGTACTGGCCTAAAGCCAATCAACCTCAATTTCCAAAAGTTCAGGTGTATGGTTTCTAATAATAATATTTCATGAAATTTGACATTTTTTTTGCTTCATGAAAAGAAAGGAAACTCTAACAGTGGATTAATAGTCAAAGGATATAGCTCTGTACTTTCATTTAATAGATTATAACAAAACTTCACACTGTAGGACTCGCGCATACCCTAGCGATTAAATAGTGTTTAGTGGTTGCGGTTTGGGTAAAAGAAAAAATGTCATATTCCCAGCGACTACTACATGAACAATAGCAGTTATTAATTCGATCTGGACCACAGAGTTTTAGATCAATTGTAATATGTAAATGAGTTCTGATTTAGATCACTTTGGCTCTTTTCATTTTCTTAAAGATCCCTGAGTGTAACATTTCTACATCTCTCAAATACATGTATATCTCTCCCTCCATCTACCAAACTCTCTTCCACGTTTATTTTAGAACTATACATGGATTTACATTTCTCTCTCTCTCTCTCTCTTCTGCCTTCTCATCTCTCATCTTTTCCGATCTCTCACTCCCTCCCCTCCCACTACACTCCATTCCTTTTTCTTTTTCTCTCTTACCTCCCCTCTCCGGGTCTCTCTCTTTCTCTCTCTCTCTCCTCTCTCTCTGTCCGTCTCCTCTCTGTCTCTCTCCACTCCTTCCCCCTCTCTCTCCCTCCTTCCTCTCTCTCTCCACTCCCTTCATCTCCCTCTCGCTCTCTCTCTCTCCCCTCTCCATCCTGAGCAGTCAATTATATTATAACACTGCTCAATTGCAATGGGATTTATGTCCATATGATCATTTTTAGTCACAACTGCTTGTGTAAACCTGCAAAGTAGCAACAACAACAAAATGGATATAAAAAATGTGTATAAAATATGCACAAGGATTAAAGTTTATAAAAAAAGTATAATCCAGCCAGAATTCCATGAAATAGTGTGAAATTAATTGGAATAAAACTAATGTATGATTAATCTATGACAAAAACCGGGTATGCTTTAATGTGTAATTTTAAATGAATTCCTTCTCCTTGTCAATAGAATATATAAGATGGGACATGAAAAGTTGGACCAATGGCAGCGGAATGGTGATGAAGCTAGATATCTGAAGCAATATATGAAAAGAACAAAATCATAAATCAATATGAGTAATAAAAAATCCTTGAATCAGTGGAGAAAATCATTGTCAAAGAACACAATGACATACATGTACGGTCCTATGTTACCCTAACCCTATTCAATTAAACAAAGTTTTCTGAAAAATGTACTTGTGATCTTTTGCAGCTGAAATATCCTTTCCAATGATAACGCTGACGGCATTGTCCTTGTGCATCTACCATCGTCAAATAAATGACTTTTGTGACGGCCAATTGACGTTCCATAATTCAATTAGTCATTGATCACTTTTCAATTCCTCCCTTTGTACTGCAACAATAGGAGAGAATGCCTTCCATGTCCGGCCTTATTCATGAGGATCAATGGTCTATGAAGCCACTCATGCATATGTCATGATGGTATTGAAGAAGAAATCAATTGCACGGTGTATTGTGGAATACAAAGACGATAATGAATTGTTATTCCATTGTTGTTATCATGTGGTTAAACCTGGGTATTTCGTGCATACCTTTTGGAAAGCGTTGTAGAAAATCCTGTCATATAATAGGCTATCAGAAGCTAAACCAAGCTATGTGAAAGCACTGTGGCATGTTGGTAAAGGTTCTGGACTAGCTCTCATATGAGAGAGAGGTCCTTAGTTCAGTTGAAGTGTTCAAAACTAATCTAAATTGTAATAATAATAATAATAGTTCGTCCTTATATAGTGCATTTCTGGACCGCAGGCCCTCTCAATGCGCTTTACAGATATATATTATTACCCCGGTCATCGGATCCATGCTTACTCGCACACAATGTGTGCACATTCTCCACTCCCTGGGGAGCATTCCAGCCAGTCGCCATTTTACAAGCGCCACTTGCTAATCAAACCACATTAACTTTCGCATCCTACCGGTACCCATTTAACACCTGGGTGGAGAGTGGCAAATGTAGATCAATGTCTTGCCAAAGGACATTAGTGCCGCAGTGGGACTTGAACCGCGGACCTTGTGATCCACAGTCCGGTGACATATCCACTCGTCCACGGCACCTCCACACATCTGTATCTGTTTGATTTGGCATACATGTATAATTAATTGTTCTCATTCATGTTTGTATCTTACGCCTGTTATCATATTGTGTGTATAATGCTGCTACAACTTTTCATGAGCAGTATTAACTTATGTGGCTATCTTGACCAAACTATTACAATCAGTTATACAGTATCATTAAACTGTATTTGTATCTTAATGACATTAAATAAAGTCTCTCTTATCTCTTCTCTTCTCTTCCTCTTTCTTTTTCTCTCCAGGTCTCACCCACTCTCTCTCTCTCTGCCCTCCCTCTGCTTTAAAAAATATCAGTTTATGCATTAAAACACTTCTTATCAAGAAAAGAAAAAAAATTGTATCTAATGATATCCATAGACCAAACAAAAGCAATGCAGTATATTCTCATGGACATACAGATTTTATTATACCTGAAAATAAGAACAGCTACTGCATAACACATTTCAGACTGTTTTTCCTCATATAATGACAGGCCTACCGGTAATACACTGTTTGTCTATGATCTGTGAGTGTATTTTCAGGGAATTTCTTGCCATTTATTTGAATTATTTTTTTATCTATGCATGCATGAGTTGAGCAGCAATTGAAGGCAAATAACAGAAGGAACATCTCATGGAGAAATATTTCATGTCACCGTGATCATGCGTAAGAAACACGAAACCAGATGCTTTGCATATTACGTGCACCTGAGTTGTCTTGGCGATGGCTTTAAACCACGCCTCATCAACAACGAGAATCAGATATCCGTGAAATCATTTTTTTTTTGTAATGGACTATGCATTTCACAAGGAAGCATGTACATTCGGTTCTATATTTAACATCATTTGTGCACAGAGCTCTTTGAAATCCATGATTACTTAAGGCATAAACCTGTAGGTCATCTCATATATATGTTAGAGAAAATATTGCAGTACTGGTAGTAATAATAGAAGTACAGTGTAGTAGTTCATTTTCTCTCTCTCTCTCTCTCTCTCTCTCTCTCTCTCTTTCTGTACATTTTTTTGTCTTAAATTTTTCTCTCATGCCTCTCTCTCCTCCCCTATTCCTCTCTACCCTCTAACTCTCTCTCTGTCTCTCTCTCCCTCTCTTTATGTCTATTTGATTGACTTCACAGTGTGGGTATTATACGGATGGGGTCTACTTGGAGACAACTACATGTAGCTCTGTGAAGACTGTATTAAAGGGGTTACTCATGCATGGGGATTAATGCAATTTAAAGGTATTCATTAAACTACAATGATTGGTATCTAAAATGATGATGAGAAACTATTGATGACATGTAATTGTATAGGATACAACTGGTTTCCTTCAATGTGGGATATACTAGAAAACTGTTATGTGATACTTAAAGGGAAATCCAACCTTAACAGACATCTACTCTAAAAGAAAGCAGAAAAATCAAAGGAGCAGATTGTGAAAGTTTGAATTAAATCAGATATAAATTCAGAAACTTATACATTTTTGAAATTTGTAATCTCTATACCTATGGACACTTCAAATTGGCTGAATCAGTATATTCACTGTGACGAAGTGCCGGACTATTTTCCCATTGGTTTCAACACCCAAAATGATTAAAATGTCAATTTTTTTCAAACTGTATAATTCGGGATGGTCTTCTTTGTTTAGGGGACTTTTAAAAATATGCTATTCATAATATATTTTGAGTAGTTCCCAAGGGAGAAGGCACTTAGGAGAAAAAACAGAAATGGTATTTTTGTACACGACATAGGGGTGTCCCAAGACTACGTCACTATCGACTGACCAAATTGCTAATTTGAGATTCGCATGGATTTCAAACAATCGTAACTCCCTTATTATTGGCCTGATTTATATGAAACTTTCGCCATTCTGTTTCTCTCATTTTACTGCGGCCATACCAATGAAGTTATTACAAGGGTTTGATTGCCCTTTAAGGAATTGGGAATGCACTGGGAATACTAAACACAAGGCTCATGCATGTGCTTATAATTAGTGTACTTATAATTACATGCATATCTGAAGGTGACATGAATGTAGGTATCTAAAAAATGAGAGGCTCAGAAATTTAGGAAAAGACAGAATGACCTCACTCTGGGATACTCTCAAAAACTACTTTGTGATGCTGCAATTGAATTGTGCATGCAGTGGAAATAAATAAAGAAGGTTCATGCATGCGCTCATATCTGGAAGTGACATAAATGTTGAAATATTTGATGAAAAATGATCCTCAGAGCTTGGCAGGCACGTGTAGAAACGAAGGATACAAAGGGATGACCTCACTATGATGTACACTTGAAAACTACTGTGAGATGCTGGGATGGGACTGTGCATGCATCAGGGGTAGTAATAATTTAAACAAAACATTCATTCATGAGCTTCTATATATCGCTACAAAATGTTCATGTATGTACTTTATATAAGGATGTGACAGAAATGTAGGAATCTAAAGAATGAAGCTCAAAAACATGGAGACCACAAGTCCTTGTGTAGAAAACGATGGGTTGACTTCACCGTGAGATAAACTCGAAAACTACTGTGTGATGCCGGAAGGGATCATGCAAGCCATAAGGGATATGATACAAAATGCTCATGCATGCGCTAATATCTGGATGTGATGTAAAGCCGGACATCATGCAACATGCCTCAGGCAGGCATCACCTAGCTAACCTTCTCCCGCTGTCTCTCCCTCATCTTTCGCCGGTGAACCTCTTGAGTCTTCTACCGACGCCGCTTCCGGTACTGCTTCTCCACCCTCTGCTTGGGCATCCTTGATTTGATCGGTTACAGGCGCGTCTTCTATCGTTGTTTGCTCGCCGCTTTGCACCTGAACATCGTCAGCCACGTTTACCTCATTGTCCGTCATTTCGGTGTCGTTATTTAACAACGGCACCTCGACTTTATGCTCCCCTGTTTCGGCACTGGGTGATGATGTTGGACCATCATCACTAGGAACATTTGGTTCATTAAAGGCTGATTGCTCATCATTTTTTGGTGATGCCATAACGGGTGCTGTGTTTGCCTCTGGTTTGACAAAAGTCAGGGTTAATATAAGGATAAAAAGTTTGACATTAATATTAGGTTTTCCCTCTGAACATTCTACTTCTCTGTAAAAAAAAAGCATTTTATTCTCACGTAATCAACAGTACAAATTACCTGCATAATGCTACATAACATTAAGACTGATATGTATTCATATTTGATCAATCTATTTTTACTCTTTTAAAAGCTGAACAAAGAGAATTGGCAGGGTATTAACTGAAGCAGCAGATGAGTTTAAGTTAGCCATTGGTCATTACATAAACTAATGAAATGGATAAATGATATAACAAGAAAGCTTTCTATCCGCTTTAGAAGGTTAAGTTCAATTGGTGAGAACACAAAACAAAAATTAAATAAGAAAAGTTGAAAGCTAAGCACAATTGAAGGGATTAATTATATGGATATAAATAAGCACACTGAGAGCAAAAGCTGTCAAAAAATTTAAAGTGAGAAAAATCACAATGGTGTATCTTTCATTAGTCTTCATGGGCACATACTTTACTCCCACATAAGAATGAGATCATAAAACCCTGAAGATTTGACAAGAGTATTCACGAAAGGTAATCTCGATATCTTCAAGTTATGAAAAGCAATGAAGAAATGATGAAAACATTTGATATGTTTACTTGGCATAATGCTATAGAATGGTAAACTAGCAGGTAAAATTTCATTTAATGAAAGCTCTTTTTAATCATGTGACTGCTATAACAATAAAAATAAAAAAGGATATAATGTGTAGTTTTAATTGCATTTGCTAAATTCTTTCAACCTTTTTGAATTTTTATCTCAACAATTGGACTCTGACTTTGGATATTACAGGAAGGAAGCCATATCTAGGTATCAAGAGATATGAAGAAGGGGGAATTAAGTTCTTTCTTTGTGACTTTATTTAAATAATCATGTACCTTCTTCTTCGGCTTCTGCCTGAATCTCTACGGCCTGGATTTCCATATCAACAGCTGAGTCTTGGATTAGAAACAAGATGAAAGGGAGAAAAACAGGAGGAGAGAGGGAGGGGAGATATTAGAGAGGGAGGGGAGATATTAAGAGAGGGAGGAGGGAAGGGGGATAGAGAGGGGAGAAAGAGAAGGAAAGGAGGGATCAAAGAGAGGGATCAAAGAGAGGGAGAGAGGATGACAGGGAAGAGAGAGAGTGGGTGGAAGATGGGGAATGGAGGGGAGATTGAGGAAAGAGTTAGGGAGAGAGAGGGGAGGAGGAGAGGGAGAGAAAAGAATGGAGGAAAAATAGTGATCAAGAGAGAGCAAAAGAATGGAAAGGGAAATTGAGGGAGAGAGTGGGAGAGAGAGAGGTCAGGGAGAGAGAGAGAGAGAGAGAGGGAGGAGAGGTGAGAGGAGGGGGAGAGGATCCAGGGAGAAATAGCAAGAGAGAGCAAAAGAATGGAAGAGGGAGAAAAAGGGAGAGAGGAGAGGAGACATACAGAGTCACATCAAGACACAGACAGAGAGAGAGATAGCAAAAGCCAGGGATTATATTAAAAATCAAGATAGCTAGATTGTAGGCAACACTACACATGTAATTTGTAAAGTAGGAATATGCTTTACAATTAATGAAGATATCAGGCCTATTCACAATCAAAATATTAGTAGGCAAGCAGTGAAGCCAAGAATCCAAGATCACCTGTCATCACTTAACAGAAAGGCATACATGTATGACCGACATTAAGCGTAAGCTTCTTCTTAGCTTCATGTTCAAACTGTATTAGACAACAACTAATCTAATGTTTTGATTTAACAGATTTAAAGCCTGTTCAGAGGAAATTTTACAAGACTCACATGGAGAAACGCTGCACAACGAAATGCACATACACACTGGAAATCGACAATGTATAAAGCAACATCGTATAGAGAAGCTAGTTTTGGAGGGGTCAGACTAACACAGACTCTGATTCTTTATCAAATTTTCATTCAAAGCAATGCTCAAATATGCATTTTGTTACACTACTTTTCGTTAAACAACGTTCAGACTTACAAAAGTAATTACTTATTGTATAGGATAGGTACACAGTTTTCACATGCAATACAGTGAATTTTGGTAGTGTGAATATGTGAGTATGTGATTTACCTTCATCTAACTGAAGTTCATTTAAATCTGATGTAGCTGGATTTTCACCCTCATTCCCTGTTACTTCTAGCAAAAGCATGATGCAGAAAGAACAAAGAAAAATGAAGAATTAGCATGGTTAGTACAGTTATTACTGTAGAGAGCCGGGAGTGTCAAGTCTGACTGATTTGAGCACTATAACAGAACCCACTATTATTAGAATTATTTTAATCTGCAAGCGCCATGATCAATATTAATTTGTGTCATAAAAAATGGCAAGAAAAGATAGGCTTAGATCTGCTGTATTAAAACGAACAATGGTTGTTTTATACAAAGAAGGCTTTTAGTGATAGTGCTTTTTTTATATTTGAGAGATGCAGGTGAAATAAAGGCATAGATTTGTTCTCATTCTTTTGAGAGGCAGGTGCGAAAAAGGAGACTTGTTAAAAGTGATACTGGTAGATAAAAAGTGAAAGGCATAAACATTACTATGCACATGCTAAGAAAACTATAATTAATGCAGCACCCTATTATGCACATTTGTGAGAAGCTGCTAGTTTCATTAAAAATGAATTAGTTTAGAATCACATTTTGATTGCTGAGCTTTTTAAAAATAAGCCAAGAGAGTGAAAGGAATACACACAGGCTGATTACAGACTTTGCCTGAAATGAAAGCATTGTAGCTGAGAGGGGACAAAAAGCAGATCACACAATACCTTCTGTTGGTTCTTCGGCTGGTTTTGCTTCCGTTGGTTCTTCCGCTAGTTTTGCTTCCGTTGGATCTTCTGCTGGTTTTGCTTCCGTTTCTTCTGCCGCAGGTTTTGCTTCCGTTTCTTCTGCCGCTGGTGCTGCTGCCGGTTCTTCTGTCGATCCTTCCGTCGCCGGCTCTGTTACCTCTTCCGCTTGCGTGACCTCCTCTGCTTTCGTGACCTCTTCCTCTTTTGTGACCTCTTCCTCTTCTTTGACCACTTCAGGTTGTGCGACCTCTTCTGATGCTTGCGTTGCCGGCGTTTCTTCTTCTGTTACGACAGGTTTTGTTTCTTCTAAATTTGCATAAGAGAGCACACAAGCATTGACAGAAAGCTTGCACAGATACAGGGTGTTTGAAACAAAGTGAGCACTCAACCAAAATGCTGGTCAAATTATTATTTCCAGTGTGAAAATTAACATTTTCTAGTATAAAAGAAAGCTCATTAAAACCACTGATTTGAAAACAGAGCAACAATTTTTCTTTCAAAATACAATCACAACAGAAATGCATCAGGACAAAGTTCAAGTTGCATGACAGACCACAAAAAGAATTACAATTTGGCAAGATATAGCTTAAAGTAAAACTTGTTGTTCTGGAGTGAAAGAAAGATCATTAAAAGCACTGCATTGAAGAACAGAGCAGCAATTTTGTCTTGCAAATAAAAAACAACTACAAAAGTGCACCAGGACAAGAGCTAGTTGCATGACACTTGACAGACCATAAAAAGAATTTCAATTTGGCAAGAAATAGATTAAAAATAAAACCTGCTGTTTATGCTAGTCAATACTTTAGAAGAAAGAAAATGCAGCTAGAAAGAGGAAAACATATATGCTTATCAATTAATTGATCTGTATAGAAAGACCATGTACTTTTCTCCTTTGAGTGGTCTTTCTACAGAAGTTCAAATGCCCAAAAGCAAGAAGGGGCAAGTACGTACCTTGTTCTGGTGTCTGTTCAGGGGCTGACTCTTCTGCTGCAAAATGGAGAAAAAGAAGAATTTACAGTCTCTATCAGTTAATTGTCAGCATTGTGATAATGATTGGTGGATCATTTACGTAATACCTTGACTAAAACCGAATCACCCTAGCCGTAGGCAATCTGAAGTGGAGGTGTGGTAATACACCTGTATAGTGGTTCATTCATTTGACTATCAAGATCCAAGGGTTGATTGTCAAATTCCTAACTTCAACCATGGACCTACTACAATGCTTCATCCCTGGTTCAAACAACCCACCTAATCATAATCATTACCCTAACCCTAACCCTAACACTAATCCTAATCCTAATCTTAATCCTAATCCTAACCTAAAACCGCAATCCTCAACCTAACCCTATAGAGTGGTGAATTGTGACGTCATCAAAAATCTATTTTGGGAATTTCTCAATTTTTTCTTCATTTTCCGAAAGACCACCAAAAATAATGTCCAACTGTCGAAAACCAATTGAATAGGTTAAGTATTGGCTGAGATATGACCATCTGAATAAAAAGATTGCCTATGGGAACTCAGTGTTATATTGCTCTGGTTCATAACATTAGGAAAGTAAAGTAATTAGTAAAGCCTGGAACAATTGTCGCCAAATTATAAGTGAATGTCTGATCGCCTGTAACTTGATTTTATATTACATAAGGAGTGTATCTTAATTGACAAGACCGCCTTGGTCTTTTATGGTATCCTTGCATTGCATCATTCTGCTTTGTATTTCTCTTTATAAGATTTTAAAGGAATGACTTGAATGTGTATATAAGTTTTATTGGAATTTAATCAATTGAACTTGAACTTAAACTTGAATACATGATATTATGGTAAATTCAGTTTGAGTTGGTAATATTATCTGCTGAGTGCTAGAACGGCACTAACTCATATACCTTAATACAAAGTTAATGCCATTCTCGCTCTCACCAGACAGTATGATCAATACACCATCTTAACAGCATATCAGGGCCTTTGAGAACTCAGCAAGTCACCTCCGGGTTAACAAGTGCATTTACAAGTGCGAAATAAAACCCATCAAATCAAGGATGCATCCATTATTTCTTCTTCGCTCACTATAGCAACCATCAATATTGATTGCTTGTTACTAGAAAGCAGCTTCATGTCTGTAAAGCATGTTTACATGACTACCTTCGCAACAGCATCAACATATGGTAGCCAAACAAAAGTGCAGAATCCATGAGTTATGAGAAATGAAGTGAGGGGGAGAGGGGAGGTGGAGGGGGGTAAAACCACCCCCGTCTGTGAAATTTCAGAATTTCTGTCAGTATATCATTGTTTGGCTGGCAGAAAGGCGTTACTAAATGCATACATTGTATGCCATAAAGCAAATATTTGGTATGTAACTTTCTTTGATGGTGTTGGTTGCTCTGTACAAGTTAAACCATTTTAAAACCTGCCAAGTTTTTAAGGCTAATAAAAAAAGAGGAGTTGGATGGTAAATTGGTAACTACCTAATTTGAGTAGATTCATATGAAATACAGTTAAAAGCACATATTTTTGAAGTCAAAGGCATATTAATGCTGACAACCTTCTGCCATTGCGATAATGCATGTCCACGTTTAGCAAAAGGCGTCCCACTATAACGCCCTTCTGTCAGCCACATGACAATATTGTGTAAATTGGCAAGTCTGTAATCTTTTCCACCTTTGTTGGGAAATTGTAGAATTGTAGAATCTGAGAATCTCTTCATGTTTTTTGTTGCTTGCTTAAATACTTCTACCTCATTCAACAGTAAATGATTCGACATCCTAACTTGTATTTGTTCAAGCTGCGCCCCTAGGAGAATCGTATATAAATATGAAATGATCGTATGATTGACTTCTTTGTAGTATTGACAGAATGACAAATAATCAGCTCTCATGTTGGCATGGTTTGTAACAACAAACAAAAGCACATTTCCTTTGTTCGTTAGCGGTAATGAGTACCTTGTGTGGTTTAAAGGTATAGACCAATTCTGGTCATGCGATTGCATTGTGAAAGAAACGTTGTGGAATCGATCAGAAAAGGTTGATCATCTAGCATATAAGTATTGGTGTGTACTGCAAGGTTCTGGAATCGTCAAAATGATAAGAAATTTGGCCCAGTCTTGGTAAAGTTACAAGCACTGTACACAGAAAGATGTATATGGGACTATACGTGATCGCAATATCTATCCAGACCGGATCGATATGATAATTTACCAAACATATCAATTAGTAGGCGGTTTCCCGGCAAAATTTGTATCATCACGTATTAGTCAAAACATATTCTTTCACATGATTGTTAATAAGAGCTAGCTTCTATTTCATTTTTTAGAGGGGGCGTTTCCAAAACTGGTCTATACCTTTAAAAGTAGAGAGGTTTAAAGGTAGAGAGGATCAAAATAAATCTCCTTAAAGATAAATTAAGTCGAGCTCTGATCATGTGAAAGAAACTGTCTGAAGGAGATTGGAAAAGGCTGATCAAGTACCACGTAAGTATTGGTGTATAACATGAGGTTTTGGAATCACCAAGATGATAAGAAATTGGCCCAGTCTTCCCTAAAGTCACATGAACTGTAATAGAAATGTGTATATGGATGTGGTCCACAATCTTTGCTGTGACTTGTCATAATTTGAATATGCATGAGGGTACTGAAAGAACCATCCTTTTCAGGGGACTTTTTAATTTTCAATCAATCAGACACCTGACCCTTTAAACATCAACAATGTGACAAAACTTCCCAGAACTGATCAATATACATAATGTATATGTATACAGTTGTTAGAATGTATTTAGGGCAACCATGCAGACAATGGCTTGGTGTTGCTAGGCAACTCGTGTTTCAGGGAAATATTACAATGTTTGTGCAACGTTGTCATAGACTAATCAAACTCATATTAAAGGGTGTAACCAATATTCACATAGATTGGAAAACCAATGAAGCAAAGGAGTACATGTATTGATCTGAATGATCTGGGTCTAATGACTCAATTAACTGGTGTATGTATTGCTTTATCAAGATGCCATTAGAGGTACATTTCTGATGAAACCCCGTTTACACTTAATAAATCCTACAATATGTGACTATACGCTATGCAAGAACATCGGCCTAACTAACTGGTGCAAATGTTGC